>JAGDYQ010000191.1:718253-1199962 GCA_021962125.1 Bulinus truncatus
TTGCAGCATGAAAAAAAAACAACAACAATATTTTATTTTTTTTCCGTCCCTAACCCTTTCTTCTCCGTCCGTTCAATTACACATTCACTTGGTGCGCGAATACAGGGAATTCCCTGTGCATTGAATAGTAAAATACTAAAATAATTAATTACAATTAAACTACCCATTGAGATAATAAATAATGTTAATAATGTCACTTAAACATTTTAATTAACGTATTTCGATTTATTAAAGTGCACCTTTAATTTTAATCTTCCGAATACATAAAACGATAGGTAAATAGATATGACTATTGATTTCATCATGTTTACAATTGGAGTTTCCGGGAGTTACCCCTCTTTTAAAAATGTATCATAGGGAAATGACGTCACAGAGGAATTTTATCGATGGCGCCGTCGAGATTACTTTAATATAGTAAAATACTAAAATAATTAATTACAATTAAACTACTCATCGAGATGAAACGAAACATGTCCTATAACCTTTCCCATGTAATTATGTGTATGTGTAACAAATTTCACGTTATTTGGTTTTCTAGATCTTGAGTTATAAGGGAACAGACAGACAACAAATGCGTCTTATTAGTATATAGAGATTATAGCATTATTTCTGATACCAGAGTGGCGCAGCATCCTCACTCCTGCCTGCAACTTCATCTGCTATGAATGGGCAAATGCTTGGTTCCATTCGCAACACTACACTAAAGGGTCCTTCAAAGAACTGTTTACCTCACTCATCAGGTTAAAATGCAAGAAGGCAATTAAGTGTTTAAAGACCCATTGTTCAGTTGAGTATTCATTAATTGACATTCCCAGATATAACCAAATTGCTGAACGTGCTGTGAAAATGACGGAGGAACTTCATGCAAAATCGAGAATATTTGAATTTATGAATCTGAAGTTCATAGAAAAAAATATGTTTTAAACATTTCTTATACATTCTGTACAGATTACTAACTGTTCTGTATCTTATCCTATTTATAAAGCAGCTAAGCTTGTCCCGGGTCGCATGTGGGGAATACGTTCTATAAATAAACAACCTCCCGAAATAAATAAAACAATAGTATTTGATACAGTAATCACGTGACCAGCGAGGTCACGAAAACATAATTCAAAATGGCGCTTGCGTCGAATCGATTCGATATTTCTTTTTCAAAAATCTACAGTTTTAAATAGTTTCTGTGTTTTTTTTTATTATGAAATGTAAAAGTCCTAAATATTAATACCATTCAAATTATTTTAGTTTTTATTACAACAGATAGCATTTTAATCAGACTAGGTCACTAGCGAGCGCGTTCGTAAATGACCTATGACGTCATGATGGTACAAAATTTTTTTTTAGCAGAATGGGAGCGCCGTCGCTATAAATAATAAAAAAAAATCCTCTATGACGTCATTTCCTAATGAGTGCTGTGTCGTGCCTTCGCGCTGCTAAATGACATAATAAAGTAGTTATTTTTTACTTTTCAGTGCATTTTTTTAATGCTTTGTTTTGATTTTTGAATTCAGGGAAATCCTCTGTGACGTCAAATAAAAAAATAAAAAATTCTGCACTTGATTTCACGTAAATCGGCTACGCATTTCACGTAAATCGGCTGCGCATTTGATAATCATGCTCAGTTATTATAGTTTGTTAACATTGTGTACTGGAGGTTATTGTTCCCTCGATGGATTACTTTTTAATGATGGTTTGTTGGTTATGGCAGCCACATCTTTTGACGTATGAAATGTAGGTCATTTCTGCACATTAGGAAGGTGGCATAATTCAGCACCTAATTAAATTAATTTAATTGATTAGGAAGGGGTTCATAATTACACCTAGATTCACCGGTCAACGCCGGGCTTAATATCTAATTTGTTAATAAAAGTTGATTAGTTATTATTATTATTACTCTTTAGAATTAAGCTAAAAAATAAAATTTCCTTTTTTTAAAAAAAAAAATATTTTTTCACTTTTTTCTTCCAAAAAAGGGGGAGGTGGGGGAACTTTAAAAAAAAAATAAAAAATGCAATTTATATTCTTAAATTACACATAAAGATTCCTCGATTGCAAATGGTTTCATACATTTTTTTTTGTTATCACCCTAATATACATGTACCTGTTTCTAGTAATAAAAAGCAACAGATAGTTTTTATTTACCTTATCAAAGCATACAGCATCTATAGTACCACAGACATTCAAACTTCTTGGACTGATGCAGTAAATATTTTTAAATTTCAACCTTCTCTGTGAGAACACCATTCCCACAGCCAGTGCAGCTGGCAGAGCTGGGGGAATGATGATGGTAATGAGATCCAACGTTCTAATCACAATCTCATCATATGGGTCCAGTCTACTAACCTATAACATAGAAGATTATAGTAAATCAGTGTTCTAATCACAATCTCATTATTTGGCTATTTTCAATTTACATGTAATTTAGATTAATTAGTCAATCAAAACATTTAGTAAAACATTTTTTACTAATCTATATTGCATGACTTTTCTTCAGCACAGACTAAAGAAGATTTCTTATCTTGCTTTTCGTCAAATGTATCTATAACTGTAAATGACAAACTGTAAATTCTCATGATTATCCAGCCTAGTTAAAAACATTAATTATCAGAAAAAATTAATGCTTTTGGTAATAAAAAGATGTTAAGTTTGAGCAAGCAAAGGCACTGGAAAGAGCTGTGTATTATTCCACTTTTGCCGTGTTTACCATATTTTTGCCAAATATGGATGGAGAAAGTAGGGAAAAGTATGGACAGATACCGAAATGTGAAAATTAGTAAAGGCAAGGAGGTCATTAATAAAAAATATGTCTTATATTCTTATTCTTTACATAATATAAATTTCATTATTCATGTGCATTTTTTTCCTTGAATGGCTGAAGAATTAGTTTCAGATTTATAGAATGTACTTAAATTTGTTTGGAAATGTTGTGCACACTGTCTTACAAGCTTTGGTTAACCAGGAATGTTTTATCAAATTGCTCTTAATCTTTTTATTGCACTAGCCACTGCACCAAAATGAGAAAGACAAGTGCAAGTCATGCAAGCAAACTATTTACACTAAAAAGTAAAGACAAGCCAGAAAAAAAAGTGCAAAGTATGAGAAATTGGAGACACAAAAATGTGTATGGACAAGGGGGTTTAAAATAAATCTGCCTGTAGTTTTGGAGCCCTAACTAATGAGGTAGCCGGCATTCCATTCCAGAACATTACACAGGATATTTGAATTTGCAGTATTAATGCACACATTAATGTATACATTTTAATATTGGTATAACATCTCTTTACAAATATTATATCTTTTGATCCTGCAAGCTGTCTATTTTTTTAATTTGCTTAGATGAAAGGAATCCCAACTAGTAATTTGATTTAAAACATTTTGAAGAAAAATTTGACTAGATAAAATAAAGATAATTCTTGTCTTTTAGTCTATTGTGATAGTTGTGTGTCAGTATATTCTGATAAATGTATAAAACAAGTGACAGTTGTAAGTTTTTAAACCCAGAAACACCAGTTAAAATGGTGGGAAAGTGGAAAGGATACTATAAAAACTTTCTCATCAATGGTTAAGGCCATATAAACTCAGGAACATCATAGGTATGTGAGATGTAGTGACTTTATGGCCAAATTTTCTCAGGGACATCATAGGTATGTGATGTACTGAGAATTTGTCCATTGCAATGTAATTTAGAAATATGTAAATTGAAATAATGTAAAAAAAACAACTATTTAACAAAACGTAAATAAGATAATTGTACCTTTAGTATTAAAGTATAGATCATACCACCCAGAGCTATTAGTGCCAGTAACCCTATATAGTACAAAGCATGTCTTTGAAATTTGAAATCAAGAGGTTTTGGATACATAATAGATCTGACCAATTCTCCCTTGGATGTAGAAAAGCCTTAAAAGTAAGAAGGAAAAAAATATTTGAACATGCTTTTTGAAATAAATTACAATGTATTTAACTGTATACATGTAAAAGAAAAAAGAGTTGCATACTTTATACACAAGTCTTCATAACTATAATTACAACCTAATAAGTGGAATATATAGTTTGCTAATTATTTTATTTCTTAAACACTTTTGTAATCCTTTATTATTTTTCTAAAAATAATATAGAACAGCTATACAGTGAAGAAGTCAGTGTTACGAAATATTCAGTACAGCGAAATTTTTTTGCCCCTTCCCTTATATAACATCTGTTAAAAAGTGTCATTGTAACGAATTTCTTACTTTCAGTACTGCGAAAAAAAGCTGTTTTGCCGATATTTACCAAAAAAAAAAATATTCCGCAAATTCCTAAATTTCAAGTGAACTTGAGCTCAATGACATCCACAGCTACTAGACAATGGGAGGGGGGGGGGGGCGAGGAGTGTGAGAGGAGTGAGATGTTATGGTAACCTTTAACCTCTATTGATGACGATAGTAAAAATTAATTCCACCACGTGCGATACTGAGTCAAGTGTTGTCGTGAGACAGCGGGAAGGAGGAACGGAATAGGGGGGGGGGGGCGCAATTACGTAAGAACGAACAGGGAAGGGATGAGAGTATTAGCTAGGTGGGAAAGGGGACAGTAAAAGAGCTAAGACGTCATGGGACAGCCAAGCGATGGCGACACAATTACGTAACAACGAACGGGGAGGGGGGGTGGAAGAAGGATGAGAGTTTTAGCAAGGTGGGAAAAGGGAGGAGGAAGAAAGAGCTAAGACGTCATAGGACAACCACGCTCGCGGGATTAAAAAAAAATTAATAATGTTACCAAACTACCGGTAATTAGTTAAAAATACAGAAAGTAAAAAAAAAAGAGTGATTTATTTGACCTTTTTGTGATATAACTACTTTTTTTCTGATTGCAATAAGATTTATTATAGTTAAAAAATAAACATTTATGTTTTTTTTTAAATTATTTCACTGTTTAATAGATGAGACAACATGAGTAATAGAGCTGTCATAGGCACATTGTACATGAGTCTTATAAATTAAGGGAAGTAAGTCATGTTGAATGACTGTCACAAAAATAAATGAGTTACGCCCCTTAAGTAACGAACGCTAAATTAGTAGCTGAACTAATAAGAAATAAACGGAAAGAAAATGTAACATTTTTAGCTAATTATCTTTGGAGAAATTTGTAAAATGCCACAATATTTATTTATTTATACCCAAATGAACTATACCAACATGTTAAGAACAGAAAATGCCACAGTCAAAACCGCTGCGCCCCCCTCTCCCCAATTACAGTATAACAAATTTTCAGTATTACAAACGAATTTCGAGTCCCCGTCTATTTCCTTATAGCGACATTTTACTGCATTAGCCCTTATATACATTTCTAGAGAAAAGGAGCATGTATTAGTTACCTGTTCTTAATACAACTGCCTTAACTTTCTGTTTGCCATAAAATCTAGTCTGTATAACATGAGTGCCACAAAACAGAATATGTCTGGAGTGAGTTTTTATAGTCACTTCTGGGTCATTCTCTTCTTTCATACCTGTTGTGTTTGGTAAAGGTGTTTTGGTCACTGGAACACTCTCACCTGCAAAAACAAATATCTCTGTTAAGCTAACAATAATCCTTAGCCAGTACACTCATGTTTGTATTAAATGGCACTAATATTATCTGTCTGTGAACTTTTAGCAGAAATGTAACTCACTAACATTACTTACCTGTTAACATACTCTCGTTAACTATACAGTTTCCAGTAATGAGCACAGCATCACACTGCATATCACAGCCAAAACGTGGTATTTCTATGACATCGCCAGGAGCAAGATCTTCTGATGGGACATCTACAAAACCTATTTCCATATCAAGGAAAACCTTTTATTTAATAATTTCATGTTTAGTAAAAAAAAAATAGGAGTAAAGGTCATACTACATGTTCTGTAAACTTTTTAACAAATATGTATTGTTAAAATAGGATAAAGAATGTCTTTCCCCTGACAATTAACCATTGCCAGATTGTATGTCATTATTTTTATTAGAACCATCACCTTATTTAATAGAATACTTTTAACTTATCTGTATGATATTTTAATACATTATAAACCTATAAATGTATTATCATCTTCTTTAATGGGTTTTGTGTGTAATAAAAATAAGCAGCATTTGTTATCGTATATACTTGTGTATAAGTCGAAAAATGTATGCCATAAAATTAAAATTAACTGAAATAAAAACAGGGTCAAGTTATCTGAGGGCAACAAAATATTCCATAGAATTTGGGTAACAACAGTGTACACTCAACACCCACAAGGCAATGCGGGCAATGGTGGACACCAAAAACATAGACTCAACATTCATTTGGCGCAGCCTGTTGCAGCTCTATTACATTGGCATTGCAGGTAATTTTCACAATATACATGTACGCGACAATTACGAATTGTTTCTGTTCCTAAATCATATACAATTTTCTAATAGCATCTAGACTTCTAAACTAAATGAGGTGAAGAGGCTGGTAGAGTGCTTGCAATGCAATCGTGAGTGCTGGAATCCGGCCACCCTGTGCTTATCAGTTGATGCCTATTGCATGATGATAATGTGCGTTAACAAATGCAAATTGAAATGAAACTACGGTTAAAGTCCAGCGGTATAATTATGAAATTTAAAGAATATGATAGTTGTTAAGTATTACCCTCGACTTATACGCGGGTCATAACAAATTTCGTAATTTTCAGCTTAAAAATACTTTCGACTTATCTGTGAAATCGACTTATACGTGAGTATCTACGGTAATTGCTAGTTTTGGTTGTGCAATTCAATTAAAGTAGAATTAAAACTATTTGTATTAAAACTTTTATTACCATTTTTTTTTCAATTACAGTTTTATTTTCATTGAATCATTATAGTTTAATAAGATATGTAGTATTTTCTTTACAAAATAATATTTTGAAAATATTAATACACTATTAACAATAATAAACAATACATTTTCTACCATAGGCAAATAAAAAAAAATCCTTAGTGTGGCATTAAATCTCAAATATAAAGAGCTATATAAACATGTTCACATACTTCCATCTGCTCTCATAACAGTTGATATTGCTGTTGATGATATTGTGTTTCTTAAAGCTCGCTGGAACTAAAAAAAAATTAAAACATGCTAGAAAAAAAAAAGAATATTAAAATTTACTTAGCAGCATTCAAGATAAAAATATATGTACAAATGAATAAATAATTAATGTTACAATATTAATTAGTTGAAAATTTACTCAAAGGAACAGAGAATACAGAGTAGAATCGTTTTTTGTAGTAGAAAGTTTGTTACACATTTTAATGCAATTTGTGAAAGAGGTAACAAATGCATAGTGTGCAGACTGTCAGACAGACTTTCACATTTATATTGAGAGAGATATACAATTTGCACCATCAGTTACCTGTCTGGTCTGATAAACCTGTATTACAAGAGAAATTACAGTTATGACGATAATGCAAACAGCATAAATCCAGTAATCTTCAGCAAACCATAAACACACAGAGAACAATTGGAAGCTATAAAATGGTGATGAAAGCTAGATACAGGATACAAAAATAAATGAATCTTTTATTAAACATTGATTCTAAATTCACTAAAACAACTTGAATTTTTTTCTTTTTATATACAAATGTAGAAATAACCAAAAAATTCTTTAGGAAAAAAAAATATTTTTAAATTTTTGGTTCATAAAAATACCACTAGATTTTGTAAAATCTATTAAAATAACAGTCAAATACTAAATATAATGGACATATTTCAGAGATTTATAATTGCATAAGTTAATAAATAGGTGTAATATAGAATAAAATATTCAAAATAGAGTATTTTATGCATATTAATGAGTCTTTTTACATGTATTTATTACCTCTTTAAACAGAATGATTATAATTGGTGTAACATGCACTGCAATGACATTAGATCCATACAAAACACGCCTAGAATGAGATAAGTAATATTTGTAGTGTGTGACTGTTAAAGTTTAAATCTTGTGTATCATCTACATAAGGAATTATAATTGGTAAATAAAAGACCAATAAGTGAATAAAATGGTCCATCAGGGGTGTCATTTCAGGTACAGGTGGGGGGGGGGAGGCAAGTTTGCAGGATTGGTGGGCCATTACCACCATTAAAAATGGAAGTAAATTTCTTTTCAATTGTACATTTCTGGTATATTATTGTTAGATTTCTTAATGAGTTTTGGAGGTTTTCTTTTGAAACCTTGTCCCTCCCCCCCCCCCCCCCACACCTTTACCAAAAATAACCTTCTGGCTTTATCAGATGTTTTTTGGTACAATATTTTTACCATTAGTTTGACATGGCTTATAAAACAATGATTGCATTTTGATTATTTTAAGAATTATAAAACATGATTTTTTATGCCTTTTTTTCAAAAATGATGTCCCTGTGGTCTTTCCCATTTACAGCTTTGAAAATTACATGAGAATCAGATCTTTAAAAAAGGGGAGTTATTAATTGAAATGGATGTAGTGAAAACAAACATTCATCAGAAGCCACACAAACAGGTATGAGAAAGTCATAAATAGTGAGGTTGTTAATGGGAAGGATCTCTTATTAATTTTGTATCATTAATTCTCTGCTATCTGACTATATAATACATTTGTACTTTTTTATATCTAACTTATTTAATGCATATTTTGACTTTTGATAGTGTTTGATATGTTATAATTACTCAATGTAGTGAGTCTTATTTCACTAGGAAAAAATAACACACCGTTTACTCTGTTCAACAATATTGAGTCCTGTAGTATTGTGAAAATATGACTGTCTATGGTGAGCCTCTAGTCCACTAAAAGTTGACAAAAAATATTTAATTAAAAGCAATTATTTAAAAAAAGGTATATGACTAGTTTAGTGAGTTCATTTGATAATATGAATAAATACTAACCGTAGAGGTTCATATGTGCCACTTGCGGAATCCCAAATGTATTTCACTTTTTTACAGATAAAATACCGGATAAGTGAGCCATCATTCTTAAGAGAACAAGAAAACATTGTCAAAATCTTAACCAAATACATTGTTGTGTTCGAAAATGTTAGTAATATTAATAACACTGGGCAACAAAAAATATTTTTTGAAAATCGTCCTGGGTTTTGAGTCCGAAAATGACCTTGGTTTTGCTCAATCACGTCAGGATTTTTCGCAACAGAAATTTTAAAAAAAAAATCGTTTTTTTTGTAAAAAAACACATTTTTTTTGTGGATCATCAGCTGATAAACCCCTGACAATTTTTTCTGTTTTACTCAAGAAATAAAATTCATTCAGTTTTTTTTACTCCACCAAATTTGATAAGCATAATTATCATAATATTAGTATAACAATGAGCGTTACGTCAAACAAAAGTTCAGAGTTCAAGGCATAAATCGGCGTTTCTTTGATTCCCGTGTGTGAGCGGCTGCTGTGTTGTCTCTCTTCATCGACCAGCAGTAGTCCACCAGCATAACTGCGTCCCACCTCCCATGGTATCTTTCCTCCATTTGGCGGACATCCTGATGGAACCTTTCTCCCTGCTCATCGCCCCAAGGTTTTCAGGAAACTTCTCCATGTGTGAGAACCGGAAGTGCATCTTTATACTCATCAAACACCCGAGTTTTTGGAAGTCCTCTATCATGCTGTTGATGTGTCTGGCGTGGTTTGCTGCCTTCGTGTTCCCGAGGAAGTTGTTCACCACCTGCAAAAACGATTTCCAGGCGGCGCACTCATGCGTGTTCATGGAGTTTTTGAACGCTGTGTCCTTTATGAGCTGTCGTATCTGTGGGCCGTCAAAAATGCCGGTCTTCAGCTTCTCAATGGTCAGTTGAGGAAATTCTCGGCACATGTAGTTGAAGCACCTCCCATTCTTGTCCAGAGCGCGCGTAAACTGTTTCATTTACCCAAGCTTCATGTGTAGCAGTGGGATCAATATCTTCTCCCGGTTAACAAGAGGTTCGTTTATGATGTTTCTCGCCCCAAGTACTAAATGCCCTCTCTCCGGACACTCTTTCTTTACATAGTGCTGGGCTCTGTCACGACTGTCCCACATACATATAAAGCATGGTTACTTCGTGAACCCGGACTGCTGACCAAGTAGAAAGTTCACCTTCTACAAGTCGACACAGATGATTCATTGGTGCTGCTCATATTGATTTTGTCGAGCACATACTTTACTGCCTCATATTTCTCTTCAAGAGTTGTGGAGTGCGCAAGAGGGATTGAGGCGAACTGGTTCCCGTTGTGGAGGAGCACACACTTCAAAGAGCGCTTGCAGCTGTCAATGAAGAGTCGCCAATCTCTCGGATTGTATTGAGGACCGCCGAGTTTATCAAGAAGACCGGCAACATCTCGGCAGTACACAAGGTCTTCCTCCTGGCAGAAGTAGCCCATGTAGTCCTCGTGCCTTCTACGGAAGAAAGTGATACGCGCGTCCTTGCCAAGTAGATTTTTCTCTTTGAGTCTGGAGGCCAACAGCTCGGAGGAAGTCTTCGACAAGCTGAGATCCCGAACCAGATCATTAAGCTCACATTGTGAGAACGGCTGCGGACCATCTTGTGATTCATACTCCTCTTCTGTATCTCCTCCCTCATCCGAAGTGGTGGCCTCATTGGCGCAACCAGCGGGGGCGGGGGGGGGCTTGAGCCCCCCAGGCCAAATCATCAATACATAATTAATGTTATAAAATTACATAAAAGACTGTCAAACTGTCTTTTTTCATTATGTGAGCCCCCCAGCATTTTTTGCTGGTTGCGCCACTGGGTGGCCTCATTGTCGCTGTCAGGAAGCTCTCTGAACGCTGGTACAAGAATTTCTTCGCAGTGAGCAACTGGACGACGGGTAGATGGAAGGTCGAGGTACTGGAGGCTTTGCCGATTCTTCCGGTTGAAGCCAGTAGTATTGATGGCGCAGAAGAAATGGCCCGATGCATGGTCAAACGGCTCCCTCCAAAACAATCGGAATCCCAAACTTCTGTGAAGTTTTCGCGCCCTTCGTCCACCACCGGAGGTATTCCACCCACGTCTTGCACACCATGTGCGGTACCAAGACTTATCATGGTAGGCGTGCTTCACAAATCTTGTGATGTTCTTCCTGTCCACTGACAGCGTGTATTCTCCGCAGATGTAAACGTCAGGATTATTCCTGCATGACCGTCGCGCTGAAACCATATCAATAAACTGAAAGCAATAGCATGATGCAACTGAGTGCAAACCAGTGAAATTTAGAATCATTTAGATTGGCTTATTTAACCCAATCAAGTGCTGATGCATTAAATCAAGTGATAATCCAGATTGATGATTTATAAATAAAATATAATTATCTCTGTTTTTATAATTGTGATTATTTTGCTGCTAATTTTTATGCAGCTAATTTAGATGATTGAACTCAAAACCCCTGATATTAGAATATGTATAGCTCGTCAGGTAGGTCTATGGCTGTATCTCAAGAAGTTGACCTGACCGAGCAAAATCAATGTGATATTCGGACTCCAAAATTAGTCTAAATCAGTTGAGAAACCCCTGACGATTTTTTGGCTGTTGCCCAGTGTAACAACTGATGCTATATTAAACCCACAGCCTTAAATTTAACCTTTAATAGCCTTTAGTTTAGAGTTAAATGGCATAAATTTCCACTTCCTAATTCAGATAGTTAAATGTTTAAAAATAATGACACATTTTTCACATTTTAAAAATTTAAATATCATATTAATGAGCAATAACTTACAGCAAAACTTGTTTAAATTAATACAATTAAAAAAAGATAATCGTTTTATCTCTTATATTTAAAGAGAAATACTTAAATTTCAGTTTACCATTTCGTTACATAAACCGGGATGTATGTAATTTCTGAATGTCTATTCATTATTTAATCAATTTATAGGCTAACTATTAAAAAGTCTAATACTAGTGGAAGAAAAAAAATCATAAATGTGTCCACCTGTCAAAATGAAAATACTTTCAGAGTTATTTATATATGGCTTAAATTTGGAAAAAAAACTAAGACAAAAAATAAACGCCAAGATGATAATAAATAGCGTCAACTCACTTCTGGTCTGAGATTGGTGTCACTATGAAGCTGAGCTTTTCTAAACAAATTTCTTTTAGGCTTCCATAATTTAACACTGTGAATGAAATTATGGTTTATTATAATAACTTTATTTTCAAAAGGAGAGGCAGAAGAGTGAAGAAATTTAAATGGCAGTGATTGAAGAATGCGAAATGCAAACATTCATGTTTTGCAAAATTGTACAAATAAGAGCTATCATTCTCACCCGGTTCCTTCTCTTGTGATAGTTCTAACTTTAACCACACGGTACATATTGTATAGATCCTGAAAAACATTTCAATTTTAGATCATATGTAAAATAAAAGAAAATGAACGACGCGTAATTTTTAAGTTTATAAGCTACTAGCTTTAATACCTAGCATCATGGGCGTATTCAAGAGGAGGGGGGGGTCATTAGCCGCACCCCCCCCCCCCAATTTTGGAAAAATGTCATAAAGTTGTTACAATAAATTTTCTGAAAGTTTATTACATTGAAGACAAACATAAAAAAAAGAATTATATCTGCAAGTATAACTGATTACATTATTGTAATGTTTAAAATAATGGTTTTAGTGTCTAACAGTTACTATACTAATAAAATAGAGTATAAAATTTTAAATTACACTGATACAGCAATAATTTTGTAATTTCAAACTATTTATTCTGGAACAAAAATTGTAAACGTCTTGGTATTTGTTCAAATCGATTGATAACATTTTCTTTAAATTTTTTCATTTTGAGATATTCTTTTTCTGTGGATGCTCATCATGCAAATACCAAATAAACGATCATCACCAGTAGTTGAGCGTAGCCACGTTTTTACTCGTCTTAGAATGCTAAATGATCTCTCGATTGTGCATGTTGTTACTGGAAGAGCCAATGCTGTCGAAAAAGCCATTTTAATCAAGGGAAAAAATTGGTTTCATATAAAACCTCACATAGAGTCGTTTCTGATTTTTCCCCTTTACTAGTTTTACATTTCCATATATCATAACAGGTTTCACTCTCCTCGATTAAATTGTCAAATGCATAATTTTCAGCAATAGCCCTGGCTTGATCCTTGAATGCGAGTCTTTCTAGTTTTGTCATCAAAAAGGGATGCAAAACTAAAAGGGAAAATGCTGGTTTATTTTCTACACAAAAACGAGTTTCCATCGATGATATAATAATAGAATCAGGTATGGTATAAAAACAGTTATTCTAAAATAATCCTCAGGCAAATCAACTTTTGGATTTTCCCTGATCATTTGTCTTACAGCTCTTCGTGGACACCAAAGTCATCTGCAACACCTTTTTGTAAATTTCCTTATACCTCTAATCACAATTCTGTCGATCATCAGCCAATGTAGTCAACAATTCTTCAATGTTTTTTTTGTACTGCCAGTAAATCTAAATGCACTGACTGCAATTTTTGGGTCACAGTTTCTAGCTTTGATGAATATTTTTGTATAATAACTAAATAAACAAAAAATGTAGGAGCTCTTACAGCATAAAGTAACTAATGTGCAACTTGCTTGTTATTTCCAGATTGTTCTACATATTCCAGTTACAGGCAGGACCAGTTGTTTAACAATTTCTGTCACATTTTCAGCAAAAATCCACAAGATTTTATATTTATGTGTCCATCTAGTTTCACATAGCAAAGGAACATTTGGAATTAATTTTCATCGCTGATTACTTTATCGGAAAAACACTATAATTGACTTAATTGTTCCTATTGAGTATTGTCTTTCGTACAGCATTCACAATATTTAAATCGTTCACGAAAAGATTTAGTTATGTGAACTGCAATGTACAAATGCCGCTTTTGTTATATTTTTCGAATTATTGCTTGGACTCCTCCTTCTTTACCTGCCAGTGTAGAACATCTGTCGTATCCTTGACCAACAAGCTTTGTCATATCTAATCCTAAGTCTAATGAATTTGTAAGGATGGTAAACTGTTGGCTAAACCTTCAGCTAATCTATCGATAATTGGAATATATCCCAAGAATCTCGCAATTGCTCTTCTTTTCGTTTTCTTGAGCCTGTAAAAAAAATTTCTGATATCCATCTTTTTATATTAATTTATTTTCTCAATTAAATTAGGATACATTTAAAAATTCACTCAGAGGAAAAAGTAAAGAAAAAGTAACTAAAATGAGAAGGTGCCCCTTTACTGGGTATTGGTGTCTCCCTGCTTACTTTGACCTGGCTACGGGCCTGCAGCTGAGTAAGGGTCCAGGAGTTTAGTTATATCTGTTTTCTTTATAAAGGGCTTCGAAAGTCTCTAGGTTTTTTAATTTTAGTTCCGATTTCTACGGCCGTATTTGATCTGAAAAAGGTAATTTTTCAAACGCAGTGGCTAGAGTTTCATCTAGACGGACTTCGTATTATTTTTTATCGGGGTCCGTCTATAGATGTGCGCACGCGCGACAATCGAGATTAACTTCTTTAAACGATCGCCGACTTCAAACAACATCATAAATCTTTTAACGTAATTTACTACCTTATTTTATCATAACTCATAGGAAGAAAATCCTATAATTGTATTAGTTAATTTTTTCCAATGACGCACCGATAATAACTTTAATCAATTATAGTTCTCATTCATTCTGTTTACAATAGAAACATACATCTCCGATTATTAACAGCAAATGACGTCATCAACTTTTAAAAAGTTTTATAAACAAATAAAAAAAACATGTATAATTCTTTATAATCTTTATTAATAGTGAAAAAAAAACTATACAGTGTTCATTTGTTTAAAAAATGTCTCAAAAGAAATAAGGAATTTGTCACTGTCTTTTTCTCCCAAAACTTCGTTGGTATTTAATATAAGTAGACCTATAATAAAAAAAAAACGTGTATTTTATATGGTTTCTGGTAAAGGGGGGGGGTGCGATAGATGCTAATTTAGAGCATAATGTTTTGTTTTATTCGTTAATTTTTGTAGTTTGAATGATATTGCTTTCCTCTGCCTTTATTAGGCTTGGACAGACCTGAAAAAAGTAATAAAGAATAATTGCCGTGCATGCAGACATCTTTACTCTTTAATCTCAATTGGCGCGCATGCGCACATCTATCGACGCACCCCGAAAAAATAATACGGTGTCCGTCTAGACCAGTGGTTCCCAAAGTGGTCCCTACGGACCCCCCGGGGTCCCTGGTAGCATCCAGGGGGTCCGCGGAAATTTTTTTATTTATTTGGGGGTCCCTGAACAACTCTAGGGGGTCCGCGCAAGGTTAAATGTAAATTAGTAAAATTAAAATCCATTTTATTTTAATGGAAATAAAAATAAAAACAATAAAAAAACTAACAGCGCCAGCTAATTAGGTTAATAGGTTAATAACAAGCATGGAATGGTAAGAGACAGACGGCAGAAAACACGCATATGCAGAAAATGCGCCATATTTACTCAGACTTTCTGAGATTACAATGTCGGTCATGTTTAATAGAGAGTTTGTATTTTTAGGTGACACATACCTGTGGAAAAAAAGATGACCCGGTTAGGCTGGAATTAAAAGCAATGCTAAGCGCCCTTTTATTTTCAAGAGACAAATGTTATGATAAGCTAATTATCTACTTTCTGGTATCGTATGTATGGCGCCAAACTTTCACATGGGCTTGATTAATGTTACAAAGAATCAGTGTCCCAAAGTTTCTAGGTTGAGCATTGAATTTTCAAGAATATAGGTCAAACATTATATTTTCAAGAATATGGATCATTAGGTCAGGGATGAGTTAATTAATTGGTTTGTCATTAAAATACAAAAGTCCAAGGATACTGCTGTTTTGACTGAAATAACAGAATATCACCTAATAGGGACCGACCAATCAGAGACAAGGACGTGTGTTTGAAGACGTTGTAATTAGGGTCTTATAAAAGAGGCTAGCAGATATTTTTGACAGATAGATTGTGTGGTTTACAGTGATAAAAAAGATAAGGATTTAACGTTTTTTCAAACAGTCAAAGAAAAATATTTGAAAACACCGTCACTGCAGAAACTCATTGGGACAACATATAAGTGAGATGATGATGGACTGCGTGTTTCTTATAACATTTCTTTATTGATTGCAAAGTCCGGAAAGCTGCATACTATTGGTGAATACATTATTTTACCAGCTGTAAGTGAGGTAATACAAACCAGCTTTCGACATTATAAAAAGAATTCCACTGAGTAAAGAAGTATAAAGAAGGATTGACGAATTGGCTCAGTTCGTAGAAAATTCTTTATGTGAGTACTTAAAAACATCTGAATTCTCTATACAGCTTGATGAGTCAACTTTACCAGGAAATTACTTTTAGCTTATGTAAGATTTATAAAAAATACATTTTTTGTCAAGAATTGTTATTTGCTAAATGTTTGGAAACCGATACAAAAGGAGAAACGTTATTTACTCAATTAAAAAGTTATTTTGATGTAAAAGCTATACCCTTAACTAATATTATCTCTATTGCTACTGGTGGTGCTCCGGCAATGGTAGGAAAATACCAAGGCTTTCTGGCATACTTAAAACAAGCTGTACCAAATGTATTTTCAGTACATTGTGTCATTCATCGACATCATTTGGTCGCAAAAAATCTTAGTGAATGTTTGTATGGATCACTAGATCATGTCATTAAAGCAGTTAATAAAATCAAAAGGAATGCTTTAAATAAGATATTATTTGCTCAACTTTGTTTGGAAAATGATGAAGACTATAATCGTTTACTACTTCATACAGAAGTACGTTGGTTATCCAAAGGTGGACAAACATACCTAGCACAGATGAATCCGTAGAAATACAGGAGCAGCCTATTGAAATATCCACAAATGAGGAACTTAAACCATTGTATGAACAAGGATATCACAAATTTTGGTTACAAAAATAGATACCAATTTTATATCCCGCATTATGGGTTATTGTACAGAATTTATTGACTGCTTTTCCGTCTTCCTATTTGGTAGAACGTGGATGAATCTCATCACAACCAAAAGAAACCAACTAGAAATTAGTGCTCGTGGGAATTTGCGGCTGCTACTCACAAACTTTGAGATGGACATAAACACACTCATAGCATCTCATTAAAATCATCCAAGTCATTAATTTATTTTATTTTAAACAGAATTTATAATTTCAACGAATATTTCTTCGTCAAAATGTTTTTTCTTCATTCATTTGTAATTTGTATATTATGCATTTATGTAGGTTTTTCACTTGGGGGTCCGTGGGAAAGTTTTGATGCTGAAAGGGGTCCATGGGTCAAAAAAGTTTGGTAACCACTGGTCTAGACTCTAGACGAACTCTAGCCACTGCGTTTTTTAAATTCGAATCCGATCGGATTTTTTATTGTCCCCGTTTTGTCTGTCTGTCTGTCTGTCATCACCCTAGATCTCAACAACCATAAGTCCTAGACCCATGATGTATATATCATTTTGTAGGTCTTGGCCTGCCATGTGTACATCAAAAGTTTATTTCGCGATAGGACCTCTGAGGGCCGGGCTTCAGGGCTCCTAAGGGGCTTATATATTATATATATGGCCCCATTCTACACCTTGTACGTTCAATAACCCATTCATTTGGTGCGAAATACTGCAGCACGTAGTTTCACCAAGATTTATTAAGAAACTCATCAAATGAAATAGTAAGCTTGTGGTCTGAGTTTAATTGAAAGTATCTGAACTATGCAACAATTGACGGAGTTTTCGGACGATTAAATGACTACAATTTCGAATGTTTTCAATTATGAGTCCTATTTCAGTAACCACAAACCACTTGTAGTTAGATTTAAGAGAAAATAATTTTTTTTTCAAATATGAAGAAACGTCTTTATAATATTTTTTTTACAGATATATGCATTACACAATTGAATTTATAAACATTTCCAAAATTTACAAATATTTACTGAAAGCTAACAAACGTACTGATACATAACATGAAAATGCGCTAACACGTCCTGTGTCCAGAATGGAACAGGCTTAATTGCTTGTTTTTTAAAATCCGTCGGATTCGAATTTGCTCAAAAAATGTCGAAGTTCGAATGTCGTCGGATTCGAATTCGAACTTCGTCACATCCCTAGTATACAAGAAAACAAGCAGGAAGCGGACAACTCTTGCCGGTAAATTGTTTGGACATGCCCGATGTCTGTCAATTTGTTTCTTTTCAAATCTCCTAAATTAATTTAGTTTACATTTAATGTCCGTGCTTTTAGCGCGTTATTGACCAAGCACGACTGATTGCGAAGCCATGATTTAACAATGTTTGTAAAAGTATCGAAAGAAAATAGGTTCCCTAAATTAATCATGAGTCAATAAACTAGTAACTAGTGCCATCACTTCACATAACAGGTCAGCGAAAGTATATTCGGATTCACTAAGTCAGTGGTCCCCAACCTTTTTCTCGACATGGACCGGTCAATGTTTGGTGACTGCACCGCGGCCCGCTGGAAGAAGGGAAGGGGCGTTGATTATATGGAAAGTAATACAATCTCGAGAGAAATACACCACAGTAAATAAAAAAATGTAACTATTTAATGTTTCTTGTGCGGCCCAGTACCATTCGATCCACGGACTGATACCAGTCCGCGGCCTGGGGGTTGTGGACTACTGCACTAGGTCACCTAATTTTTTTTATGGAAATGAGCAGATACATAGAATCGCATCGTTTGACAGAGATACGAGCTCGCGATGCTGCCATCAAAAGAGAGTGAATCTAATGTCACTATTGCAAAATTCAAGTTAGGTCTATATGTTATTTCCGACAATTTAAAAGAAAATAAAAAATAACCAGGCTCAAAAAGATTTTACTAGGTTTAGTTTCGAGTTTTTTTTTGTCCTCTATGCTGCACAATCAAACACACATACAGTTATTTTTATAATTAATAGACCAAGATATATTTAAAAAAAAAAAGTAAACATTAAGTAATTTGTAATCAATATATTTCAAATCTAAATATTTCATTAAATAATTTGATAAAAATAAACTAATTAACTAATCATTAGAAAATATTACTTTTAGTAAGATTTGTTCTGCTTTTTCAAGTGGACATGAAGAATGTGTTGCTTTGAGCATCCAATGAGGTAGCCAATAGAATACCAAACGTAAAGCTCCAATAGTCAAAAAGTAACCAACGTACGTTACATATAACTTGACTTTTTTCAACTTGTAAGCATACATTTCCTTCATTACGAAAAAAAATATTTTTAGAATATTAAATAGGCCTATGTTTTTGTAAACGTTTAAGGCTTGTATGATTAAATAAATGCAATCATTGCCAGTGGCGTAGCGAGGGGGGCAAGGGGGCATCATGTTCCGAGCGCTACTTACAAAGGGGCGCCAAATCATCCGCAAAACATATGATATTATATGGTTGTCGAATGGGAGGGGGGAGCTAAAAAGGTATTGTGCCCCAGGCGCGAGTTGAGCTCGCTACACTACTAATGACTGCGGCAATAAAAGAAAATAGCATAGAAGTGATTAATATACAACCATGCAGTGGCGTTTATAGAGGGGTGCGGTCCCCCCCCTCCTGCGGCACCTATCATTGGGAGACATCTGCCCAATTTAATACATTGTGCCACAGAAATTGGGCAGTACTTGTTAGGGTAGAGTGAACATTTTTTATTATTTTTTATTCTAATAGCTCAAAATGGTTGCCAAATGGTCTAAGTAGTTATGACCTAAAATATCTTTTATGTAGTGTAACGTTTACCAGTGCCCAAAAGGCCTTCGAATTTTAAAGGATACAAATTTTAAAGCATTATAACAATTTTGAATGAAATCAACATCTCAATAGTGGCATTCGTAATGTTAATGTGCAAATATGAACTGCTGAACTAAATTATGTTTATGAATTAACAATTTACAATAAGTCAGGATCGTCGATTTTTCTTAAGGCGGGAGACAAATAACTTGACAGGAAGATGGTCTTCCACAAGTGCCTGTCACCATCTTTGCACGACGGTTTTGTTTTAAAGTCAAACCAAACAGGGCCATAAACCCTCACAATATAAGTTGAAAGTTCTTCTAGTACACATGCCTGAGACATCGTTGCAATATACAAAAAAGTATCCTGTTCGCCTTTGTCAACCAGCGTGCATGAAGCAATTTGCCAGGATTGCGACTAGCAAGATCATTGGAATAGTTGACTCTAATTACATTGACAGTTTTCCAGAAGATATGCTTCATCTGTGCTTAACTCTCAACTGTTGTTCATTTTCAGCCATTCTTTTAAGCTGGATTGCAGGGTATTTTGTAAAACTAGGCATTTTTCATTATGTTATAAGCTACCTAATGAAGTTATACATCATTGAATTTAGAAATGAACAAGCAATTTAATGATATAAAACTTTTGATATAATAGAAATTTTTAATTTTGTAAAATTATAGTGTAAATGATTTTTTTAATTATTTTTTTTAACTAAAAATACAAATACATCACAAACAGTAAGAATAAAAAAAGAAGTATGAAGAATTTAAACAAAATCTTTGTTATTTACATAAACATTATTCATTTGTACAACAAATAAATAATTTTTTTTTTTCATCTTTAAATGATACTATAGAAATTGGAAAAAAAATAAGGACTGATGCCTCTAGAGTGAAAAAAGACATATAATTTTCACACATTGTTAGACAAGACAAAATTGATCATTAAAATTTCTATATTATTATTATAAGTGACAGGAAACACATTTAAATGAATAAAAAAATAAAGTTTTCCTTCTTTTATTTGTTTTTCTAAGGATATTATATTTATTTAAAAGTTGATCACTTTTGTCTATCACTCCCATATTAAAAAATCACCAAGTTTCACTTTTCCTAAGAAATCACGCTTAGTCACCAAGTCCCACATTTTTACACAAAAAAATCAATTTTTCTTTGCCCCTGTATCCCAGGGTCGGCGTTGCACATATATAATAAAACATAAAAAAAATTACCAAAAGTAAAAATATAAAGAATTATAACATAAAAACAATTGTCACCCACCGGTGGTCGAAAAGTCAATGCTACGAACGTTGAGCGTTAAATCATCACCCGCAATTTCCGGGTAGTCAGCATATATCCTCTTGAAAGCAACAGGTGGTTCACAACTCTGAATTGCAACTCCAATAGAAACTAAAAAGCCTGCGAGGACCGGTTGTTGGACCATCGAGGTGATTGCTTAAATGGCGAAGTGGAAATTCATTCCCAACTGACATACTAGCCATTAAACAGGCTTATTCAATTTTTCTTCTATAAGCCGTATCACGCCACCTTTGGAACATGTATTGCTTGCTGAACCATGCAACCAATAACCAATAACGTGTCTGTGCTGATAGTGTTTTGGACTAAAAAATTCAATCATACTTTTGACAACAGCTGCAGCGGCACTAGAAGAAGGTGAAATGTGTCCAACATACTCTGATCCTGGCTCGTGAATTTGTGCAATAAGCTATTCCAAAAATGCATTTAGATAATTCTTTGACTCCACTTGCTTTGTTACAATCGTTTTGTCTTTTCATCCATCAAAAAAAAATCCCTGCAAATTATCCAGTGTTTTGGTAAGTTCAATTCTTTTTCTTTCTCTTCTCAGCTTGTAAATCTCTTATACTTGTTGCAATTTTTTCTGTAACAAAGCTAACATCTTCTAAACTTGCTGTAGCTATTGCGGCAACTGCTCGGTCTGAAATTCCATATCTGTCGCAAGTCTGTGCAAAATTTGGTAGCATTATACGCATTTGTTTCTTTTTTGTGTGAGTGATTGAAGTTGATTGCACTGGGTTAGTGCTAGAGTGGGTATAATCATCTTCTTCATCTTCCACCGTAGAATCGGATGCTGTCGAAGAAATATCTGATTACAATTGTCCCTTTGAACTACATGCAGCCGATTGTTCACTTTAATAGCACATATGTCTGGCTCCTATTGCTTCTATCCTTGCAATGCATTTTCCCCTCTTCCTTGATGTTTGTACATCTATTTTACCGATGTACTTAATTTTTAAGGTTCTTTGGTCAACAAGGAAGTCTTTTTCTCCCAATGGAACTTTATGCCGCAGTGGGATATTGGCAAGGACATATTTCTGTCTAACTGTAATTAGAGGCAACTATTCCAATGATCTTGCTCGCCGCAATCCTGGCGAATTGTCTCATACACGCTTGTTGACAAAGGCGAACAGGATACTCCGTTTGTATATTGTAACGATGTCTCAGTCATTTGAGCTACAAGAACTTTCAACTTACATTGTGAGGGTTTTTGGACCTGTTTGGTTTGACATTAAAACAAAACCGTCGTGCAAAGATGGTGACCATCTTCCTGTCACATTATTTGTCTCCCGCCTTAAGAAAAATCGACGATCCTGACTTATTGTAAATTGTTAAATTGTTAATTCATAAACATTATTTAGTTCAGCAGTTCATATTTGCACATTAACATTACGAATATCACTATTGAGATGTTGATTTTATTCAAAATTGTTATAATGCTTTAAAGTTTGTATCCTTTAAAATTAGAAGGCCTTTGGGGCACCGGTAAACGTTACACTACATAAAAGATATTTTAGGTCATAACTACTTAGACCATTTGGCAACCATTTTGAGCTATTAGAATAAAAAATATATAAAAAAAAAATTTTCACTCCACCCTAGTATTTGTAGAGTCCACACAGAGCGGCGCTAATAAAGCTAGTAACGCCACTATAGTGATTCTAATTGTATTACTGTGTTCTACTGGTGTTTCATTCAAAACATTTTATTTACAACATAACGTGTTATAATAATATTAAGGGTTAAACCAGAAGATGGGTCAGTCATATTTTATAACCAAATATTTCTGAGTGCTATTGTCCAGTTGTTCGTAGTTTCCGGAATCCAAATATATGCAAATGAATTTCTTCCTTTGATTTTCTTTAGATAACGACTTAAGTGAAAAGACCTCCCAAACACCTTCCTATTTTTCGTGAAGAAAACAAACAATTGCAACAATAAAACGAAAAAAAGAAAAAACGGTAATATGAATGATAAATACTTTTCCTTAACTTTTTTTCTAACCTTTTTCGCATTTTTTTTTAGAAAAGGACTAAATGCGTAAATGTAGGCTCCAATTGTTTTATAACCTGATTATACTTGAGCAAAAGTTATTTTCAATATTTTCTTTAAATCAAAGAAAAAAAGCATATTAATAGTTTGATCAGTCATTCTGCCATTAAAAATATTTAATGCTCTAGGCCAGGGGTCGGCAACCTGCGGCTCGCGAGCCCAATGCGACTCTTTCGGCGTCAGGTTAAGGCTTTTTCGATGTCGAATTAATGCCTTTCA
The DNA here is from genome assembly GCA_021962125.1 of Bulinus truncatus. Taxonomy (NCBI): domain Eukaryota; kingdom Metazoa; phylum Mollusca; class Gastropoda; family Planorbidae; genus Bulinus; species Bulinus truncatus. Next base: position 741,519 of record JAGDYQ010000191.1, read on the forward strand.
CAAAGCGCGATGGCTTTCCGGGGATAACGTATTAAAAGCTTTTGCTTCTTGCTTGAGTAAAATATCAAAATTCTAAATGGAAAAGGCATTGTCCATCCTGAATTATAAGAAGACAAATGGCTACAAAAGTTCAACTTCAAGGTAGATATCACAAAGAAACAAAATGAGCTAAATGTAAAATTGCAAGGAAAAGGAAACCCATCCAAAGCCATGCTTGAAGAAATGGTTTGTTTCGAAAAGAAATTATTTCTTTTTGTCGAAGATATGTAGAACAGTAAATTAAATCGTTTCGAAAATCTGAGACAGTTAGTGTTGCAGAAGACTGGTAAGTCCAGTAACCATATTTGGATTCAATTTACCGAGATAGTTAAGGAATTCAACAAATCTTACGTTATAATATATCATCGTATAAAGCACCAAAGAATATAAATTATACAGAAAGCGCCTTGCTATTTTAAAATAAAAACTATTGACACGAATTACTTTAGTATGACTATAAACAAAATGAGTAATAGATTCGCATGGAGATTTGAGCAATTCAAAACAAATGCAAGTGCTCTGGCGTTCACATAAATCCTCTCAATTCTCTCCATATAAATTAGATCAACATTGAGCCATTTAGAATTGATGCCCGTTTGCTTCAAATGCAATTGCTGGATTTGAAGACCAAACACTTGTAGAATGGCAAGTTCACAGAACTCCAGAGCAAGTTAGAAGAGTTGAGGCACTCATATTTGACGCACGGAAGAGTTTTCCACAGTGCTACAGTGAGGTGAAGTAATAGGCATTTGGAGTGCTGAAGATAGTTTGGGTCAACATATTCGTGCAAGCAAGCGTTCTCTTGCATGAATATAATACAATGTCAAGTAAGAAGCCAACAAACAAATAAAAAATATACAGGCGTACTTGAAACTGAAAATAACAAGTTATGAGTCAGATTTAATCAAATTTAAAAAAAAAAAGCATGCAAGGCCAATGCTCCCATTGATGTAACTATTGTATGTAGCGATCTATTAAAATCATTTATTTAAAGTTTAATTTTTTTATGAATAAATATTATTTCGTATTTAAAGCCATTTATTTTAAATCAAAAATCAAATTTATATACCTAATCCTAATCAAATACCATAATATTGAAACAACAATTTTAGTGGCTCTTTAAAAACTGAGACAAATGTAAATTATAACTTTTGGCTCTTCCGTCTCAAAAGGTTGCCGACCCCTGGTTTAGTCTCCTCATGAACATTTGTTTTTCTTTTAAAACCAATGAACTTTTGAAGGCATATCTTTTACCAACTACAAAAAGTAGGATCCTTCAGAGGTAAAGAAAACAATAATTCAAATGTCACATACAAAATTTACAGTAAAGTTTCCTTAATTATGTTGATTAAAAATGAAGTTAAATGTTTTTCCAAAATCAATGCAAAAAATTATGGCTATACTGGTCACTAAAGCGTTCGTCAATTAGGCCTTTAGATTTATCCCTGCACCACTTTTGTCTGAATGTTTCTGACTCTCGATTTGTTTGAAAACGTCTCGTCCACCTAATCAAAATATTCGTTACTATCAGCTGGCCCCATATTCCTTACTCTACCACTGTTATGTCCATCTTGTCTTTCATGTTCAAACTTAACTCTACAACGCTCTACTTGGAAACTATGTCATGAAGATTCTGATAGCGCTGGGCCCTATGATGGTCATTAGGGTTATGACAAAAAACTTTTTTTCATAACTTGAATTTTCCTGATTAGATGAACTTTTACCCATGGATAACATTTTTACGTTCATTTTAACGGTTCATGAAAAAACTTCCCGCGTCTAACCTTATCTCGAATTTCTTAATCATGAGTGGATGGGTTGTCAAATTAACAGTTAAAGGAGAAAGTGACTTTTCTGAGAGTACAAAATTGTTTAGATAAATTGCTTTTCTATTGGACAATCTGATTGAAACGAAGCTATTTATAATTCAAACAATATGTGAATTGTGTCATCCATTACAGTCAACTGTGAAAGTGGCTCCTTTATCATAAAATCATCCATCAAAAAGGAACAAACACACTTCAGAACCTTCGACAAGCCAGACGTTAATCTCCGATTACAGTGATAATGATAAAAGAAACAATAGTGGTGAGTGTGAGCCTGAAGTTCCTCAAGAGTTTTCTGTAAAAAGTGTAACACGCTACCCAACTAAGTCTGCTGCCAAACTTGTGTCTAAACACTTTTTGTCAACTAGAAAAGCATCACAGGGGTCCTTCAAAGTCTGGCTGAAGATGGGTTTAGTGTTCCAACACCATTACAGTCTGGAGTTTGGCGACGAACAATTAAAGATGCAGAATTAGTTTAAAACCGCTTGATGGAACTGATCTCTGAAGAGAAATTTTGTTTGCATCTTGATTGCAAAAAATGTCAATAAGGAGTACCACGTTTTTTGCTTGAAAAGTGACAAAAGAATATTGCTACTTGGTATTTTAATTTATCTATAAACCTTTACAAGAACTACTGGTAGGAAAAATGGTGTTGTAGCCAGGCTTCAGAGGACATTTCGAGAGAAGGGATTTAAAGAACCACAATACATAAGCTGCCAACACCATGTTCTTGATCTTGTTCTTCAACATGTGATGGACAATGTTCATAAAAGCAACAGGAAGTCATGTATCTAAAATGAGAACTAGGTCAGCATGGATACATGACTTCCTGTTGTTTTTATGAACATTGTGCAGACGGAAAATCAACAAATATAATGTTCATGAGTGGTGAAGATAAAGAGATGGCAGCACAGCAGGAACGAGTCCATCACAAACAAAATAAGTGAAAAAAACGTTGTACTTCCACCTTCCACCAGTCAACAAAATCGAGTAAAATGCCGTAAAAGGTAAAAAAAACGAGGCCTGTGAGCATCCCCGTCTACTTGTAATTTAGTTGTAAATTTTTAGCAGTATACTACCTAAGGCAAAAGGAACTTAAAGAAGGGTGCCCCGGTATGTAGCACGAAGTTGGATTTTTTGGGCCACCCTAATTCACAGGCTTAGTATCTTTTACTGATTCAGATTCAATTCTGTCCAGAACAATTGGCGGTTTGTTTACCGTCACAGTATGGCTGTCTTTGACTGAGTTAGGTTTAGTTATGTCTATCTTAACTTGCTCTTCTAAGTTATCTACAATATTGCTAAGTTTATTGTCTAACATTTCTATACTACTTCTAATGTTCTCTGTCACGATGAACATTAATGTAAGAAGTTTTATACAGTTGACACATTGAATAAACTTGTAAATAAAAGTATTTACCATTTCATCCTCCAGTCCTTTATTGACATAATGAGGGTCCTGTTTCATTTTAAATATGGGTAGACAGAGGTATCACCTGTGAAGAACTGTAGATGAAATATAACATAACTAGTCATCCCACGTCGTAGCATACGCCGCCTTATCAATCAATATAATTACTGTAATTATTTTTTAAATAAGCAATCAAACAAAATAACAGGCTGACATACATAGTATGCAAAGTTGAACTTTGACCTATTATGTGCAGACTTTATGGTCACTATCTGGTACCTTCCAGCAGCTTGTTTTTTCTTTTATTGTTTACAGATTTTTAGTTAATTATTTGGATGCCTTGATTCTCGATGAGCTCCCAGACTTAATTTTCTCGTTATTTGTTAGATATGTTTTAATGCCTTTAAGAGCAGGATTTTTTTCTTTGAAATGTAATTTTTTTCTTTCAGTTTCTAACAAACATATTTCGGAGAAGGGCGTTTTAATTTGCATTGCTTTTTATTTTTGGTCTGCCTCAATCCACCTTTTCCCCCAGCACACTAGTGTTATTTTGATACTATTCAGTACAGATAGATAGATGTTTGTTATTATTTTTTTGTAATGCGTACATAATACATATTCCGAAACAGTTAACATTTTTTTGTAATGCGCCATACATATTTATAACTTTCTTAATCGGGATTTTCCCCAAAATAGCAGCACAAAGAAATCAAAACAAAAGATTTCACCATATCTAATATTTTATTGTAACACTTCAGCGTTGAATGCATGGTTGAATGTGTTCTCTTGGCACCCTTTGTAGCCTAATGGTAGCGCCGGCCTCCATAGCATTTTCACATCTAATCTATATTTGTACGCCATTTTCTAAAATTCTAAAATTGGAAATCAGTTCAATATTACTTTATTCTTCAGACACAATTGTATTATTAAATGTATTTTATTTATTTGTTTATTTACAATAATCAGTTGACATGCTAATGTTATTTTATGTACAACATTCCCTCATTTTCCGCTGTTAAACGGGGGATAAATGAAAAAAGTTTCTTAGTTAGAGCACACATAAAAAAACAAGCAATTTAAGTCTTTTCCGTTTCGGACAAAGGACATTTTAGAGCATTTTCGGACAAAATCTGTATTTTTTTTACCGGGTTACAGCCATAAATATTGCTCCACGCGAATGGATTTTGATAAATTTAGAGAGGGAAGTAATCATGTTGAATAACTATTACAAAAATAAATAATGATTACGCCCCTTTGATTAGCTTTTATTATTTATATTTAAAATATAAGCAAAAACGGTATATAAGAAACTCTTATATTTTGGCTCTGAGAGGTCAGATCGCGAAATGGACTTTTGATGTACACTTGGCAGGCCAAGACCTACAAAATGATATATACATCATAGGTTTAGGACTTATGGTTGTTGAGATCTAGGGTGATGACGGACAGACAGACAGACAGATAAAACGGGGACAATAGAGCATTTTTTTTTCGAAAATGCTCTAATGATTTTATATTATGTGAATGTTTGTTTTACAATGCTGAAATTTTGTTTAAGAGAATGTATATTTCAATTCGTTTCTTGCAAAATTATTGCAATGTTAACAATTAAATCCCAAAAGAATTATTACAGAATGTTTTCGAAATATCACGATATTGCAGATCATTTATTAGAACTTCTATAACAAAATGCATTTGAGTATGTAAAATTAATTATAGTGTTGTATAACCTAAACTTATGATATATAATGTAATACTTGTAAAGTCAATTGAATCAATATATTTATATAGTGAAATTATATTAAACAGGTTTTCATTTATAGAAATTAGAGTATGTTAGAAAGGTCTGAATGTTTGTGTTGATGCGCCCAACGTTTTTCGTTTTATAAAAATTAGCAGCTCTTATAAAGTCTATTACCATGTAACCAATTTATTCATAAATTATTTTCTGCTTTTTAGTACGCAAGAAAAACGTTGTTTTTTATTATAAAATATTTTTTTATAATTTTATTTTTTATTTTCAACTTTTTAGTTTTTGATTGGTAAAAATTTGAAATCGCATAATTTGCAATGCAATCATTCCTACTTTAAATGCGCAACTTAAAGACAAATTAGATAAAAAGTTGTATACCTTATCCATGATGATTCTTCTTTCCTTCATTTTTATTGACCCCGGAAAGACAAACAAAAAGTGACCCAAGAAAGACAAATAAGCAGTGGCGTAGCTAAGGGGGGGGGGACGAGGGGATGGACCGCCCCGGGTGACAGCATATGAGGGGTGACACTATGTCACCTACAAAAAAAATTTTCAGCCAGGCTAAGGTGCGAAAATAGTCTGGAAATAGAATTGTTTTAAAAATCCAACCAACACAGGAAATGTGATCGAACGTTTCGCATACAGATCAAATGTCAACCGTAATTAAATATGTATACATCAGCGGTGGTACAGTTGAAGTCATTCCTTGGAATGTTTCATCTGAAATGTAAAACAGCTTCTGTATTGACTGGCGATATCCTCGAGAAACTAGAAAACGAAGTACTGGATATTCAGTTATGTCGCGGTCAAGGGTACGATAATGCAGCAAGCAGGGCTGGAATCCACGGTGGTGTGCAACAAAAGATCAAAGACACTAATCCGAAGGCAATTTTTTTGTACCTTAATCGAATCATTCTTTGAACCTTTGTGATCCGTTTTGTGTAACGTTTTTTTGGACGTCTTGAGGCGCTGTACACATTTTTTGCTCTGTCGACCGATCGTTGGGCTGTACTAGAGAAATACACAGGTTTAACAGTGAAGAGACTGTCCACAACTCGCTGGATAAACATGTCTAACAGTGAAGAGAATGTCCACAACTCGCTGGAGTGCACATGCTGATACAGTGAAGCAAGTGATACAGAAGTTTAACCAGTTTGTGGAAGCCATTGAAGCTATGTGTGATGTCGAAGAAAGCGTCGAGACAAGAAGTGCGGCGAACAATCTGTTGCCAGCTTATGTGCAACTTTCATTTCGTTCTTGTTTTTCTAAGGTGATGTTTTACAAGAAGTCGACTTAGCACAAAAGTACACGAAAACACCAGGTATTACTGTGGACATGGTTGCAACCAAAATAAGGGCTCTCAAGGTCTTTGTGGAAGAGCATCGTATGAAGGTTGTTGACAATGCCGTCCAGCAGGCACTTGCGAAATGTGAAGAGCTTGATATCCATACAGAGATGAGAATCATAAGGAAGAGAAGATTACCAGGAAAGTAGGCAAAAGATGCTGGATTGTCTTGCAGCAGGAGACCAAGAGAGCAATTATAGATTTCTGGACCGTTCTCATATGGAGTTAGATACGAGAGGAAAGGCAGTGAATGACATTTTGCTGACTTTTTTTATCATTGCCATATCTAACGCTGACTCTAAGATTCTTTCTGACATTATGTGTTTCTGTGGCATCGTGTGAAAGAAGTTTCTCGAAAATGAAACTTATAAAACATTACCTCAACAATTAGCCAGTCGAGATTGTGAGATTGTCGGATATGGCTGTTCTGTCCATTGAACGCGAGCTTACAAGACAAATAGATTTTGACGATGTAATTGACTTGTTTGCCACAATGAAAACAAGAAGACATTCCTTCTAACACAATAGTTTTGAAGGACATTCTTTTGGGCTGTGCATTGTCGTGTTTTGCATTTAGATGTTCTCAAAGTGAACAGTTGCATTTTAAAAATCTTTGGATTTGAACTATTTGTTTTGTGGTATTGGATTCGGATTTTGTCTTGGATCATACATGTAAGCAGTAAGAGGCAGGGCCTTTTTAAGGTCATCGTAGGCCATAGGCACTTTCAAAGTCGTAGGCCCTCCCTGATTTCATTATGTAATATTTTTCAAGAATGACCCGCACTTCTTTGCGATTTGAAATCTAAAATAAGCTTTGAGGACGTCATATGTGACTTTGCTAAGACAAAGAGCCGAAAAGTTAACAGTGTAATTTACAGATTTACAGCACTGCAGCTTGACTTGCTCAGGTGCTCATCTTATACGGTTATATATAGTTACTTTAATACAAACATTGTTAAATTTTACTGGCATTCTGAACTTATTTTCACTTTATGTTCTAACTTTCGTAGGCCCTTGAAAAGTCCGTAGGCCCTAGGCACAGTGCTTGCTGTGCCTAGTTGATAAGCGGCCATGCCTAGAGGTAGAGTATTTATGAAAATTTAGCTACACCTAACCATTCTGCAAAGGGTCGTGTTGGGTCACTGGGGTGACATTTGAATGGACCGCCCCGGGTTACGTCTACTCTAGCTACGCCACTGCAAACAAGACGTAACCTTGGAAAGACAAACAATAAGTGAATCCGGAAAGACAAACAAGAAGTAAAGTTAATAAATATTTTGTTTTAACTCTGCTTCAACCCCTCCCCCCCCCCCCGGGGTCGCACCCCTACCCCGAGATGAATGATGCAATCATGACTTTTGTACGCCTACACATTGTTAATTCGGTCGTTCACCCTCGCTTTAGTACAAGTGATGAAATGGTGTTTTTTGCCATCTGCACTCCCACGCAGTGACCTTCACCCTCCAATTTGGCGAGAAAACGATGGATTTAGCGTGGGTTAGACTACCTATAAAAGGAACTGTGCTGTGATTCGTAGAAGGAGAAGGTATGGACGAGCAAGGGACAACGAAGAACAAGTCGAACCAGACGGAGTAGACGGATAGAAGAAGTGGAGAACCCCAGGTCTGTTGATGCAGCGAGTTCGTTATTAGCTCATCGCCAGCGATAACAGGTAGACTCGTTTCAACTGGATTAGTTGTACGCATAATGGACTTTGTTGTTTTGTTTTAGCCTGGACTATTATAACCTGTACATTGTAGACTGTGAATAAATATTATTATTCAACTAACGAACCCACGTGTCCTTTAATGCCTACCTAGAGAGAATTTAGGAAGTTCGCAACAATATTTTTCTACAACCACAATAATTTTATTTTCGAAAAATACTTTAGAAACTCATCTAATCATAATAAAATAGTCAGAATAATGCATTGTCATCGGTTTCTGAGCTATATTGAAAGTATCAGAGCTATAGCTTATCGGAAAGTGTTCTAAAATTGGATTGTCAAATTCCCGGACAGACAAACAAGAAGTGAAGTTAATAAAAACGTTGTAAAAAAAGATTACGACCAAATAATACTGTTTTTAAAATTACTGGAGCTGTCTAGACATGAAATAGTATTGCACAACCACCGTTGTGCTCGTATTGCTAAATATATCTATATACATAATCGTCTAACCTATGCGTACGTACGACAGACCTACACACCGTGCGGTGTAAAGTATGCTCATGGCGATAAAAGCCGCATGTCTGTACGTTAAAAATACACGGCACCGTTCGGGTTGAAAGCTTGCATCGCTAAAAAAAAGTTTTAGTTCTACGTCACACCTTTGCGGAGTTAAAAAACAGTGCGTGTCATCGACCGTCTCTATAATAATAGTCTGGGGAATTCCAAAATTATAGAAACTAAAAAGAGACAATGTATGTTAAATGAGAGTATGTTTGGTGCGCATTTCGTTCATCAAATGAATCTTTCTTGAATAAAAATGAAATGCTTCGGAATTCTAAACACAACAAGGATTTCTTATTAATGAATTAAGATTTTTAAATGATATTGAGTAGTGTGCGCAAATTATGTTTAATAGTCAGGGGTTGTTTTTGTTAAGCTTCTGTACACATAATGAGGATTATTTTCTTCGGGATGAATTATGTAAAAAGCGATTTTTTGTACATAGACTGTTAACGCGCTCAAATATATATTACTGAGTTGGTTGGGATAGGTGTGGGAATAAACCAAATAGTTGCAGAAAGGGGGGGGGGGGTCAAGCAGACGATTCAAGTTGCAACACCGCTAATTTTTTAACATCACGTCTCTCTTTTTTTTTAAATACGTCATGTTAAAAATGATAAATTATAAAATTATAAAAAAAAGAACTGTTGGAATGGCGGTGTAGGGTTGGGAAAGGAGTGTTTAACGGGGGGGGGGGGGGAAGGGAGAGGTAGGGAGAGGTGTCACGTGGTATTGTTAACAGGGTGAACATTCAGTTATACTAAATGCCCCTTTTTGTAATTTTTTACATTTAGACCCGCTGCGATTCGGGCATGTCTTAAGTGGAAGGGGATGGCGGGCGGGGGAGGGATGGAGGGAAGGATGGGTGTGGGGCTAAATGAAAGAGAATTGATACATTATTAAAAAAAATAACTATTGAGAAAGAGTCCTTTAAAATATTATGAATGAATTAAGATTAGTCAATGATATGGTGTGAGCGCATCACCATTTTCAACTCCAACTGCGTGCCAAATAGCCGGTCCGGGTACCGGGCCTGTTCAGCTAGTTTCACTAAATAAAAGGGCAAAATTAAAATAATCTGATTTTATAAAAGAAATCAGAAGACAGCGCGAATTGTCGAACGTTGTTGAACGCGTCTTGCTTACTTTGAAGAATTCGGGAATTCCACAAACGCGACAAATCTATATATATATATATATATATATATATATATATATATATATATATATATATATATATATATATATATATATATATATATATATATAATTGCGTCTTGCAGGCAGGCTGCCGTTGTCCCGCAAGGTTGGGCGAAGAAGAGAATTATATATATAGAAGATGTCACACTTAAAAGTATTACCGTGCAAAACAATGTCTTATAATTTTATATTGTAAAATACATATGTCACTGACATAAACAGGGTATGTTGGAGGAGCGTTTCGCCCATGATGGCACTTACTTTGTCACTTACGAAGGGCGGCCTTTTCACCATTCTAGTATTTTTTGACATGGTAAAGGGGCGGCATTTTTAGTGTTCGACCCGGGCGCCACTAATGCTATATATGTTATAGATATCAGCCTACACCACAGATTAGATTAATATATTATAAACAGGCTAGCTGAAATAGAGTAGATAAATTTATAAGGCTGTGGCTATTCGCACCCGGGTCCCAATAAACTATAGACGGAAACCAAAATAATAATACTTAGTCGGAACCCTAGCCACTGAGTAACGATTAAATCATACAATTCAAATAATCATCAAAAAATAAAAAAAAAAATAATAATAAAGTTTATATATAGCAAAGCTAAGTGCATATTTGCCACGGGTCCGAATAACAATCAGACTTTATTGGGACGATGTCCGAATAAAAATAGGAGTTTATTGGTACCCGGGTCCGAATAGTCACTTCAAATTTATATTTATAAATACTGAAGGGTCATTCCATGTCAACTCAACCAGTTTTTTGATAATTGTTCACCCGACCCTCTCAGATCTTTCTGAAATTTTCATGGCTTGTGGTACATTGAAAGTTGAGTGATTCCTGAAAATTTTAAGGTAGTCGCGAGTTCGCGTGACATTTACATTTTCGCGATATTTGAACAAATATCATTTCATGTCTTAAAGGCTCTTGGCTATACCGAGTCAAATATTGATGAAAGCTGTCTGAAGTGCGATGTTTGGAAATTTTTAGGGCATTCTGTGTGCAAGCTATACTTGAGATAAATACATCATTCAACTCAGGACCAAACAATGAGTAAATACTAAAAATTTCAGCCTGATACCTCTTTTAGTTTTTTAAATATTCACGTTCAAATATCAACTTTGAATGTACTAAAAGCCATGAAAATTTCAGGAAGATTAGAGAGGGTCGGGTGAACACCACTGGTTGAGTTGACATGGAATGACCCTGAAGTTTTTAAAATATTTAAAATATTGTATCATTTTACTATTTGCTAATTTGATCATTGAAATAACTTTTTATTACTTATGAAAATGGCGACTAGTGAAACCTTGGTCGATAATAATGATATGTTTCTGGATGCACTGAAATGCCTACAATGCGTATATTTTTCAAGTTCCTGACTATGAGGGTGAACGCGGCAAAATTTGCATAACTTTTTATCATCGGCATGTTTGCGTGGCGCAATTACAAAAATTTTCGTCTCGTGTGACACTATCTTAATATGGAGCCGGAGCCGAGCCGGGAGCCGGAGCCGTCAAATTTGTGGGAGCCGGAGCCGGAGCAGGAAAAAATATGGCGGCTCCGCAAGCCTGTACACCAGTTTATTTTTCCTCTCATTTAATCACAATGCTAAATGTATAGGCCTTTTATATTTATCTCAGTCTTTCTCTATACAAAATTATATTTAATTTTCAAAATGTTTCAACCAGATATCGATATCAATCTAAAATTCTAAATATATATTTATCGAACTATGTCTGTCTATCATCGATCTATATATCTGCATCTTTTGCTACCATATTACTGTCTGTCTTCTATCTGGCTACCTAATTTTATCTATCAACCATCTGTCATGAACTTCCTAAGAATCTATCTATTAATCAATCTGATTGTCTCTATATGTCATATTAACGCGTGTATCAATCAATCTATATCGATCTATTTACCAAAGACTTCTTTATTTGTCCACAAGTAGGCCTATATGAATTCTGAAGATCAAGATATTTATGTCCACTAGCTACTTACTGTTTATTTTACCTATGTATCCCTCCTCAAGTAGTCCAACTGGTTTCATTTATCTGACACCACTGAAGTGAAAACAAGAATTCTTTTGTAGGTCATTTGGGGATAGAAAGATGTAATTAGGCTACGATATCATCCTACCTGAGTACATAGTGCCACTGACATAAATTATCTACAAACGTTTATATAGTCCAAACATCTCACCGAGACCGTCTAAAAATGAACCAAACAACACGGTAAACATTTCCTCAGGTAATTCAACTTGACACGCTTGGCTGCTGAAAATTGGTCTCATATGAACATATGAACACATTTTACCCCCTCCGCCACCCCCCCCCCCCACCTCTTAGGTTTCGTTGGCTTTTTTTTTTTTGCACAAACGTATTTTCTTTTTGTAGCACTGGATGATTCTCACTTGTTATGATTCGATTCAATATTTTAAAAAATGTATTAAAAAAAGCCTCAATAAATAATTTATATAGAATCCATTATAATCGTCAAGCATTCATCCCACTCAATATGTTTTTTTTTTCTTGTTATTGAGAGAGAAAAAAATAATAGTGGAAAAAAAAGTTTGAAATGAAAAAGACAAAAACATAAACTTATTCAATGTGGTCAAACTGGTTTGATTTGTAAATGTATTTAAAGGTGGAACTTATGTGTGTTTTATAATATGCTTTTTAAATAATTAAAAACATTGTTTGTAATTAACATAAGTATAATATGGGTAGGAGCTGACCATGTGGCTTGGCCCACCTGTCTCGGAAGCTTTGGGAGGGGAAAGATCAATGAAAATGGCCAGAGACGGCTTGAGCTCTCGTGCCACCATGGCCTGTGCGTGACCAACACCTTCTTCAAGTGCAAAGAGATCCATCAGGTGTCTTGGAGGCATCCACGCTCCCGCCCTGCCACCAGCTCGACCTCGTCCTCACCAGAAGAGGGAATATCGACAGTATCCTCCTCACCCGCAGCTACCACAGTGCAGACTGCGACACGGACCACGCCCTCGTGGCAAGCAAGGTGCGCATAATGCCGAGGAAGCTGCATCACTGCAAGTAAAAAGGTCGCTCACGCATCAATACCAACTGTGCCAGAAATCCCGAAATAAACCAACAGTTTATCAGCAGTCTGGAAGTTGCGCTCAGCGAAAGAAAGTTAGCAGAGAACACCATCGACTCTGCCATCACCACCTATGGAAAGATAGAGCGGAAAAACGTCGATTAGTACGAGGCCCACTGGGAGGAAATGGAACCCGTTACCGAGGCAAAGAGGAAAGCCCTACTGGCCTATAAGGCCAGGCCCAGTCCCAACACACTAAAAGCTCTACGGACAGACAGGAGCAAAGATCAGCAGACCGCCCGCAAATGCGCCAACTCCTACTGGTTGAACCTCTGTAGCAGCATCCAGGCAGCTGCCGATACAGGAAACGCAAGAGGGATTACGAAGGCATCAAAAAGGCAACAGGCCCAACTCCCTCCAAAACAGCCCCCCTGTTGAGGACCCCTATGAGGGTATCCTTTGGCTTGTATCTAGAAGTATGAGGGCTGACTCAGTGATGACCCGTATATGTATTTGTGTTTCTGCCACACACTCACCAGTAATTAGACGTACAACACAGGACGATAATCAATTCGACAAGTCGTGTGTACAATAACAAGATATATTTTATTTATGCAAAGGCACCAGTCCGTAACAGGGATCTGGTGGCTGTTAAATAATAGAGCAAAGGTAATCCAAAAATGCAGCAAAGAAAATAATAATCCAATATAAATGAATGAAGTGTAGGGCGTTTTCTCTCTCTCTCTCTATTTCTTTCTCTCTCTTTCAATCATAGACACATCAATCGACTCTCTCCTCAGAGATCACTCAGTCGAAAAGTCGACCAGTCACTACTAGGACCCTCGGTCGAATGTCTATAAAACTATCTTACATTACTCACACACCCTTTCACACGTGACCTCCTGACCAATCATCTAACATCTTTTGCTGTCAAATCAGGGGGTGGAGCCTAGATGGGGGGGGGGTGGAGGTGGAGGTACGTCATACCGACAAAAGACGAGAGTAACTGGCCATCGAGCGGGTCTCTGTCCCTTTAAAGATAGCCGACCGGAGAACAGGAGTCAGGGAGAATCCCGAGTGGCATTTAACGTCTTTTTTTAGTTTCTTTAACTCTCGTAGAGAAGCGGCTTTTCATGGTATGACACAATCACGGGGGTGGGGTAAAAAGGGTGGTGGGCGGGAGAACTGGCACGTATACTACTATACATTGTATAATATACGTATTAATTTTATTAATACTATTAAGGGGTGGCCGTGCGATGTCAAGGGTGGGAATAAAGGGAATGGTTTCGACAAATTAGTCACAACCCGTGACACCCCCTTATATCTAAAACAGGCGAGTTCATCAAGGACCAGGAAAAACAGATGCAGAGATGGACCGACTACCTGGAGCTTACGCAACCCAGAACACCATGGCTGAAGCCGCTCTTGGCGCTATCCCAGATCTGCCTGTCATGGAGGAGCTAGACACTCCACCCACCGTGGATGAGATAAGCAAAGCCATCGACTGCCTTGCAAACGGGAAGGCACCCGGTAGCGATGGAATCCCACCATAAGTCCTGAAGAGCGGGAAACCAACATTGCTAAAGCCATTGCACGACCTCCTATGTCGCTGCTGGAAACAGGGCTATATCCCCCAAGACATGAGGGATGCCAAAATTATCACGCTATACAAGAACAAGAGGGACCGGAGCGACTGTAATAACTACCGGGGCATCTCCCTCCTCAGCATCGTCGGCAAAGCTTTCGCCCGCGTCGCTCTGACCCGCCTGCAGGCCCTCGCCTCCCGAGTATATCCAGAGTCACAGTGTGGCTTCAGGGCTGGCCGATCAACAGTGGTCATGATATTCTCACTACGTCAACTACAAGAGAAGTGTCAGGAACAGCAGGTACCAATCTACATCGCTTTCGTCGACCTCACAAAGGCATTTGATCTAGTAAGTCGAAGCGGACTCTTCAGCTTGCTGCAAAAGATTGGCTGCCCCCCACATCTGCTTGCAGTGGTCATGTCCTTCCACGACAACATGCATAGCACGGTTTGCTACAACGGCGCAATCTCCGAGGCCTTCCCAGTCAGCAGCGGAGTAAAACAGGGCTGCGTCATTGCACCTACACTCTTCGGCATTTTCTTTACCATGCACCTCCAATACACCTTCAAGGATTGCAGCGAGGGTGTGTAAATCCATACAAGTTCCGATGGCAAGCTCCATAATATAGCCCGCCTCCATGCAAAGACCAAAAACACAAAGGTCCTAATTCGCGAGCTGCTCTTTGCTGATGACGCAGCCTTGACATCATACAACGAAGACGGACTGCAGCAGCTTGTCATCCGCCTCTCCTACGCGTGTAAGGAGTTTGGACTGACTATCAGCCTGAAAAAGACGAATGTCATGGCACACGGTACAGAAACCCCTCCAAGCATTGACATCGACGGGCACACCATAGACCCGGAGATCAACTGCAGAATCGCTAGGGCAGCAACAGTTATGGCGAGACTAAACCAGCGTGTGTGGAAAAACCTCAGCCTCACCGAGAATACCAGACTGCGCTGCATACTAAGTACCCTCCTCTATGGATGCGAGACGTGGACCACTTACGCGAGGCACGAAAGGAAACGGTGCTTGTAGACTCAATTTAGCTACACCATCGTCTCTCGAGACGGACGGATGCCGACGACGACGAATATCATATGTGTTAATGTACAGCAGAACAATTTCAACAGTGTTATGCCCCGCGCAAATCAATGAACTAGGTCCCGATATAAACATTTTCAAAAGAATGGAACATATTATGGAACATTATTATTTCATACAGTGTCGTAACTAGATTGGGTGGTGTAGAGGTGACTCTTCATTACTTGACTACCTTCTGGTACGTGAATGTGGTGGCATTTTCCAAGTATGCGCCTGGCGTAACAAAGTTACGCTACCGAGTGTACATCTGGTTAATTAGCGGTATCTGGACAAAACCCCCATGGACAAAACACCCACGGACCTAACCCATACTTTTATTATAAAATATATTATGTGGCCCTTATTTTTATTAAAAAATGTAATATATAATACCTGGATATAAATATCTATAAAAATACATATTTTTAAGTGAATTTGTTTTTCAAAGTACCCCAATAAGCTGCATTAGCCCGTCGAGCCCCAGTGGTAAAAAGTCTATCCCTTTTTAACTTATCCTCAACAGGAACCTTATTTTACCAGGTATAACAAACAAAAGTAAAAGTTTTAGTCCAGGGTCGAGACTGGCCGTATCTAGATTGTACCTTTTACTTCTCACGCCAGACACACATTTATAGCAGAAGGTAAAACAAACAGCATAAGAACCGCAATTGTCGAAAGCCAATCCTTTATCTAGGTAATACAACATTGGAACATGCCTATTGATTTTTTATGTTGACAGACATGATCTCTTATATCCAAGGGTGGGGTGTCGGCGACACCAACACCGACACCAGTGTCGGCAGTCCATCAGCCGCCGACACCAACACCGACACCGGTGTCGGTATTCTATCATCCCCTGACACCGACACCGGTGTCGGATTTCTAGCAGCCGCCGACACCGACTCCGGGGGGGGGGGCAAGGGAAATAACTGTGTATTTATTTTCCTTGCTTAAACCTCGTACTATATATAAAGATGCACGTTTAATTATATAATTACAGTCTTTTTTTGCGACCGTTTTTTTTATATTTAATGTATACTTTCAACAATCGTTTAATTTTTGTGGGACGGTTGGCCGAGTGGTGTAGATACTCGACTGTCGACCTGAGAGTCCTGGGTTCGATCCCCGGTGAGGCCCATGGAATTTTCCCAGGTGAAATTTGGTACAAAGTCGTCCCACAAGTCCACCCAGCTTTAAATGGGTACCTGACTTATGTTGGGGAAGTAAAGGCAGCTGGGTTTTGTGCTAACCACACAATCCCTTCATATGCTGAGGTTATAGAAACAGATGAATTCTACACTTCATCTGCCCCGATGGCCCGTTAGGGCTAAGGGAACTTTACTTACTTACTTTTACGTTTAATTGAACTATAGTGAAGTATATTTGTTAAAAAAGTATTAATATATATTTACTTTTGTTACTGAATCATTATCAATTTATACTTATAATCAAAAGAGGAAAAAAAATTCAATAAGCATTTATTGAATGCAATACCTGGTGATAAATAAAAATAAACACACATTCGTACGGTCAGCAGAATAAACATACAAAACTTATCCTGTTTTTAGTGGCGAGAATCTTATAATAATTTTGCTAGATAATTCTAAGCCTAACGCAGGAAATTTTTTAAGCTGTACTTTAAATTGACTGAACATATTTACCTCGATCATTTAACTCTTTAAGGCTACTAGAGTAGAAGTGATATAGTTTCTTGATTGATCTTTTTATTTCAGTACCGTACTGGTACTATTGACAGTTCCCAATTTAAAGAATAAACAAACTGGCCGGCTGACTAGGCACCCTCTAATTCACACACCACTTCTATGGTACCAGTAGCTTTTATTTGCATGAACAAAATAAAAATGGCCTGTGTATCGTACTATGCAGCTCTTTAAAAGCAGGTTTGTCGGCTTTTTTTTCTCGAACCCACCATGGATATATCTAATTTTATAAATGTTTAAAAAATAACTTAAAGAAGGTAAAATTATGTTGCTGTATGTATTGTATGGGCCTAAAATGAAATAGTTTTTTTTCTCATTTTGTAAGGTAATTACTAAATAAAAAAAGTAAATAATTAAATTGACCGATCTGTGTAATGAAATGTGTTTATTTTAATATTTATGCACAGCTAGACAGGTCGCCGAAATAGTAATCTTGAAAACAATGTTCAGCTTCTAAACCAGACATATTAACGTCCCGTTAAACGGTTTGATTCGACCCGCAGTACATTCCCCTTCGTTCATTTACATTAATCCGGCCCTTCAATCAAAATTAAGAATCTATAGTGGTTCTTCAGTAGTTACAAATGTACATCTGTGATCTGTAATTTTGCAGCATGTCCATTACGATGAAAAAAAATTATCAGTTGTACATGTAACATTGAAAGATCACAAAAACACTAGATATGGACATCAAGAGTAACTGCAGTGAATACATTGAAGTAACAGAAGTGTACGGTCTACTTCAAGATATACCACAGTATGCAGGATGTTATTTTTATAGTAAATCTGAAGGGGCCAATTCACTACCTTTAATTAATTTCACATTTATTTGTAGGCTTATGCTGAAATATTAATCAAGATTATTGTCAGCGATTGCCTAAGCAAGTCACCGTTAAGTACAGACATATCCAACAACACTAGAGCAATGATACTTGGAAGTTTATAAGTGGTCATTTAGAGTATGCAGGATGCTGAAATACAATCATGGCAAGGGCTATAGAAAAAGATAAAAGATGGATTTTCCAGAGCTATTTTTAGAGAAGAGAGAAAGACACATGAAGACACTGCATACTTAACAGTTAATAGAGAAAGGAATCGTTACTTTACACCCGAATTAAGCCTGACATATGTAGTTAAAATGTTATATATTGTTATAGGCTGCACACTTTTCAGAACGATGGGGGAAGGGGGCGCCAAAGAAAACGGTCTGGACTTTCATGTAGTGCCATTGTAACGTAGATTGGGAAATGTTTCAGCTATGCTGAGAGAAATTAAGCTTTGGAAGTGTTAGTGGCGAGTTAACTTTGATTAAAGGGACATTTAAAACAGGTCAGTTCTCAAATAGTGACTGGATAGGTTTGTGTGTAGTCCTTCTCCAACATGGATATATAGAAGCAAACTAAACATTTCTTATGATATATAATGAATGATTGAATAACAGAGTTAACATAGCCAGGAGTGAACATAGCCAGTCACAATTCTGTTAATTTTGACAAGTTGTACTGTAGAGAATCTCGCTTTGGAAAATAATACTTTCGCCGATAAACATATTTACCAATTATTTAAAAAGAAAAAAAAATAACTTGATGAACACTTTATATTAAAGATTGCCTAAGAACTGTTGACGTTGTTCTCAATTATTTAATGTATGTTCTAGTATTGGGTCAGGTTTTCCGCCTACACCGACTCCGGACAAAGTACAAATGCTGACACCGACTCCGGACAAAGTACAAACGCCGACACCAACACCGGGCAAAGTACTGATGCCGACTCCGACACCGGGTAAAAACTGCCGACACCGGCTCCCCACCCCTGCTTATATCGACATACATTTACTTAAGCCCACGGTCAAGATTATTTTTATAGATGTATCAATAATATTGACTTAAATTCGATCTTAATATTTTTGGGGGTTTTGTCCGCTATGGGTTTTGTCTGCTGGGGGTTTTGTCCTACACTATTACTTAGCACATTGCTCTTATACTCGTTTTAGTCCATCGATAATGCCATGATGTAAAATGACTAAGTATACAGTTAATTGGGTATGCCTAAATAATAGGTTAAATAATTCGATGCCCATAAGTAATAGGTTAAAATGTGTGACATCCCTAAGATTAAGGACACATTTTTAACGTACTATAGTAAATGGACACATTTTTAACGTACTATAGTTAATGGACACATTTTTAACGTACTATAGTTAATGTGTTAATAGTTTAGACTCCCTTTTAGTAATGGTTTAATATTTCGCCAACCACTGACTTTATAAAAAAAAATAAAAATTATCATAGATCAACACGACTGTATGTGTAATACAACTGAAGGGGGCAAACAGTTGTTTTCGTTGTAAATTGATGTGCATAAAAATACCCCAAGTTCAGCCAGAGTTTACTTACTGTAACCAAAGATCGAACGCTTTGAGATCCATCGTTTATTCAAACATGAATTAGTAGCATAGTTGACACTCCGTAAAACCGGACAGGATAGTGACACAGTATAGTCTCTAGCAGACGTAGGTGCGGCACACATTGTATTCAATGAAAAACATATCTACATATCAAGGTAACTCTACCGTTACCCGTCTAGATCAAACAGCCGAATTCTAAATATAGAAGCCCCTACCACCAGTGGCGCAACCAGCAAAAAATACTGGGGGGGGGGGGGGGCTCACATTATGAAATAAGTCAGTTTGACTGTCTTTTTGTGACTTTATAACATTAATTATGTATCGATGATTTGGCCTGGGAGGGGGGGCTCAACCCTACAGCCGCCCCCTCCCTGGTTGCGCCACTGCCTACCACTCTAAACATAAAATACATTGAAAGTAAAAAGAACAAACAAAGATGTCAACATGATACTTTTACATTTTGACAATTATTATTTTAAACAGATAGGAGCATTGTTGTTAAAACAATAACTATAAATAAACAAATTTCAGTTAAACAAAAACAGTTCTACAGATAAAAGCAAATCTAACATACACACACTAGTCCAATGCTAGACACTCTTCCAATGTTACACGCACAAACGCACTTTCACGCCCATAACAGTCAGATGTAAGCTACTTTCAAACACACCCCCACAACCCCTCTACTGTGATACACATACACTGGTCTGGTGACATACACACGGTTAAACACATATACAAACTGTCAGGGTTGTTAACGATACTCTAAAATTGTATCGTCAATACCGATACCAATACTTCATGAATATAGTATCGCCAATACCAATACAAATACTCAAGTAAAAATGTATTGCCAAAATCGATACCGATACAATACCAATACTTTTGAGAACAACAAAATGTATTTATTTAAAATAAAATGGGTGCAAGTTTCTCTAGTTTAAAAAAAATGTAAAAAACAATAGAATACATTGTCAAAATACAATTTTAAAGCTAATCACTTCACCACTTGGCAGCGCGTAAGAAGACCATCATTTCAAAATGATCATTGCTTAGCCTATAATGTAGTGGCATAAAAACAGGTAACATGTAACTGTTGCTATAACCAAAATGAAACGAACGTAAGAATTTTTAATGTTGCCAAACGAAAGAAAGAACAACAGAAGATGAAAAATGAAAGCCGACCGATCAAAATTTTGCTTTGAACGTTTGAAAATTGCCATGCGGTAACATCAAAGAATATCATTTTACAAGATATTTTTTTATTAATATAACTGACAGACATAAAAAACATTTTATTCTTGCATACATTATTTTAAACATTTGTAACCTATTAATGCATTTTGTTCGTTGTTCTTGGTGGAATTCTGTATTACTTTGAATACAGTAGAGGTTTAATTCGGGTCTACTTAGAGCAACCAAAACACATACATTTAGGCTATTGTTTTAGTTTTCTTCTGTTTCCAACATTATTTAATTAAACGATCAGCATTTTTGAAAAAAAAATTGTCAGTTATTCATTTATTTTGTCTGGTTATATCAACAGTTACATAATCAGCATTGTTGATACAATAAGTATTTTGTTTTTTAAATTTTTGGTTGCATCCCCTGCTTTCTTAGTAGTATAGTCAGTCCAAGATAATCAGTGTCATGACAACCATGGCAGCTTTAATAGACAATGGTAAGTCCCTCGGACTTACTGGGCAGGAGTTGTTTGATTGGGTTAGCTAAAAGATGCCGAGGAGAAAGAAGAGAGACGCGAGGAGATAACGAGAAACAAAGATAGGGAGGATGAGGAGAGGGAGGAGAGGCGCGAAGAGAGAATGATTAGGAAGTTAGAGGCTGAAAATGCAAAAGAACGGTTGGAACTCGATAGAGCAAGGACAAGCGAACCGCCGAGTATCACGACTAGCGAGAGACTAAATACGCCTACCCTGAAGTTGCCATATTTTAGTGAGGATGTGGACAGTATGGACACATACCTATCACGCTTCGAGCTGTTGGCAAGTAGTGCGGGGATAGCAGAGGGTGAATGGGCATCCTCACTTTTGACATTCCTCCGGGGGAAAGCCTTGGATGTTTGCTTGAAACTAGACAGAGAGGAAGTAAGGGATTACAACATAGTAAAGGACGCACTGATGCGAATGTATGGGAATACCTCTGATAGAGACAAATTCAATAACATCCGCCCATCCAATGATGAAGATCCACAGATATTTACAACAAATCTTAGTTTGTACTTCGATAGGTGGGTGGCATTATCTGGTATAGAACAGGAGTTTAAACATCTCCGGGAACTTCTGTTAGTTGACAGAGCCATAAATTCGTGTCACAAGGATGTCATAGCATTCCTAAAAGAGAAGGGGCCAAAAAAGTCAGAGGAGGTTACGGATTTATTAAGGAAATATGAATCAGCACACCTGGATAAACACGTGGCAAAAATTGACACAGACGAGAGACAGGACATACTATGTTTTGCCGAAGCAGTACCCCGGCCTGAACATAGCCACGGTTCCGAACGGCGCAGAAGCAGTTCCAAGGAGAGCCATGACAGAGACAAATCTTGTTACAGGTGCGGGAAAGATGGGCATTTTGCCAAGGACTGCAGAAGTGACAGGAATAATAACCTCAAGTGTTCGGCTTGCAATGGCAAAGGACACACCTCGAGATATTGCACCAAGCTAAAGGAAAGCATTCACGGTAGAAACGAATACCAGACAAACGACGCCAGACAGAGATCGAGAGACAAGGCGTACCCGATCCTGGCCGTAATGGTTTGTGATGGTAACCTTCATTTCAACCCTGGGTTTGTGGGCGACACACCAGTTAATGTGCTACGAGATACGGGTAGTACAGTAGTAGGGATAAGGAGGTCATTGGTAAAACAAAACGAATATACCGGAAAAACTCGCTATTGTATGTCATTTGTAGGTGGGAGACACGAGTTGCCAATCGCAGTGGTTAAAATTAGAAGTCCCTTTTACACAGGACTGGTAGGGGCTTTTGTAATTGATAATCCTCCATGTGATATTATATTGGGTAATATTCCGGGAGTGATCGAGTGCAGCCCATCAGAAATCGATACTTGGGTGGAAAATAATACTCCGGTGCCAAATTTTAGTAGCCAAGAGGTCAAGAACCGATGAAGACATGCGCCGTGACACGGACGGCTCAACAATCAGTCCCAATATGGACCAAGTTACAAAAGAGTCAAATGAATTGACTGAGACCGAAGTAGGGAGCCTAAAGAAAGTCTATATTAACGAGAGCGACAAATCTCCAGACAATCTGGTAATAGATGATGTTCACAAAGTTATTAAGGATAGGAGTTCATTTCATAATGAACAGAGAAACAACACCTCTCTGTTAACTTTAATTAATCAAAGGAAAGAACCAAAGATAGCTGTTAACAATGTTTTACAATATAGGGGTAGATATGAGCAAAAATGTCAGGAGGGAAGGAGCGGCTATGATATTCATAATGTCAGATTTTGGGACAGACGTGCCCGTGTGTATGAAGGTCATCGTAGGCCCTAGGCACTTTCAAAGTCGTAGGCCCTCCCCATCTTCATTTTAAATGTTTTTTTCAAGAATGCGCCCGCACTTCTTTGCGATTTGAAATCTAAATAAACTTTTGAGGACGTCATATGTGACTTTACTAAGACAAAGAACCGAAAAGTTTATATACTGTTATTTGCAGATATGCAGCTTGACTTGCTCATCTCACACAGTTATAGATAGTTACTTTAATACAAACATTATTAAATTTTATTGGCATTCTGAACTTGTTTTCACTTTATGTTCTGGCTTTCGTAGGCCCTTGAAAAGTCCGTAGGCCCTAGACACAGGGCCTACTATGCCTAGTTGATAAAGCGATCCTGCATCAGTTGTTTAGTTAATTGGGATTGGAGGAGGAAAGAATCTCGAAGGTAAAACGTTGAAATATGAAATATGAACTCCTAACTAGCATTAGGAAATGTGAACAACACATTGAAATGATATGCATTTCATGATATTTTGACATAAAACTAATTTAAGTGTTTCACAAAATTTTTGAAAATTATTTTTAAAGCTATCAAGTTTTACTAAAAAAAAAAAATTAAAAAATCAATTAGAAATAAAATTAAAATTATATAAAAAATGTGACGTCACACTTGACTTGACCCCCCCTCCTGTCACACTTTTTTTTACACCCCTTCCCCCCCCCCTTTGGAGCGTGACGTACTTTATGGACAGCCCCTATTCTGTTTATAATAAAATTGTAAAATACCGAAACCGACCATTTTGTTTTTAGTCTATTACAAATTGCGGTCAAATAATATACGAAATGACGCATTCCATTTGTTGTTGTAGCAAAAATTTACTTTTAAATGATTGATACAATTATTCTACGAAATAGAAATGTTTTGAATTTATATTTAACAAAATATTATGCAATTTAAAAAAATTCGGCGGGTAAACAAGATTTAAAACGAATACAAAACGATCCCCATTAAAGATTTATTGTGATGATGTGCGTGCACGCTATCATTTAAATGCTGTTACTGTTGTGGAGTTCGTAACACACGACAACATTTCAAACTGTAGGAGGCAAACTATCAAACAAATTAGGAATTTTAAAGCTAAAAAAATTCTGCTGTAAAAAACATGCCATATAAAACGGCAGCGGCGCGAGACGTGTTTTTTTTTTTGGGAAGTTGAATACTCAGCGTCCCTCAGACTGGGTTTTTTTTTATTTTGGCGATAACTGGAGACTTTGCTGTTCCGATTGTTTCTATTTTTTGCCATAAACGCTTCCCGTCCTTTTCAGTGCTTCATCTCTAGTTTAAACTTCCGATTTTGCTTCTAATTGGAATTGTGTTCGATAATGATTGTTTGTTTCCTGATTATTGAGTTACACAATTCAGTAAGGAACATACACAAGGACAGCCTGTGTTGCACAGAAGTTTAGGACAAAACCCCCAGCGGACAAAACCTCCAGCGGATATAACCACCAGTAGACAAAACCCCCCAAATATTAAGATCGAATTTAATTCATTCATCTTGGCCATGGGCTAAAGGAATCGTTTGTCAATATAAGAGGTCATGGTTGTCAACACAGTCTATCATGTTCCCATGTTGTTTTACCTAAATAAAGGATTAGCTTTGGGAAGTTGAATACTCAGTGTCCCTCAGACTGGTTTTTTTTTTATTTTGGCGATAACTGGAGACTTTGCTGTTCCGATGGTTTCTATTTTTTCCCATAAACGCTTCCCGTCCTTTTCAGGACGACAGTCAGTGCTTCATTCTAATTAAACTTGATTTTGTTTAATCGGAATTGTGTTCGATAATGATTGTTTGTTTCCTGATTGTTGAGTTACACAATTCAGTAAGGAACATACTTAACGACAGCCTGTGTTGCACAGAAGTTTAGGACAAAACCCCCAGCGGACAAAACCTCCAGCGGATATAACCACCAGTAGACAAAACCCCCCAAATATTAAGATCGAATTTAAGTCATCTTGGCCATGGGCTAAAGGAATTGTTTGTCAATATAAGAGGTCATGGTTGTCAACACAGTCTATCATGCTCCCATGTTGTTTTACCTAAATAAAGGATTAGCTTTAGACCACTGTGGTTCTTATGCTGTTTGCTTTACCTTCTGCTATAAAATATGTGTCTTGCGTGATAATTAAAATGTAGAATTAAGATACGGTCAGTCTCGACCTTGAGCAAAAACTATTAACTTTGTTTTACCTGGTTTTTACCTGTTGATAAAATGTTAACAATGGATTGACTATTGACCAATGTGGCTCGACGGGCTAATGCAGCTTATTGGGGTACTTTTAAAAAAAAATCACTTAAAAATATGTATTTTTATATATATACTAGATATTAAGCCCGGCGTTGCCCGGGAAATCTAGGTGTAATGTGAAACTCCTTCCTAATTAATTTAATTAGGTAAATTAAGTGCTGATTTATGCCACCTTCCTAATGTGCAGCAGTTCAACAGGAAAATTATTCATCACCTCATCATCATCTGTTAAAATACAATCATCACTTAAGTAGGTCACGTATTCTCCCTCCAGCACGTCCATAATTTCTCCATTCAACTTCTCGACGTCATCATTTTTGAGACACAAAATTGCCCTGTGGGACATGGTGTCCTAAATTGCTCTTATTTTCAAATTAGTTCCATATATTTCAGTAACTAAATTACCAGTGCATAACATTAAATTGGGAATTTCAACCACTTCATCGCCCAAGTTATCATTATTCATTACTTCACATTTCCTAATCTTAACACCGTTCAACATGATCATCCATTTGGTGCTCTGTCACAGGGAATACCCTGTGATATACCTCCCACCTTTATATTAGCAAATGTAATATTTACAAATAGCATAAATTTAAATTAATAACAAGCAATTAAGCCTGTTCCATTCATGGGTCTAAGACTTATAGTTGCTGAGATATAGCGCTCCTTTATTAATATAGCTTATATAGTAAAAAACGGTACTAAGGCCCCTTTTACGGCCCTGAGAGGTCAGATCGCGAAATGGGAAAAAGTCATTTCTTGGCAGCCCAAGACCTACAAAATGATATATACATTATGGGTCTAGGACTTATGGTTGTTGAGATCTAGGGTGATGACGGACAGACGGACAGACAGACAGACAAAACGGGTGTACCTTCGGATGCAGAAGTTGTGTTTTTCACAAACGTAGATAGTGACTTAATTTGTATAGAAATTTGCAGAATTTCTTTTTTTTTTAATATTATAAACTTTATTTACGAACGCGCTCGCTAGTGACCTTGACCTACGTTTGACTCACTTTGACGATGTTCAAATGCTATCTGTTGTAATAAAAACTAAAATAATTAGAATGATATTATATATTATTATTATTATTTAATATTTAGGACTTTTACGTTTCATAATAAAAAACCACAGAAACTATTTAAAACTGTAGATTTTTGAAAAAGAAATATCTAATCGATTGAAAGTAAGCGCCATTTTGAATTATGCTTTATAAGTTAGAGATTTACATCCAGGTATTATATATGACATTTTATTATAAAAATGAAGGCCAAATAATAGATTTTATAATAAAAATAGGGGATAGGTTCTGTGGCGGTTTTGTCCGCTAGGGGGTTTTGTCCGCTGGGTGTTTTGTCCGGATACCGGTGCACAGCCATACCCCAAGGCTATGACCGGTCCAACGAATTATTAACTAATTCTTGAAAGTGTTGTGGGCGTATAATTGCGAACCGGAGAGTCAAACAAAATCCACTGAGGAGCCAGAAACTGTAATATAGACCTAATATTAGAGGGCTGGAGATGGGCTCCAGCATTTGTTAAAACTTGTTATATATACAAGTCAAATTAGATTTATATTATTACGACTTGCGGGCGGAGTTTGAACTTTAACTTTTTGTGTAAGTTTGTATTTTTAGAGGAGCGGGGATGTTAAAAAATTGACTTAATTTTTTAATATGAAAGATCAAAATGCCAAAAGATGAAGTGTTTTGTGTGAAAGAAGAAAATAAGTACAGTACAATTCTAAGTGTCAATCCAGTCTTACCTGCTGAAGCAAATACTTCAATCCAGTGCTGTAGAAGGGGGTGAGGGGGGGACTGTCCACAACTGCGCTGGAGTGCACATGCTGCGAAGCAGAAGCAAGGCGGATACAGAAGTTGAATCCAGTTTATAGCTAAGCCATTGAAGCTCGTGTGTGATGTCGAAGAAAAGCGTGGAGACAAGGAGGCAAAGAGCACACCCGTTGACAGCTTAGAGGGGACTTTTCTTTCATTTCGTTCTTGTTTTTCTGAGGTGATGTTTGTACGAAAAGTCGACTTAAAGTACTAGAAGCACATGCTCACTCAGGTATTTTACTGTGGACGCGATGGTTGTAACCAAACTAAGTATTTCCCAAGGTCTTCTTTGTGAAGAGCATCAGTTCGAAGGTTGTTGACAATGTCTGTCAGCGGCAACTTGCGTATAATGTGAAGAACTTGATATCCCCACAGAGAGAAGAGAATCATATAGGATAGAGAAGATTACTTAGGAGTAGGACAAGAGATGCTGGATTGTCATTGCAGCAGAAGACCAACGGTATGGGTCATGTTAGATTTTGCTTGACCGTTCTTCATGAGGCTAGATACGAGAGGAAAGGCAGGAACGACAAGCCTTACTGACTTTTTCTGCAAGATTCAGCCAGACCATATTATTTGTGCTAATGACGAAGAAATACAGCGTATCTCGTTACCAACCTCACAACCGTGTATTATGAGCTCGAAGAAGACCTCTTTGTCTGTAGGAAATTCCACCTTAAGGCAACACGTGCCAAGCAGCCGAAATAAATCCTGGAGTAAGCCTAGCACTGGATTGAGTACTGTACCTTCTATGGTTTTACCATCAAGTGGACTCTTAAATCATTGCCATATCTAACGCTGACTCTAAGATTCTTTGTGACAATATGTGTTTCTGTGGCATCGTGTGAAAGAAGTTTCTCCAAAATGAAACTTATAAAACAGAACCTCCTGTCAACCATGAGCCAGTCGAGATGACGAGATTGTCGGATATGGCTGTTCTGTCCATTGAACGCGAGCTTACAAGACAAATAGATTTTGATTGATGTAATTGAACTTGATTTGCCACAATGAAAACGAAGAAGACATTCCTTCTAGGGACCAGAGTGTCGAAAGACATTCTTTTGGGCCAGTGCATTGTCGCAGCTTCTGCATTTAGATGTGCGTTCTGAAAAATGAACAGTTGTATTTTAAAAATCTTTGGATTTGAACGATTTGTTTGTAGGTATTGGATTCTGATTTTGTTCTTGGATCATACATGTAAGCGGCAATGTACCATGGTCAGTAGGTAAAGCAGATCCTAGAGGTAGAGGCATTTATGAAAATTTAGCTACACCTAACCATTCAGCAAAGGGTAGTGTGGGGTCACCGTGGTGACATTAGAACGGACCGCCCCGGGTGACGTTTACTCTAGCTACGCCACTGCTTCAATCTCAGCTCTGCTGTCGTTGTTTTTTTCCCGGTATGAACATCATATGCTTTATTTTTTATTCGTTCCATATTAAAACACTTTATTATCAATAAAGGCTTTTGTTGTTCTGTTCTGATACTTTGCCTATTAAAACGGCACTAGTCATTCTATACAATTCCTAGGCATTCTATACAATTCCTAGGAAAAGTATGCAAAATTTAAGAAAAGAACTGATATTTTATACCACCAAAACCACCAGGCATTCTATACATTGCCTAGGCATTCTATAGAATCCCGGAATTTCACACATTGCCGGTAACATATACGTAACCAAAAAACAAGGGCGCTTAGGCTTGCTTTTAATTCCAGCCTAACTAGGTCATCTAATCTTTAGTGGTTACGCCACTGGCTTATAATACAGGCCCCAGCGTGAAAATTCTGGTCCATACAATAGCAGGGATGGGGGGAGGGGGGCAGTGAAATACATTTTACTAAGTAGAACAAATAAGCGGGAGGGGGGGGGGCAGACAAAACGCTGGGGGGGGGGGGGGGGGCGGCTCCACGCACGCTACGGGCCTGGTTTTATATTTAAAAAAATAAATAAAGTTTGTTTTTTTTAATCTCGCTATTGCACATTGTAAAATATAAGTAATTGGGTCTGTTCCATTCTTAACAGGACGTAGTTAGAGCATTTACGTATTATGTATCAGTACGTATGCTATCTTTCAGTAAATATTTGTAAATTTTGTAAATGTTTATAAATTCAATTGTGTAATGTATATATCTGAAAAAAGATATTAAAAGATGTTTTCTTAAGTATTTGGAAACAAAATTATTTTCTCTTAAATCAACTACAAGTGGTTTGTGGTTACTAAAATAGGACTCATAATTGAAACCATTCGAAATTATAGTCGTTTAATCGTCCGAAAACCCGTCAACTATTGCATAGCTCGATACTTTCAACTAAACTCAGAACACAAGCTTCATTGATGAGTTTCTTAATAAATCTTGGTGAAACTACGTGTTGCAGTATTTCGCACCAAATGAATGGGTTATTGAATGTCCAAGTGTGTATATAATATATAAGCCCCTTAGGAGCCCTGAAGCCCGCCCTCCTCAGAGGTTCTGTCGCGAAATGAACTTTTGATGTACATACATGGCAGGCCACAGATTCCTACAAGTAAAATGATATACACATCATGGTCTAGGACTTATAGTTGCTGAGAATGGGCGCTCCTTTATTAATATAGCTTATATAGTAAAAAAACGGTACTAAGCCCCCTTTTACGGCCCTCAGAGGTCAGATCGCGAAATGGAAAAAAGTCATTTCTTGGCAGGCCAAGACCTACAAAATGATATATACATCATGGGTCTAGGACTTATGGTTGTTGAGATCTAGGGTGATGACAGACAGACAAAACGGGGACAATAGAGCATTTTTTTTTCGAAAATGCTCTAAAAATAGCCAGCAGGTGAGAGCACTCTCTGGTACATTGCAATTTTCATTATAATGATTATTCCTATACGACCGTCAGTCACAGTTGTAGAATTCCCGGATACAAAAATAACTTAGCGGGTTGCAACTTGTGAACTGCATCTTTACTATTTAACAAAATGTTACACATTTAGAAATAAAATGTGTGCTGAACGATGTTTGAATGGTTTGTAAAATATTGTGCTTTTTTTTATTAAATAGTTCTTTTCGGAATATATATTCAGAACTTAAGAAACGAAAGGAAAACGTCCGCAAATTTACTCGACTCCTTGTTGATAAGCAATTAGGTTTGTTTAAAAATGGCCGCCGTTATATTCAATACAATGTTTATTGTTGTAATATTTTAAATTCTGAAAAATGAATATATTTAGTCTAATTTTAGGTGGCATAAACCTGAATTAACATAATGTAGAAAAATGCTGTATTAGAAAAATAGAAAACTGGCAAAGTAATTTTTAGTCTGTAATTGTAAATTACGTTTTCATTTAATAATATCGTCCTGGACGGCGTCCATGCCACACTCATGTAGAGCCTGTACAGCTCAAAATCTTTATTCTTTAAATTTAGCTTTACCTAAAGTTGATTTGAAACTTAAAGATAAATATAAATATTCTCGTAACCAATCTCTCATAGATTGAGACACTTTTAAACTATATTATAAACAAATAAATTACCATTGTAAAAGTACAACTTTTTATCCATAATGCCTAGTATTAATCAGCATTAAAGTAATTTAATTATTCAATGTAATTGTTTATCAACATGTCTTGTTTAACTGATTTGGATGTACATTTAATTTTCTTCACCCCCCCCCTCCCATTCCTGGATTATTTGTTTTCATTTATTCATTTATCAAATTTTAATGCATATTAGTACATTTCATAGATGAACTATTCATTTTGTTTATTGTATGCTTTTCATTTTTTAGATAAATTTGTTAAATTTAAAAAATTTTTGTATGTTTATAATTATGACAGAACGTCAGACAAAAATGATGACCAATGAATCAAATTATATTAGCTGCTACACATACTGAGCTTCAGTGAATATTCTTTTATTAAATTAAAAATGGTTTGTACACATTCTTATTTTTAAGTATGACATTATTCCATTAATTATGTCATAATAATAGGGTAGGAGTGTTATAAAAAAGTTGTACACTTTTTTTTACATAGAAGTGGTAGAGTTATTAATGGGAATTGACATCAACATTTTAGAATCTAAATGTCTTGATTTGTACATGATTTCAAATTTTAAAAAGTCCTTGAGAAGTAACTAAATTGACAAAATGTTCTTGTATTCTTGTAAAACTCAATAAATCTTTTTTTTTTTTTTTTTTTACATAAAAACCAGTTGTGTAAAAATGTAAATTTTAACAAGGATAGCCCTTTTAATTTCTTAATTTCAAGTCTATCACATTAAGTAATATTATATTGTACAGTGTTAGGAAAGTGCATATGTTCATTTCATTAGCCATGAGTGTAGCATAAGTTAAAGGTCATTTGAAATTCTAACACTTTTATATTACCTTATTAATACATTTTCAGATCTAGGCCTACATACCGGTAGTTATCTAAATGATCAATATAATCTATCGTTGCTACAATTAACAGCAATGCACACATAAATATGGTAGGATGGATGGCCGAGTGGTGTAGATACTCGACTGTCAACCTGAGAGTCATGGGTTCGATCCTCTCTGAGAACAATGGAATTTTTCCAGGTGTTATTTGGTGCAAAGTCATCCCACAAGTCCACCCAGCTTTAAATGGGTACCTGACTTAAGTTGGGGAAGTAAAGGTGGCTGGGCGTTGTGCTAACCACACAATCCCATTATATGCCTAGGTTTTAGAAACAGATGAATTCTACACTTCTTCTGCCCCGATGGCCCAGTAGGGCTAAGGGAACTTTTTTTTTTTTACACATAAATATGTATCAACATTGTATAGCAGTCCCACACAACATGCCTGCATGCATTTAAACATAATCACAATATACAAAAGTTACATATGTTTCTATTGTGCATATAACAAAGTACAGTGTATTCTGTATTAGTGTTACAATAAAAAAATATTTATGATTTCCCTATTCTTCTATTATGGCCATCGAAAGTTTTCGTCTGGGTTAGTTTTGGTCTATGTTAAATAGGCAAACTCTATCTAATATATACCTGTATTTCACATGGGTTTGACCCTGGGATGGAATAATAACTTTTGCCATAAATACTCCTTACAGTTTACTACCTAGTAAACTAACTAATTTGTAGTTGTGGGCTCAGCTCTTTGCCTTTCCATTTCACTTGTCTATGTTTCCTTTGTTAACTCCATGGCCATAAAATTATTAATTATGTTGGGGATGAAATAACCATCCCATTAGTGATTTATATCAATGGTCCCCAACCCCCGGGCAAATGACCAATATCGATCCGTGGATCAAATGGTACTGGGCCACCGAAGAAACATTGAATTATCTCCAATTTATTTACTGAGGTTAACTGGGGGCTGATCAGCTGTGAGCAGTGGCATTGTAAATCAATCTAAAATATAAATGATCACCCCTTCCTCCCTAACGGGCCGTGTTGAAATTATGAAACGTTGACCGATCCAAGGCAAGAAAAAGGTTGGGGATCATTGGTTTATAGGATCTTAGAGATAACATATATCAAGATAACATATTTTAAATATAATGTATAAAGTAGATATAAGTTTTGTATTTTTTTCAAATATTGATACATCTTATGAAACATATATTACTAACAATGCAGTTGTTACTAAACCAGCAAACTGGAATAATTTTTTTTTTTCGCTGACCAGCAATAGATGTGCGCATGCGCGACTTGACAGACTCTGTATTATTTTTTTTGGGATCCGGCTATAGATATTGCATCTAACCCTATTCCTAACCCTAAGCCTAACCCTAACCCCGAAAACAAAAAATATGCAATAATATGCAGTCCGAGTACGTCTAGTCGCGCATGCGCACATCTGTTGCTGGTCGGCAAAAAAAAAAATTATTCCAGTTTGCTGGTCGAGTAACAATAGCATACTAGCAATGTCTTAGATATTAAGTCTGAAAATTTTCATTAATTATTGATATAAATTCAGTAATTTTAAGATTAATTTTAATTTCAAATTGTTAACATATGTTACTTCATTTACTTTTGTTTTATTTTATTCAAGAAAGATTCATTTGATGAAAAAAATGCACCCCAGATATACTCTGGTTTAGGACAGGGTGTTTTTTCAGTGCTATAATTAGCATGCTTTCAATAAATAAAAAAGAAAATAGGTCCACTAAATGTATCAAATGATTATCAACTCAGAATTAAAATCTTAAATATCTAAATCCAGATAATTTAAAGAAAAATATTTAGTAGCATACAATAACATGTTCATGTATGCCAAATTTGGTTATTTTCTGTTTGATAATGTGGATTTGTATGCTGCACAACCAAATAAACATACATTCATTTTGATATTTGAAGCATTTAAGCCAGACTCGCCAAACCCACATCATGGCTTAGGCTGGTATGAGTAAAAACTTTACTTGCATAAATATATATATATAAATATATGAAGCATTTGGAGGGCGTCCCTCCCCCATTAACGTTTTGAAAACTATTTGAATTTCATCATTAGTTTAGCATATATAGTAATTTAGATTTTTCTGATTATACACAAGAGTGTTGATAAACAGATATAACTTAGGAAGTTGTTATTATTAATATTGTTTATTTTTTTTAACCAATTTTCAAGGAGAGTCCAAGAGACATTCAAAATCAGATAACAAGCAAGCTAACTGAAGATGGCTTGAATCCAGTTTCTAGTGATTTAGAAAAATTATTATTTCTTTGGAAACGTTACTTACTACTTCAGGTATTGTTAAAAAGAAAACTTACATAATGATAGATATCAATAAGATGTATAGCTCAGATTTAAATATTACCTCTTAAATAATAATTCATGATGAATAATAAATTAATGTTGATATATATGAAATTAAATAATGACATCTTTTATTAGGAGGAACTTAAAAAGTCACAGCAGAATGAAATCAAAATTAAAGAAGCCCAGGCAGCAGAGATGAAAGAAGTTGAAAGCTATGTTGAACATATTCGCCAATTATCGGATGAAAGAGAAGCTCTTATTCAGGAATTGGAGAGTGAAAATGAATCTTTAAAATCACAGACTGTTCACTTAGAACAAGAAAACAGTAGTAAATATTTACAATATTTAGATGAAATCTTATACTTTATGTACATTATACAATCATACCTCTGTATTCCAATGCCCCAAAACTTGAGCAATATGGAATTCAGACAAAATATTCTTACTTTGAATGCCAAGTTCTTTGTTTATGTGTGTTTCTGGGCTCTTTTCCCAAGCACTAAAAATTGAGTATGTGTGCATTAGGAATATATAAATCATTGCTCTACAAGTTAATATAGAAAAATGTTTTGGGACTGGAACAGTTTAAAATTGGAATATATTATTCAGATTATATCTCCTTGTTTTTTTTTTAATTAAAACTTTTTATGAGTAACAGTTTATCTGCACAATGGATGGATTTAGAAGTTTAAAAACTTTATAGAAAAAAATACTTAAATCTTATTATTTTTTTTAATTTCTACATCAGTTAAGAAAATTCTTATGAAAATAAAATATGCTCATTTATAAAAACAAAAATCATGCCTTGGGTAGAGGACACAATATGTTTAGGATACCATTCTGGCTTCAGGGGATACAATAAGTTTATAAAATAGTCAAAACAAATGTCAGAAAAAAAGTATAAAGAGAATTTTTTTTTATAAAAAACTAGGGAGCGACCGATATGCCTTTTTACCGATAGTCCGATACCGATATTTTTCCCCAGCATTTTTGCCGATACCGATATTTTGCTATTAATGAAAGGGTGTCTTGCAGATGAAGAAGATTCGAAAAACAAAAGATTTGAAAAGACAGACTGGAAGACCGAAGTCAGAAACACAAACCATGCCTGCATAATCTCAGAAATCTACAAGTTTATTGTTTAAAATTAAACTTATAACAAACAATTTGTTGTTTTTACTTTCTACTTATACACAAGCAGAAGTGTAAGATAAATTTGTAAATAATCAGTCAAACTAAAAAAGTAAAAATGTATTAATTTTTAATTGTAACTTCACTAACTTGTGAAAGTTGTGATGAAATTAAAATAATTTTCTTCGTTAATCTTTGTAATTTTTACTGAATTTGCTTGTAGCAGATTTTTTAAAAAGTTTGAAAAATTAAAAACCCTAAATTATATCAGTAAATCACTTCACTCAGGCGAACAGTTAACTGGAAGTCTGTAAGTAAACTTTAACTCTGTAAACCAAAACCAGTTTAGAGTTAGTAGATTTGTGAAAAAAAAAACAATGTATCGGCAGCCAAAAAAAACGACTGGTCCGATCGTTAACCCATAGTGCCAATATCGGTCTGAATGTCGGTCGCTCCCTACAAAAATCAGCCGATCCGATATTAACCGATCTGATTATCGGTCGCTCCCTATAAAAAACAGCATTCTAGTTGTAAGAAATGAGACAGTGTTTATATAAATATTTCCTAAAAAGTCGCATTAAGATTTTAAAAACATTTTTCAATCCATCCCTTGTTAATATGTAGAGCACTTGATTTTTCTTCAAATGTAGTCTCTGCCAAAGAAGAAATAATAGAGATGCTGACAGAACAAGGGCTCACTGAGATTGCTAACTCTTCCCCTGGAGAGCAAATCGCTTACTTGATTGTGGACAGAACAAAGCTATTAGAGGAAGTAGAAAAGCTTAAAAGAACTTCCAGCTCTAGTGATGGACAAAGTTCTAACATTGAGCAGATCTTAGAGCAGGTTTATGAAGTTTATCACAAAATTTAAGTAACTGCGCAATTATTTTAGTTCCTGTTTAGTTTCTTTCTTTTTTTTCGTTTACCAGTATGAATATCTTGTGTATTTAGGAAAGAGCAGACTTTGAGCAAGAGTTAAACCAACAAAGAGAAAGTGCAAAAATCCTTAGGGAACAATTGAAACAAGAACATGAAGAAGAGATAAGTGCTTTGATTGAAGAAAATGGAAAACTTGAAGAAGATTTACAGAATGCAGAAATGAGGGTTAGTGAACTGAAATATTTTTAACACAGCATAACTGTTATTTAATTTTAAAATGATTAAATTAGGAAGGATATCCATGAATTATTTAAGCTTTATGTACAGTTAAAGTTAGCAATTTTCAATAAAAATAACTTCTGCATTTTGTCTCAAAGTTTCTGTTTTATTTTAAAAATAGACCAAAAGAAGAAGATTTGAGCATTAAGAAATTTTTTTTTTGTGCTGGATGAAATAAAACATTATAGTTTGATCAGAGCAATTTATTATAAATATTAAAACAACCTATTAATATTTAGTAATGCATTAGTAAGATAATGTACAGTATGTACTCAAAATTATAACTTGTTCATGAGCTTCATCTAACACATAAATAATTTTAACCCTCTCTCTTAGTACCTAATAGCTAAAACCTATTCTCTAAGTACCAATGTCAATCTTCTCCAAGCTTCTTTTCAATAACCTTAGCACAACACTGGGAAATTCCACTATATCTGTTCAATATAAAACTATGCACCACCAATATATATATACCAATATCCTGAAAAATGTTTTATATGATTTTAGATACATATTAAACAATTGAAATGGTAAATGTGTTTTCAGTTGTCACAACTCAAAGCTGAACTCAGCAAATATAATGAGGAAGATCATTTGGACAGTAGTGTGAATAGAAGATCTTTGAGAATGGGAAATTGTGAAGAATTGAAACAACTGGATGAAGAAAGAAATCAACTAAATAGAGAAAGAGAAGACATAGAGAAAGAAATGGGTGAGATTGAAAGTGACAGAGCTGACTTCCAGAAGGAGAGGGATGCATTTAGTAAAGAGATGTTGGAATTTGAAAAACATAAGTTAGTTTCCCTAATAAACAAGTGTTTAGAAATGAATATATTAATGTTTAGCTTAATACTTCTTTTCATTGTAGAAATTGTTTGTTTTTAATTGTCTAACAAACCAGGCAGTCTACATTACATGAGATTTAGGGAACTATTTTTTATAGTCTTAGTTAGAATTCCGTAGACTTAAATTCTGATTCCTCAATTGTAAATATATATGTATGTTTCATCAGGTTTTTTTTTAATCTATAACATAAATAACTAAAGATTTCCTTAGAGAGCTCATAAAGGCCATCTGAGTAGATAAAGCAGAATTTACCTTTTTCTACTATTTTAGGCGGGAAACTATGTGACTTTTAGTTTGTGATTCCTATCTGTATGAGCTAAGCTCATCATCGCTAACTTACTTGTTTTTATTAAGGTCACTCCATATCCATTGTACACCTGGCTATGGTGGAGAGGAAAGAATGGCACAACAAAAACTTTTCCATTAGCGATTATAGGATTAAGAAGCAAAGATGACATCCTTACTGAGAATTTAAAAGTATTCAAGGCATACTAAGGGGTTTTTGACTTGTGCAATGCTCAGAACCTTTTTACTACTACAAATGTCAGTGACCTATTTTAAGATGGTTGGACTTTGGGTCATTGCTCATACATGGCTCTCACAAGGGCTCTAACTCAGGACCTTATAGTCAACAGTTTGCTTCTGAACTATATTTGCTGCTAGATTATATTTAAAAAAAATGTATGACTGTGGTTTCTCTTTCTTGTTCATTGATATAAAATTTGCAAATTCGTCCTCATTTAACCCAATTCATTTAAGGTTTCATTTCTAATATTTTATTAAAAGGCATGAAAAAATAAGCGACTGCAAATGCACATTAATTGGAAGCATCAGCTTGATGAGAATTTATTTTATTTGTCATTATTATAGGAATAATATCCTGAAAGAAATGCAAGAATTAAAGGAAATAAAAGAAGAAATTGAAACAGAAAACAGTGAAATGAAAAGTAAGATACAGGAGCTGCTAAGAGATAAAAAACTTCTTCAAACTAAGCTAGAAGATAAAGAAAACAGGGAGCTTGAGATTGGACAAGAAACTTCAGTGAATGAAAAGGGATCTGAAGAATATGATGAGAAAGACTGTAAGTAAAATAAATTAGATTAATTATTTTTCAATGATGTAGATGCATGAAATAGAGAGCTGCAGAGGGGTGGTTTTGGTGGTTTCCCATGGGGATGGAATCACCATTCACAGGAAGTCCGCGGGGTTGGTTGTTATCTTGCGGGAATCCCGTGGGGATGGGGTTGTACTAAACAGGAACTCTGCATGCAAGAAACCTACAATCCTTAATCGTTTGTCACTTTAATTGATTAGATCAGTGACCATTTGCACTAGTGATAAGTGACCATGAGATTGACATGACTCCCTTTGAGATGACATGTTGTAACCCCAGGTGTTGGTCTGGTGAACTACAATGACATCACACACATGGACCAACTAGTGTCTAGGCTAGACACTAACAAACTAGAGCATGGAAGCCAAGTAGGATCCGTTGGACTGTTTGATCAGCCCTGCGGCTTCACCCTATTCTAATTGTATCAGATAATGCGAGCAATATGAAGGCTGCATTTAAAGAGATTTCATTGATTGGCTATGAATGTCATAATATTAATATGGTTTTTGCACACAGTTTGAATGAAGAAGAATGCATGGTTTATTTTCACATGAAATTTCTCAACTAGTGTAAAAAAAACAACAAAAAAAGAGCTATTAACACTTACTAAGCAAACAAAAGTATAATGACCTATTACCAACTACACTGAAGCAGTGTGTAATATTACACAATGGATCAGTGTTTTGACAATACTGAAGTCAGAAGTGTCCAATTTTGAAGAATTGTGTGCCTAAGTAATGTCAGCAGACAAAGTCTATGTTGTTTGTCTGACATTGACGAAGGACTGATAAAGAGTGTAATTGAGCCTATTGAAACATCAATAACTTCAACAACAAGCCATAAAACTTGTACTTTATGTGTCTTTATTTTTTTAAATATAAATTCACAGTTTTTTAAAATATAAATTTGCTGCATTAATTTTTTAAATATTAATTTGCTGGTTCATTTATTCTGAAATAAATTTTCTTGTTCATCTGTCTTAATATAAATTGATTGTTTATTTTATTGATAATTTTAAATTATAGTTAGCGCTTGTAACTATTTAAACATGTCATGAGGTTATATTTATTTCAGCTGGTATGGGTGGGAGGGGATGGAACAGACTTTGGCGGGAGTTGGTTGTGTTGGTTGAAAATTACAGTCCTGTGCAGCTCTCTAGCATGAAAGCTCAGTTTTGGCATCAGTATTCAGCCTAAATCCACAATTCAACTTCATATTTTAATGGCCAATTATCACTTACTACATATACATATCTCTGTTACAAAATAATGAATCTAAGAACTATGGTTTTCAATTATTTTTCCTTCTCAGTTTTCTTAAAAATTGTCCAAAATTAATAATGAAAATTATAGATATGAAGCAATTAAATAATTTATCCATAAAAACAAAGTTTAATGCAAAAATATTATAGTAGAAAGGTCAAGAAAAAACATAAATGTTCAAACTACTGTTTGGTATGTTATATTTTTCTTACAATTCATTTTGTTTATGAGGCTCAAAAGTGAAAGGTTTAAGAAGTGGTAGTCCTGCTAGATCTTCCAGTGATATAATGTTGAGGAAAGTCATTGAAGACAAGACTAAAATAGAAAGTGAACTTGTACAGCTCAAGACACAGATGAGGACCATACAGCGAGAAAAAGAAAGCCATGATGAAGTAGTAAGTATGAAACTACAAAGATGACATTGTCTCACACATGAGTCCTTAAAATGTTCATTTTTAAGGTTGCCTTCACAAGTTTAGTTTAAATGTTGTCTAAAATTAATTCCTGTAATGATGATTTATGTTCTTTTTGTTGTTTCAAATTCTAAACCACTAAATAAACAATTAGCAATGCCTGGGATTCAAACCCATAATTGGGCCTAGGGATTATACAAAAACCGACTTTTAAAAAAACCGGTTGTCAAAGGTCAATTTCTAAAAATACCGGTGAAAATTGGTTTTCGGTTGTATAAAAAAATAAGTGAAATAACAGATATTTAAAGCGCAATAAACTCCATCATTTCAGAAGGTAACTGCAGTGGTCTCTTCCGAAAGTTGTCAACGACTGTGCCGAGCAGGGAATTACACTGGCGTCATCATTCAACTAATCTCTCACCAAATCAGAGGAGAAAATGCAGTACTTGCTCCAAATTGTTGAACAGCACCACAAGGGGAGTTTCCAGATGCAAAATTCCAACTGTGTTGAAGAGATCGCAACATAAAGACCTTTAGGACTCAGAAAACATAAACTAACAAACTTTAAAGTGTATTTTTGAATGGCGTACTTAGAACTACCTGCAATACAGTCAGGTTATTGTGTCATGTAACTAGTATTATTTAACTGTTTAATTCCTAATGTAATATAATTGTTCTTTGTTTCTAAAAACGGCATTTTGAACCTTGCAAAATTTTCATTTAATGTAACTGCCGAATACCATAAAACACGAGATAACAAGTGCACTGAGGCAGTATTTATAGGAGCCCAAATGGTGTGAAATTTGGTATATACATGATTTCAATTACAGTGAACCAGAAAAATTAAAATGTCGATAAAAATCAACTTTATTTTTTCCAGTATAAAGTGAGCTACCCAAATGTATATTGCCATTATGTTGTTCTAGTTTTTGTTGTTATTGTGTATTGTGTGTATTTTATGTCAGTGTGTAAGTCTATGTGTGTGGTGTATGGGTGTACGGTATACGTATGTGTATCTGTGTTGGTGTGTATGTGTGTATGTTTATGTATATATTTGTGTGTGGTGTGTTTGCGCTTGTGTGTTTGTGTGTGTATAATAGTGTATATGTCTGTTTATGTCTGTGTGTGTGTGGTGTGTGTGCGAAGTGTGGCCAAGGAGTGGAAAAAGAATTCAAATCCATATAAACAATTAAGATCGTATTAAATAAGTCACGAAATCAAACACTTATTGGAAAATCATGAAAGATTTGTGTACATATTCAAGGACTGATTGTAATTAAAACTTAATTAATCTTTAGAGTATAGCCCAATATTTCTTTGACTTATTTATCTATCTCAAATTGAAATTTTTTTTGAGAATTTCGTTAATTTTGTCAAGAAAAATCACAGAAATGTGCATCCCATCTTACGACTTTGTACTGCCCTATTAGCAGTGTCATAAAAAAAGCCACTTTTTTACATAAAAGATTTATAAATATTATCATACATTTGGCCAATAAGAGCATCATTCGGATATGTTTTATTTAACGAAGAGCGACATTATAATTCAAAATTAAATAGAGTTTTCAGTCGATTGTTCATTTTCAACATTCAATTTGGTAAACATTATTAAATTGTTTTTTTTCTCCATAGTAATACTCTAAAATCCATAAATTGACATCATAACAGATTTTGTAAAATTATTATAACAAGATTCAGTGAATATTTTTTCGGAAGTAATAACTTTGTGAACTAAAAATTGTAAAGTAGCAAAGATCCCCATATGGCTTCAATAGAACAATTTATTTGATTATCTATGACTAGGTAGTTTAAAGTTTTGAATTTATATTTTCAACCGGGCCAGATTAGTTGTTATTAAAATTGCTATGTAATTTATGCTTTGTAGAATGTGAAAGTCATGCAGAATGTGGAAATCATGTAGATTGTAGAAATCATGTAGAATGTGAAAGTCATACTGGATGCATTTGAACTATCCGAAGCAGACGATTTTTATCGTTAGTTGAAACCATCTTTATATCTATGGTTGAACACATCTTTATATCTATGGTTGAAACCAATGACAGAAAAAATTCCTTTGTTAAGCTGCATCGTTTATAGTTTTTAGTACGAACTTATTCAATAATTTGTGGCTGGATGAACTTTTGCTCATGAATGTACGCCTTTCTCATGAGAACCATATTTTTTTTGAAGAAATCGAAAATACATATTCCTAATAAGTCCTATAAAATATTTCAGTGTCTTTCTTGTAGCTTCTCTATGCAAATAGATTGCAATCATGTTCACTTTGTAAGAGTTTAGCGATTTGAAACGAAATGCAAATGTTTGCTTGACTTCACATAAAAGATTTGCCAAATCATGTCCCAAATATCCATATTTGCATAATATGCGCTCGAATATTGCCAATCGATTTGATTATACACTGTATACGTTACTTTATTGTAAATTTTTCTTTAATTGTTTGTTTACACTTTGTTAGCTAATAAATGAGACTAGTATCATTGAGGAGAACATCAAAGAGAAAAATGACATGCATTTTGTAGCTTCCAGTAGATTAGTAAAACATAGCCTGCTGTTAGAGAAAATTGTTATTAAAACTGTACCTACTATTAGAGAGAACTCTTAGGTAAAAACATGACCAGCTGTTAGAGAGAA
This sequence comes from Bulinus truncatus, assembly GCA_021962125.1. Lineage (NCBI taxonomy): Eukaryota > Metazoa > Mollusca > Gastropoda > Planorbidae > Bulinus > Bulinus truncatus. Next base: position 784,137 of record JAGDYQ010000191.1, read on the forward strand.
CTGTTATTTATTTTTACCTGCTATTAGAGAGAACGGGAAAAATGTATAGTCCTACATTTTATACGTATTTTTGACTAAACAAACAATAATTGATGTCAGAATGTGACGATTTCTTTTTCGTTACCGAAAATAGATGTGGCATATTGATGTTCCTTTTCTCTCACAACTCTTTCAGTAATAACTGCGGGCTGAGACTTAGTTTCTTTAGAGTCCGTGAGATCAAACTTGTCCTTCACCGTATTGTCCCAACTCGAGGACAACCGAGTTCGCTCAAAGAGCCTGGATCTTGGCACACTCTGCCCTCAAGTGAGCTCTTTTTCCGCGTTCCACGGATTGCGCTTGGGCATGCATCAACTTTGCAAGGAAGTCGGCCCGGTCATTTCCGGCCACTTCCATATGCCCGGAATCCACTGAAGAGTTATTAATACACAATGCCGGGACATAAGATCTAGATTGTCTTCACCATAGCTTCAAACTGCTCGGGCCATTCTCCCGTCCTGGTTACGGCTTGGAGAACGGAGAGAGCGCATCAGTCAGGATAGCAATGCTCGTAGGCAACAGCTTTTCCAACATTGGTTTTAACCAGGCTTGTACGTACCATAGGCATATTGGTAGCTTTGCCAGGACGAGCTCGGCAGGCAATCTTTAGCATAAGGCGGTCGATAAAAACTCAATTTCTCCGTGACAGTCTCGAAGCGTGATGCATAAAAGGCTTCATCGTTTGCTTCTTCCCTTCTACCCAGCCATCGACCACGCCCTTAAGAAAGAGGACTCCTCTGTGCCGCTTATACAGCTCGTATGCAGTAATCACGGCCCGCACCCTACGATGGACTAAAAGGTGGCACGTTTCCATGATCTCGACCGCTGCTGTTGCGGCGTGTTCGAAAAGTGCCTGTGATCAGCTGGAGAGCTTGTTTTGTACGACATCAAGGGTCTCTAGTGACGATCGGGACGCCGAGACTTGTACTAACTGGCTGTAATCTATCTGGGACATTACTGCAACAATCAACAGTATCCAGAACGTCTGCTTGAACCCCTTAGGACGTGCTCTGCCAGTTTTTTGACAGTATATATTCTATCGAAGGCGCAGCGAACCACCTTCTACAGATGAGTGCAGACTGTTAGCTTTCTGTCTAGTTTGACACTCAGGTACTTGGGTGTCGGTTCCAAAGCAAGAACCGTACCCTCAACAGTGTTCCATAAGGATACTGTGCCAAGGTGATCAGTGAGTAGAGGTCTTCTGAACAAGTTTATCTCCTAAGCACCACACCCTCGTATAACAAATCGTCGGCATATAGTAGGTCTTTGCATCCCAAATATTACGGTAGATCATTACAAAAGCTAGGAAAACTGGGGAGACCCATTTCAAGAGTCTTTCCTCGACACACTGTCCCCAACGGTGTCATGATTATCCGATCGGTGAGGAAACTGTATAAGCAGCCATACATCTCAGCTCTGTAGCTTCAACAAAAGACCTGGATTTCCTGAAGTTTAGGAAAAACTACCGCCGCTGATCTATTCCCAAAGCCGTCGGCTATTTCTTGACTTGAGCATGACCTGATCCATCGCACTCTTCCCACGCCTAAAAGCCTCCTTGCTTCGGGGTTATGAGCCCTTTTTCTTCTAAGTACCACATCAACCTTCTGTTTAATGATGAACCTGCTACCTTCCAAATACACGAGAAGAGTGGAATAGTTCTGTGGCATTCCGCATCCTTTGCATTTTTCCTTTTTAAAGTGTCGGGAATATTACATCCTCCCTCCAGCTCTGAGGGAGGTCCCAGATATCCATGTGAGGTTGATAAACTGGATGAGCTTTTTTCCCTTGGCCTCGAGATGTGCAAACATTTCTTTACTGATCTGGTCGCTACCCGGAGCGTTCATCATGGACACTTCCTTGACTGCATATGCCAATTCGCTTACAGAAAATTAGGCTTTAAAACGTGCCGCGAATTATCCTCCGCGCAGAGATGGAGTTTGCTGTACAAAAATTGAAAAATGGGAGAATCAGCGGGAGACAACATTCCAGGTGAACTGATTCAAGCAGGAGGCGACCCCGTTATAGACATACTAACCAATATATGCAACAAAATATGGCAAACAGGAGAATGGCCAACTCCCTGACTCAATCACTAGTTATCACGCTCCCAAAGAAGGGTAACCTACAGTTGTGTCAAAACTACCGTACAATAAGCTTGATTAGCCATCCAAGGCAAAGTCATGCTCATGATTATATTAAATAGACTGAAACCACAGGCAGAGCTAATCATCTCAGAAGAGCAAGCTGGCTTCAGAGCAGGAAGAAGCACAACGGAACAAATCTTCAACCTGCGAATACTTGTGAAAAATATCTGCAACATTAAAGCGGTCTGTATCACGTCTTCATCGACTTTAAAAAAGCGTTCGACAGAGTGTGGCATGCAGCATCAGGCAGCTATGCACAAATTAACATTAATGTAAAACGTATTGAAATTATCAAAAAATTGTACGACAAAGCAACTAGCGCGGTACTCTTCAATAGTAAACTGGGAGATTGGTTTAAAACTACTGTTGGTGTCAGACAAGTATGTCTACTTTCCCCCATTCTCTTCAACCTCTTCCTTGAAAGGATTATGTCGGATGTGCTAGAAGACCACACCGGAACTGTCAGTATCGGAGGGAGAACCATAACCAACTTGCGCTTTTCCGACGACATAGACGGCATAGCTGGCAACGAGGACGAACTGCAAGAACTCACTGGAAAACTAAATAAAACAGCAGAGGCGTATGGTATGGAAATCAATGCCGAAAAAACTAAAGTCATGACAAATAGAGCCTTCAAAAACGACACTCGGATAAATAGAGCCTCAAAACGACATTCGGATAAATGGGCAAAAACTTGAAGTTGTCTCCGCCTTTAAATACCTTGGGGCTATAATATCCGACGAAGCATCAAAGTCAGAAATTCTGCCAGTTGGCCCAGACAACGGCAGCTCTGGAGCAAACTTAAACACATTTGGCAAGGCAACAAACTATCGCTGAGATCCAAAACTCGACTAATGCGCTCTCTGGTGACATCGGTCTTCCTGTATGGGTGTGAGACTTGGACGCTTAGTGCAGACCTTCAAAGAAGAATAAGTGCTGGAGATGAGATACCGGCACATGGAACATCTCATACACATAACACATAACAAACGAAGAGGTGCGCAATAAAAATATTGACTGCCATCGGCCCTCACGAAGACCTTCTCACTATAGTCAAGAAGAGGAAACTGCGAGATGTGAAGGTCTTGCAAAGACAATCATGCAAGGTACAACCAACGGAAGAAGGAAAAGAGGAAGATAAAAGAAGAGAGGGGAAGACGACATCAAAGAATGGACCGGCCTGTCGTTCGTCGACTCCCAAAAGGCAGCCCAGGACCTGAAAAAATGGCGGAACTGGTTTTCAGTCATCAACGGCGCCCAAACGACCCACCCACGGGTTAAGGGATAAAGAAGAAGAATTTCCGGATCAAACTCAGCCTCTTCTTGACCTGTCGGACTTTACCCAGTGCCTTAGACAGAGTAATCCTTAATAGACTTACTGACCACTGCAAATGCTTGTTAAGCACATCAGCCTTCTTGCTATCGCTAGCTGTTAGGCCTGAGTCCGTTTGCATTAAGTATGTTTTAACTCTCCCAAGCGTTGGTCAAGTTTTTCAGAATTTCCACGCCTTCTGGCATTTCATCAAATCCGCAACTTATCGTAAGTGTCGATCCATTTCCTGCCTTTGGCTTCGGCAGACGCTTTTTGACCTGCTCAGTTAGCTAATTGTACTCACGGCGCGCATCAACCGTTTTCTTTCTGCTCGCTCTCCTACGAACTGCTTGCCTGTCTCACTAACTTTCTAGGGCTGTAAAGCCCAAAATGTCCTGCACCTACGTTTCGGAAGGCTTTAAGGGACCGTCCTACGTGCGGCACCCAAGATTGCTTCAGTGATCTCCATGTAAGCAACGTCGACTGCTCCACGATCGGTATCTACCCTTCCAAGGCAGCATCCGTAGCCATCCTGAAGGCGTCCAATTTGCTTTTGAAAAATACCCAGAACCGGCGCGTGGAATCTGGCTTTTTCTCAGGTAGATTTTCCACTGAGACGAAAAATGGTTTATTATCGCCCCTGAACACTCGAGCACCTTGAAAGAGGTGGCACAGGCCAGATCAGCCGAGACAAGGTTAAATTCACCCTGTTTCGCTCCCATTGCTACCGTGGAACAAGGTGGGATCTGAAAACTGGGTCCTGCAACCGAACTTAACTTGTAATATTACAAATCCTGTGCCCTGCAACACGGTACATATCCCTGGTGTTATGAGACATGGCATTGAAATCACCACATGCAATAGTGCCGGCAGAGTATCCATAGATATATTTTTGCTGAGCTCCGACCTTGGGGGGGTTGTACACGTATACAGAATGATATTTCTTCCTTCCCCTATAGACGTCTATCGCCAGCATATCCGTCTTCCGTAAGAGGTATGTGCGCTACTAGGTTGAGCATTTAGCGAATTTCTCACCAGGGTAACAACTCTGACAAGTTACACCCACACCGGAAGCACGAATAGCCATTGATGAAGAAAGTCCTTAGACCAAGCGGATGCATTTTCGTAACACTCCAACATCCACATCATTCTCGTCCAAAAGTATTGCGACTTCCAGGCTCTTGTGTATTAACCCACAGACAATAAGGTGGACAACCCTGAATTGAGCCTTACCAGATCGCTTCCCCGAGTCTTCGCTTGTCGGTCACGTTAACGGGCACCAAAGGCTTTCTGGCATCACCCGTAGGCAGTGTACTGCGATCCGTGACTTTCGATTTTCCGCCGACAGAGCAATCAGCCTATTTGAGGTCGGTCCGACATTTCCCAGCCACTATTGGGGTTTGCATCCCACCTGTCTCAGCATGGTCGTACGTGCAGGTGTAGTTCCAACAGACCAATCAGCACTTGCCGGGTACTGGGCTCAACCTGCCTCAGCCACTGAAAAGGGGCGTGTGACTCCGTCGTAGCCGTTCTTCGGTCACTCCTGACAGGTTCTGTTTACAGAGCATTCGGGATTTTCGTGGGCCTAGCCTGAACTAAATTAGCTTCTAAAGGTGGGGTGCAAAAACACCATCTATCCACGCATGTGACAAGTGTGACTAAAGAGAGCTTCTTGTGCCATCCTTCACAGTAGGTCCTGCGTTGCCTCAACACTTCGTGGTTCTCGGAAATGGGCCGAAAGTAACCATTTTTACGATTTCAGACTTTTCAGCCAGCGTCGTGGTACTGGGGCACGTAGTCGACAATTTTCGATGGCGGTTCTACCCTCCCCAACCATCCATCGAGGCATGTTTGGGTGCTGCCTAGACCCGCTTTATTCTTTTTTGATTTTCTATTCAATGTGCTTTGTGTGCCCCAGAAAGGGCGGGTTGGGTGGTTCGACAGATAAGCAGAGCGCACGTCGCTTTCTCTCGAACCAGTTATGTACCCATGTCGGGTCGCTTACCACCAGACAAGTAATCTCGCTGGAATGAGAGTGGATTGGCGTAACTCTTTTTCAACCCGACCTGCCGTCGAGAGGCTAGCAGCGTGTACTTCAGCATTCGGAAACAGAATCGATTACACCAGCTCACTTTCCGCGCATATCCTGCGGCGGGAGCTAAAAGCATTTTCCAGTGGTGCAAATTACGGCAGTTTCCTAAAAGGATAGTCCAGGATTTAGCCACTGTTCGCAGACCAAGGAAGCCCAGTGTTTCCACCTGACCGCGAAGGAAGTACTGGAGTCTAAAGGTATAACACAAGACTCGATGGCGGGCTAGAGTAGGGACCTTAACTCCGACTCTATCTTTGAACTCTCTTATGGTAACGAATCAAGACTTAGTACCTGGCGCGGGCCTGTAAGATGAAACCTGCTGTATCTTACATCTACTGAAGAGAATCATAATGCATAATGGCTAGCAGGCTTGCCGACTAGTCCAGTCTTAACTCCTCCAGAACCCTCCTCTCGCGCAACGTGATCTACTGTTTCCTTTTCCTCTTCACAGTGGCGACAACGGGAGTCGTATTCGGGTCACACGTTACCAAAATAAGCATCCATCGGACAATGCCCATTGCGAAATTGGGTTGTTAGGGCATGTTCGCCTCTTTGGAGCTCTCCACCACGGATCAGATTGGCAAGAATTGTCTCATATGAGGTCACATGCTTCTCATCTGATAAACTCACTCCGGACTTGGCCAGGTCGTCGCCCGTTTCTTTCCAGGATGCCTGTCTGGCCTGGAATCCACTGCAGCACTACTGCCGCATTATGTTCGTTCATGATTTGCTGGACAGCCTCCACCATGACTTCCAGTCGTTGCTGTCATTCCCCAGCTCCTACTAAAGCTTGGAGAATAGACATCGACTCTATGAAGATGCATAAAAGAATTCATAGTTAGCCCTCATTCCTTCTGTCCAATTATCAACCAGTTACCTGTTGACAATTGTCTCCCCTCAAGCCGTTTGAACACTTTCGAAAGTGGACAACACAGCTCGCTCCCTGCGTGGACCTAGAGGTGTTACGTTCGCCTTGATTTCTACCTCGACGCTTCCCACTTGGAAGGCATCAGCTATTTTTGGCATAATACTGTGACTTGGTCCATACCACCTCTACCTCTTCTAAAACCACCCTGTCGAGGCTTAATCAATCCTTTCTTTAAGTACCACATCAATCTTCTATTGACCATTATCTCAGCTACTTTCCCAGCACATGATGTGAGGGAACAAGGCATGTAGATCTCCACTGTACGTGCGTCTTGCCCTTCTTAAGTTTTGGCACTATGACAGCCTCCCTACACCACCTCTGTTGGTGGTAACCGGTTATCCATGTCTGGTTGACGAACTCGAGGAATTAGCTCCAACCCCCTGTTCTCCAAGTGCCTGATCATCTCGTTACTGATTTGTTCACTTCCAGGGGGGCTTAACTGCTCTAATCGTGAATGATTCAGTTACTTTTGCCAAGAATAATGACTCGAACGTTTCTCGATTTCCACCTTCATTTCAGTTTTTTTCTGTAGTGACGGACATTGTCCAAGACTTTCGACCACGTACTAATTTGTTCACTTTCCCACTCCTGCAAAGTGCTTGCTAAGCACTTCGGCCTTTTGTCATCGCTGACTGCAAGCCTTGAGCCCTTTGCAGTGGTGCGGTGTTCCTAACTGCCTCCTGAGTTTATTATGTTGTCTAATAATTTCTATGCTTATCGGCCATCCTTTAGATTCAGCGTAGCGCATGTTTCTGACCATCGCCGCTTGGCCTCGTCAGACGCCCTTTTGACTAGCTCCATCAGTCAATTTACTTCCGGCGGGCTTCCACCGTTTTCCCCTGCTGACCCCTATTAATAGTTTCATATACATGATGTCTAGACTAGGCCAATGCAAACATCTGTACACGAGACAGTGGTTGTGTTTTTCAGTATTATTGTGACACTGAGTTAAATTTAATATTTTATATAGGGCTGTTAATTTACTGCATTTAAAGACTTATTGATGTTAAAAATATGCGATTAAATTTTTTTTAACACAAACACCTAAATGCGTTAAATTTTACCCAAATGCTAGTATTTCAGAGCTGAAGAAAAAACAAAAAAATTAAAAATCAGTAAATAACCCAATTTTTAAACGGAAGTCAGACAAGATTTAAAGAAAAAATACCCGAACACAGAAACTGTCACGTATACTTAAATCAGTGCTTTTTTTTGTAAAAAATAGGTGCCGGTACTCAATGATTGATTGCCTAACTTTTAACCACCAGTTCACACCTCGATGCAAGCTAACCACAACTGCAAAGAAAAAGGTGCCTGTACACCGTACCGTAGCGTACCGACACAAAAAGCACTGCATAAAATCATAGCAAGATTTTGTTCTTGAAACAATAGGATTGTCATTTCCTTTATTTTAATTTATGACCTTCAATAAAATTATTGAACATCTGTAGAAGCGTTCTCTAGTTTGATTAAACGGTGCCAAGTAACTTGTAACTATGTAACTTGTGTTAACTTTTTTGGGATAGAGGGGTACGGTGGTTGGGTAAGCCATAACTAACGTCATCTTTGTGTAAGAGATTGTTATGTGTCAAAAATGTAACTGGGAAAGAGGGAAAAACTAAAACAAAACGTGTTAATAATAAGAGCAACTACTTTCTGGCTATACTATTATTTTATGAAGGAGATGGTACAAATGTGAGATATAATGATGTGTGTATTTTTTGAGATGAGGTATTACGATAGTGGAGGGTTGGGTAAACAAGACTTACGTGAGACGCAGTTAGCAAAATATGACAGGGAAGGGAGGAACAGGGGTTGGAGACATACGTCATTAGTTCGGAAACTATGATACGAGAAAAAAACATACGTTCGGCATTGTTGTTGATTAAAAAGAAAACAATTCGCATCAATTATCGTGATTGATACATGCCCATAAACTGGTCTCAATAGTCAATTTAATGGACATATATACTACTGTTTTAAAATTCATATAATTAATTATTCCTCTTTTCGTAAATTAATCTGACTTGTTTATTATGCCAATTTTATGTTATGATATATGACATACTAATTTCTTGCACTTAATTTAAAGAATCAAATTGTATAGTCAAGTCAAATTACTGAAAGGGGAATAAATGACATCATCAATTGCACCACAAGCATATTGTGTTTTGATTAAAATGTGAGTTAATTTGCGACAATATTTTTAATCATGCGTTAATTATGATCAATTTTTTAATCAAACAGCAGCTCTAATAAAACTTCAAGCTGACATAATATTACAGCTAACGCTTACTGAACCTAACAACTAAAAATGAATGACCAGCACTAAAGCTGACTGAATATAACAACTAAAGCTGACTGAACCTAACAAATAAAGCTGACTGAACTTTACTACTAAAGCTGACTGAACTCTAACAAACTAAATCTTTACAGATTATAATAAAACTAACTAAACCTAACAAATACAGTTGACTTAACCTATTATTTAAGCTGATTGAATATAACAACTAAAGTTGACTTAGCCTCACAACTATAAATGAATGAATATATAAAATAAAGCAGAGAGAAAATAACTACTAAAGCCTAATTGAATATCACGTATACAGCTCACATAACATAATAACTAAAGCTGACAGAATATAACAGGTAGAGCTGACTAAACTTACAACAAAAGATGATAGAATATAACAACAAAACTGACTTAAATTTACAACTAAAGCTAACTGAATATATGAACAAAAGCTGAATGAACTTAATAAATAAAGAAGTTGATTGAATATAGCAAGTAAAGCTGACTGAACCTAATTACTAAAGCTTACTGAATTTAATAACTAAACTTGTACTGCAGCTCACTGAACATAACAACTAAAGCTGGCTGCATATAACAAATGAAGCTAACTGAACCTAACACTTAAAGATTACTGAATACAACAGCTAAAGCTTATTAAATATAACTACTAAAGCTCACTCAATATAACAACTAAAGGACAAAACATAACAACAAAACTAACTGGAACTTACAACTGAATGTTAATGAATAGAATAAGTAAAACCTTATCAAGCCTAACAACAAAAAACTCAATGAATATAACTACAAAGCTGACTGAATACAACAACAAACTTTGACTGAATATAGCAACTAAAGCTGACTGAATTTAACAACTAAAGCTGACTGAATTTAACAAATAAAGCGGACTGAGCTCTGGTAAATGTGTTGTATGAATATAAAACAAATGCTAACTGAATTTAACAAATAAAGCTGACTGTATAAAAAAAAGTTGCCTGAACCTAACAACTAACGATGGTTGAATTTAACGCCTAAAGCTGGACTGAAAAATCTTAACTAAAGATGACTGAATATAACAACTTACGATTTCTCACTGAATATAAAACAAAAGCTGACTGAATTTAACATCTAAAGCTGACTAAACCTACACCCTTATATATAATATGTGTGTGTGTTATAGTTATTATTGTCCCACATACATGGATATTATTGGCTAAGTAAAAGGAAAAGAAAGATACACGTGTATAGAGAGATGCATTAGATGTATATCTGAAAGGGTTGGTAGGGAAACAGACAAACTGATACAGAGATTTGGGTGTATAGATGCATAGCCAAAAATGGTTGTTGGTAAATATACAGACAGATAGTGAGATATATGTATACATACATAGATTCTACCAATAAACGAATTGACAAATGAAAAAGATATGTGTAAAAATAAACAACCTACGAGTACCTAAATGTCATTCAATGTACAAGTAATAAGATGGTTAATATGGACGTCTATTTCGGTAAATGCCACAGATATCTTTCTAGTGTTCCTTCAGCCTTAGTCCCATACTCTCCCTCTCGAAGTTTCTCTACTCCCCCTCCCTATCTAAAGAGCACATCCTATTAGCTGTAGGCCATGAATAAATTAGAGCCCAGGGTTATATAACTAACTATCCTAAGCAGCCAATTTCTCAAGAGTTATGTTACCTTTCAAATGGTGCTGTTGTGATGAGAAAAGATCTGTGTGTGGACTCCAATAACAAATTATTAAGGCCCGTAACTCATGCATTCATTTATCTGCTATGTTGTGGATTATATATCCTGCAGCTGTCAAACTCTATCTCTCTATACAAGTATCTGGGAAAGCCGCATAAGGTTGAATTCAGACATGTTTTATAGTATAGTTTTTTTTATTGGTTTGCTCGGATTTAATTATGAGGCGTCCATGACATTGGATTTTTTGGGTAATTTATTTTGATAACTTAAATATATTGGTAGCGGTATTTTATTGGTTCACACACGAACACTGAAAGACTAATGAAGTCACACATTAATTTTACGATGTTTTTATTTAGAGACATAAAAATGATAGTCCATATAGTCAATATTATTACTGTCTTTTAAAATACGTCCAAATAATCATATCTAATTTAAAGCTTTGCGCCTCAGATTTCAATGGTATTCGGAATAAACATAAGAAAACATTAGATTTTATGCAAAACTCATGGTTATGCTAGAAGTGTAACTGTGAACGTTCATTTTATTGTTCATATTAATGCCCAGTTGAAATTTTTGCTTAATTCAACCATTTAATTATAATCCTAACGAAACAACTGTCAACATCTAACTTTTGCGCCCGTCCCAGGAAGTATCATACTTTCATTTTTTTTTTTTTTTTTCTATCTTTTGTAAACAATGAAGCAATCTAATGAGTTAAAAATAAAAGGTATTTTTGAAATTTTAAGAAAATTTATTTTGAAAAACCTGTCTGAAACTACGGTAAATATCCATAAGTTATCGATTAATTTTTAAGATTCTTTAAAAGACGGAGTTGAATATAGCAATTAAGTTTTAATTATTAAACATTATCCTAAATAATATATTAATTAATTTACAATGCGACAGAAAGAGTACCTACTGTTGCGGGATTGTTACCTATTGTTGCTGCCGCCATAGAATCCATCTTGGATAAAGCTTCCATAACGACCATCAGCCATACGCGAGTATGAAAGAGGATAAGTACTTCCCATGATTCTTACAGAAGGTTGTTGACACCAAATAAATTACGGCAGAATGACAACAGCTAAAGAAACAAACTTAAAATGTTTGCAAAAAGCAGTAATAACACTTTTTTGATATTCCCGCTTGCAATACAAATCTAAGCTGCAAGTCCTTGCCAATGACCACTGCAGCATAAAGTTCCATGGGAAGAAAAAGACTTTCTGAATACCAAATAACCTTAAGAATTATGTAAATCGGTAGAGTATGTAAAAACATTAAGAAATAGGAAAAACACATTGCAAGGAAAGCAGCCTTAGGCACCAGATATATGCTCTATGAAAGGGAGGAATCGGCTGCATGTAATTCAAAGGAACAATTGGAGTCATAAGTTTCTTCGACAGCTTCCGATTTACAGTGAAAGATGAAGAAGATGATTAGACCAACTCTAGCACTAACCTAGTGCAATCAACTTCAATCACCAAACAAAAATGCGTATAGTGTCGCAAATGTTGCACAGACTTGCGACAGATATGTAATTTCAGACAGAGCAGGTGCCGCAAATAACTACAGCAAGTTTAGAAGATGCTGGATTTAGCAAAGAACAAACTATAACAAGTGTAATAGATTGAAACAAGCGAGAAGAGAAAGAAAAATAATTAAACTTGCCAAAAAGACACTGGATAACCTGCAGGGATTATTTTTTGATGGACGAAAAGACAAAACGGTTGTAAAAAAGCAAATAGAATCAAAGAATCGCCGTAAAACAGTTTTGGAAGAACAAAGTGTCGCTGCAGCTGTTGTCAAAAGTATGTTTGAGCTTTTGTCCAAAACAATAATAATCAGCATAGACACGTTATTGGTTATTGGTTGCGATGTACAGCAAGCAATACAGTTCCAAAGGTGGATTCATACGGTTTATAGAAGAAAAATTGAATAAGCCCGTTCAATAGCTATGTCAGTTGCATGCGGATGAATGGCCACTTCGGCATTTAATCACACACCTCGATGGTCCAACAACTGGTCCTCGCGGAATTTTAGGTCCTATTGGAGTTGCAATTCAGAGTTGTGAAGTTCTTCCACCTGTTGCTTTCAAGAGGATAGATGCTGACTTCTACACCTAGCGTGATGATGTTAGCACAGATCAAGTATATCTTCTGGGATTCTGTCAAACTGTAATTGGAGGCAACTGTTTCAATGATCTGCTCGCCGCGCACCTAGCAAATAGTCTAATGCACGCTGGTTAACAACGGCGAACAGAATACTTCATTTGTATATTACAACGATGTATCCGTCATTTGAACTACAAGAACTTTCAACGTATATTGTGAAGGTTTATGGTCCTGTTTGCTTTAACAATAAGACATGCAAAGATAGTGCCAGGCAGTCGTTGAAGACCATCTTCCTGTCACGTTATTTGTCTCCTTTCTTAAAAATTGACGATCCTGACGTATTGTAAATTGATAAATTTTTATTTGATAAAACATTATTTAGTGCAGCAGCTCATATATACACATTCACAATACAAATATCACTATTGAGATGTTGATTTCATTCAAAATTGTTAAAATGTTTTTAAGTTTGTATCTTTAAAATGAAGGCCTTTAGGTCACCGGTACACGTTACACTACATAAAGCTATTTTAGGCCGTAAATACTTAGACCATTTTGCCAACATTTTGAACTATTAGAATACAAAAATAAAAAATAAATCACCTAGCACTCCCTTTTACCTTGACAACATCTCTTTGTTTAAATCAAAGTAAATTATAATATGAATATTAAAACAAAGGTTATGGCACATGTGCAAACAAATAATTAGTTAATTTGATATTTTTTGTCAAACACAAAAAATTCAATTGGCTTTCTTAATTTTTGGCCACCTAGAACAACGTTTTATGTTTTTGAATACATGGATGGTCGAGTGGTAAAGTGCTCTCACTTTCAACCTTAGGGTCCCTGAATCGATCTCCACATTTTATCTTTTTTTCTTTTTACCGTTTGTTTGGTTCTTTGTATGTTTTTTTTTTTAAATAAAATTAAATAGCTGCTAACTAGAATTCGCCTTACCCGTGTGAAGATGAGTAAGAGGTCAGTCTGCCAATGTGAGGATATTTATGGTCAGTCTTACCAGTGTCATGATGAGTAAGACGACAAACAATTAATTTAGACGGTGCTGGTTTTATTTATTATGGACTTCCTTCATAATGTGGTAATAATACTGACCCCTTGGAAATACACATTTGCGTACATTTTGAGAATTGATTGGGACTGAGTGAATTAACAGGGTGCAAGGATGTGTTAAATACATTGCATACGTTAGTTGGATTAAGAGAAGAGAATGGAGAGAGATAGAAAAAGAGTCAGAGAAAGAAAATAAATTGAAATATGTAAATTTTTATATTATCGATATTAACATATTCTATCTTATAACTTATAGTATAATGGTTTTATATTATCGATATTAACATATTCTATACACCTCCATTCATAGTAACAGGGCTTTATATTATTAGATATTGACATATTCTATCCTCAAACTCAGAGTATCATGGCTTTTATATTATCGATATTATCATATTATATCTACCAATTCATAACATCATGATTTTATATTATTGATTTTAACACATTCTATCCACCAAATTATAGAAAGATGGCTTTATATTATAAATTTTAATATTCTATCCACCAAATTATAGAAACATGGTTTTATATTATAAATTTTAACATATTCTATCCACCAATTTATAGCATTATGGCGTAGACTCTTTATACGCCGCTGAAAGGTGCAGTTCCGCTTACACCGACAAGTGTCCATTGTAATAGATCATTAATACATGATTACATCAGAATGATTCATGAGCCATGTCTGGCTATTTTACACGTGCAGGATTTCATGTGACTGTGGAGTCCAATATGTGGACACTTCCACATACATAATTTCATGGCATCCCCTCTACACTAATTATCACACGAGCGTTCACTGCACATAAAAAGAAACACAGTTATGCCCCAACATGAATCTCTAAAATCCCACTGCCACATCTCACCCATAAACCAACCAACATAACCCTGACATACACACACACTAGGGTCCTCAGACATAAACACACTCCATACCATCTCAAGCACACAAATAAACTACAAACACACCCATACCATCACAAGCACACAAATAAACTACAAACACACCCATACCATTCTGGCACACAAATAAAACTACAAACACACCCATACCATCACAAGCACACAAATAAACTACAAACACACCCATACCATCTCAAGCACACAAATAAACTACAAACACACCCAAACCATCTCTGCACACACATAAACTACAAACACACCCATACCATCTCAAGCACACAAATAAACTACAAGCACACCCACACCATCTCAAGCACACAACAACCACAAACACATCCATACCATCTCACTCCCACACATTCAATAACGACCCACCCATACTATCTCACTCCCACACATAAAACATGACACACCCATAGTCATCACACTCCCACACATAAAATGACACACCCATACTATCTTCACTCCCACATAAAAAATGACACACCCATACTATCTCACTCCCACACATAAAAAATGACACACCCATACTATTTCACTCCCACACAAAAATGACACACCCATTACTATTTCACTCCCACACATATACTAATGACACAACGATACTATCTCACGCCCACACATTCACTACTGACACACCCATACTATCTCACTCCCACTCAAAAAAAATGACACACACCCATAATATCGCACTCCCACACATAAAAAATGACACACCCATAATATCGCACTCCCACACATAAAAAATGACCTACCCATACTATCTCACTCCCACACATAAAAATGACACACCCATACTATCTCACTCCCACACATAAAAAATGACACACCCATACTATCTCACTCCCACACATAAAAAAAATGACACACCCATACTCATTCTACTCCCACACATAAAAATGACAGACATATACTATCTCACTCCCACACATAAAAATGACACACCCATACTATTTCACTCCCACACATATACTTAAGACACACCCATACTATTTCACTCCCACACATATACTAATGACACATTTATAATATTCCACACTCACACATATACTAAAGACACAACGATACTATCTCACGCCCACAACTTACTACTGACACACAAATACAATATATACTCTGACCCACCCATACTATCTCACTCCCACACATAAAAAATGACACACCCATAATATCGCACTCCCACACATAAAAATGGCACACCCATACTATCTCACTCCCACATAAAAAATGACACACCCATACTATCTCACTCCCACACATAAAAAATGACAGACCCATACTATCTCACTCCCACACATATACTAATGACACACCCATACTATTTCACTTTACCACATATACTAATGACACACCCATACTATTTTCACTCCCACACATATACTAATGACACACCCATACTATCTCACTCCCACACATATACTAATGACACAACGATAATATCTCACGCCCACAAATTCACTACTGACACACCCATACAATCTCACTCCCACACATAAAAAATGACACACCCATAATATCAAAATTCCCACACATAAAAAATGACACACCCATACTATCTCAATTCCTCCCACATAAAAAATGACACACCTATACTATCTTATTCCCACACATAAAAAATGACACACTCAAAATATTTCAATTCCCACACATATACTAATGACATACCCATACTATCTCTCCCACACATAAAATGCATGCATATATGTATGCACATCTCACTCCCTAAAACATAAAAATGACACACCCATACTATTTCACTCCCACACATATACTAATGACACACCCATACTACTTCACTCCCACACGCATACTATGACACACTTATACTATCTCACTCCCACACATATACTAAAGACACAACGATACTATCTCACGCCCACAAATTTACTACTGACACACAAATACAATCTCACATCCACATATATACTCTGACCACCCATACTATCTCACTCCCACACATAAAATGACACACCCATAATATTTCACTCCCCACACATATACTAACAGACACACCCATACTACTACCCCACACATACCAATGACACACCCATACTATTTCACTCCCACACATATACTAATGACACACCCATACTATTTCACTCCCACACATATACTAATGACACACCCATACTAACTCACTCCCACACATATTTTAATGACACACCCATACTATCTCACTCCCACACATAAATGACACACCCATACTATCTCACCTAACTACATATACTAATGACACACCCATACTATTTCATTCCCTAATAATTCACTACTGACACACCCATATAATCTCACATCCACATATATACTCTGACACACCCATACTATCTCGATCGCAGCACACATACACTAATGACAAACCCATACTATCTCACTCCCAAACAACTAAGACACCCATAAAATCTCACTCCCACACATACACTAATGAAACAACTATACTATCTCATTCCCACACATACACTACTGACACACCAATACTATCTCATTCTCATACATACACTGAAGCGACACATCCATACTATCTCACTCCCACTCAACTAACACACCCATAATATCTCACTCCCACACATCACTACTGACACACCCATAATATCTCACCAACACACACACACACACAGACACACCAGTAACACACTCAAAAGCTTGCTATCAATAAACAAACTTAACACTACCAGTCCCACGTATAACTCTATAGTGAAAAAGAAGAAGAAAGAAAACATTTGTCTCTGTCTTCGCATTAGGCTTGTGTGAAATATCTTTAAGACTCAACATAACAATGGAACTTTCTCAACATGGAGTGTCAAGCAGAATGAAGGGGAAAAAATCAATGATCCGTCTTGTAGTGACGTCATGAGATGTTCATACATAAAGAGACATCTTAGATTGTGATTTATGACGCACATGGAAAGCAACATACAATAAATATTCCCAACCCATTACAGAAAGAAGAGAATTGTTAAGATTGGCGTATTTAATAAACGAAAAAATCACCTGTATGACTTGCTGCTTGTCACAGACAAAAAAGTAACTATTAAGAACAAAAGTAAATATCTCCCAATTTTTAGTTTTTTATTTAGATAATCTATTTACAATATTGGCCGAAAAAGTAAAGAATAAATATTTAGCTGGACTAATTAAAATGCGAATTTATCTTTTTTTTTTTTAATTAAATACAAACATATTTCTTTCTCTAGTGCAGTGATTCCCAAAGTAAGTAAAATCGCCCCATTTATTGTGGGCAATGAGATTATTCATGAGTTGGTGAAAGCCTTGGGCTAATTGGGGATGGGGAAAATCGGATCATTTTAGGGGGAATTTCGCTCATAAAATCTGATGTTTTTATGGAAAATCCTGCGACAAATCCATCCATCCATTGTTTCTTTAAAACACATGGCGCCTGGCAATCAAATAATGGCACGCGACTGCAGATGTTCAGTAATTGTATCATTCATGGTCACAAATTATGAATTAAGAAATGACAGTTATATTCTTCAAGGTCATAAAGCTACCAAGATTGTAAACGTGACAGTTCCTGCATTCGGATATTTTTTTATTTTTTTCTATTTTTTTATCTATTTCCCTTGATTACATACCCTTTTTGTTATTTACTGTTTTTTTTCTTCATATTTTCCCGCAACTCTGTAATAACAGCATTTGGTAAAAATGTAACGCATTTAGTGTTAGCGTTAAAAAATTTAATCGCATATTTTTAACGCCTTAATTACGCGTTAATTGCAGTCAATCAACAGCCCTAATATCAACATGTTGTTTAAATACAGAAATTAATCTATCCATGTTATAAAACTTATAAGGTGGTGGGGGGGGGGGTAATTGATTCGGAAGATTGACTGATTTTAAAATGTTAACGATCTTGATACAAAAATTTGCATGCATTACTAGGTATCATTGTATTTCAGTTTGACGTATGCCGCCCTTCCCTTGGGCATCAGATTTATCCCTTTAAGTTTGGTAAATGCCGCCTTCCCCTAGAGCGTCAGAAGTAAGAAAGTGTTAATTATGTGAAATCATTCATTTTATAGAGAGAAAGAAATTATGCGGAACATAAACGACTTCTGAATTTGAACAATTTCATGTAAATTTAGTTCGTATTCTGGGTTCATAGGTCACATAATACCCAATATACCACTCCTTCCGGCAGAAAACAAAGTGTCGCCCGGATCGACTGTCCCTTTCAAAAGCCACCCCCATTTACGCCACTGGATGGGGCGCTAAGTTCATTTTTTCTTAGAAAAGGGACGGTAGTTGAAAGAGACAAATTAGAATTAAGAAATGACAGTTATAAATGTTTGTTAGTCGTCGCACGTTGTTGGTGTATGTAAAGACTGATAGCATTCAGAAATGTAGACGGAATTACCTTTAAAATGGTGTGATGTGGTGATAGAACAGATGAGTTGAGAAGCGTTGGCAGGGAGTGATAAAGTGAGAAGTGGTGACAGGAATGGTGAAGTGAGATAAGTTGTGACAGTATAGATAAAGTGAGAAGTGGTGGTGACAGTGAAATGGTGAAGTGAGATGTTGTGACAGTATAGATGAAGTGAGAAGTGGTGACAGGAATGGTGAAGTGAGATGTTGTGGACAGTATAGATGAAGTGAGAGGGTGACTGTCCAGATGAAGATGGCCAGAATAAAGTTCCACCTAATTATCTTCAGGACAACACGATAACTCCCTAATGGTCTGTTCTGCTGAAGCATCACATGGTTAGATGGATGACCAGTGGAGAGTCGGTAACTCAGCTGGTGGTCAGTTTAATGGGCTGTACATTTTGTTTCACATATCTTATTTAATGATAAATTACCATTCGGAGGTATGAAAGAAAGATAACGTTAGAGAGAGGGAGAGAAAAGGAAAGAGAGAGGTGGGGGAGAGAGCAGAGAGAGAAAAATAATAGTAATCAAAAAGTCGGGGGACGGGGGGGGGTGGGGTGCCAGGAGTAAATTTAGACGAATTAATACAGAGAGAGGAAGAGATTGAACAAAATATAAAGTATCAGCTGGGTATATTTATATAACGATTCACTCTTATTAACATTAATCATTGAAGATATTTGTGTATACAAAATTCGTTATTAAAATTATGAAAAGTATAAACATTGAGACGTCATATGATGTACAGAAATATTCTGAAATTATCAAACTACACTGCATTGTGCTTTGTACGCAAATGTCTGACATCATCAAACTACACAGGATTGTACTTTTACACAATGTACTGACATCATAAAACTACACTGCATTGTGCTTGCATGTAAAATGGTAACTTAATGTACTTATCAGTTGGCCTCAGGAGTATACACCATTTTAAATGTTTACATTGCAATCTGAATCCACTTGGTACTAAATAAACAATTAAATAACGATAAACATTTGAAATTTTTTTTTTGGGACGTTCAAAATCATAGATGCCATTAGATAAAGTGAATAAGATAAATTTATAATGAATGTTTTTCAAAATAAACTATTTTAAATAAAAGTAAATAAGAATGTTAGATTCTGTTTCGAATTCCAATCTTAATATTTGTATTGTATAAACATATAACAAAATATAAACAAAATATTTCTTTTAGTCATGCATGTCACACTATGAACACAACTTATTAGTTTATACAAACAATACAAAATAGAAAACAAGCAATCTAAGCCTGTTCCATTCTGGACACAGGACGTGTTAGGCTACTTTTCGTATTATGTATCAGTACGTATATCTTTCAGTAAATATTTGTAAATGCAAAGTTGTCATTGATTATGGGTTTTATAAAAAGTAAGGGAAGTAAGTCATGTTAAATAACTGTTACAAAAATAAATAATGATTTCGCCCCTTTGTTTAGCTTATAAACTATATATAATATATAAGCCCTTTAGAGCCCTAGCCCGGGTCATCCCGGAGAGGTCCTATCGCAAAATAAACTTTTGATTTACACATGGCAGGCCAGACCTACATAATGATATATACATCATGGGTCTAGGACTTATGGCTGCTGAGATATAGGGCGCTCCATTATTAATATAGCTTATATAGCAAAAACGGTACTTTATAAGGTCTCTTTACGGCCCTGAGAGGTCAGATCAGTGCAATGGAAAAAAGTCATTTTCTGGCAGGCCAAGACCTACAAAATGATATATACATCATGGGTCTAGGACTTCCATGGTTGTTGAGATCTAGGGGTGATGACAGACAGACAGACAGACAGACAAAACGGGACAATAGAGCATTTTTCGAAAATGCTCTAAAAACATCTTGTTTATAATGCATTACACTCTGACGTCACGCCGAAATGCTCTATAAAACACTATTTCTAATTATCTCAGTGTATTCGCCTTTTTTTGTTAATTGTTTGTTTGATGTGTCCCAACACAATGATTTTATGGGTCCCAGCACAATGAGATTTGATGTGTCCAAACACAATGATTTGATGTCCGAACACAATGATTTGATGGGTCCCAACACAATGATTTGATGTGTCCCAACACAATGATTTGATGTGTCCCAACACAATGATTTGATGTGTCCTAACACAATGATTTGATGGGTCCCAACACAATGATTTTCTCAGAAAACAAATAGAGATTTTAAGACCGTCCTGACTGTACATTGAATCTACATGCGTGTAGGTTTGTGTTTATTAGGGGCGACCGATAATCGGATCGGCACGGTATCGGACTGATATTGGCACCATCGGTTGACATCGGATCGACCAATTCTTGTAGGGGGAGCGACCGATAGTCGAAACCGATATTGGCATCAGAGTTAACTATCAGACCGGCTGTTTTGACTGCCGATACATTGTTTTTTTCACAACAGAGTTGCAGAAAAAAATCCGTAAATAACCCAATTCTATAACTAGATCAGACAAGATTTAAAAAAAGGAAAAAACCCGTACACAGAAATTGTCACGTCCACAAAAATTGCATCAGCGATATGACCTTGAAACAATAGGATTGCATTTTTACTCCTAATGTATGACCTTGAATGATACAATTAGTGAACATCTGTGTGTATTTTTTGGGGATGGGAATTTGGGGGGGGGGAAACAAGACTTACGTGTGGGCGAAGTGTTACAAAATATGACAGGAAGGTGGGAAGGGGCTGACATACGTCATTAGCCGTAGCACGAAATACACGTGTTTGGCATTGTTGTTCATTAAAAAAAATATCGGTATCGGTATCTGTATCGGTAAAAATGCTGGGGAAAATATCGGTATCGACTATCGGTAAAAAGGTATATTGGTCGCTCCTGCGTTTATATATAACTAGGACTGGAGTAAATCCAGTTGTGATCGCAATAAGAACTACAATTTTTGTAGGTGTGTTCGTCTGATGATTTAAAATACGTAGTTTGAATTTAGTTTTTGTTTGAATATAGCAACGTGTTATACCTAAATAGTCTCTTTGACAAGTTGGGCTATAATGATACTTACTGTTATATATTTTGTACAAATATACTAAACAAGATTTTAGCCCGTCGAACGACGGGTGAAATTTTCTACTTTATAAATTTTTTTTGAAATAATGTGCACACAAAAACAAAATAGCATTCACAATATATCTTAATACATAATCACAATAGATAACAGACGGCCATTTTTTTTAAACAGCAAGTCTCGTCCTTATTTCAATACAATTAAACTCAGCTGTCAACAACCACAAAACAATAGTTGTGAGCGAGTGATGATTGGCAACTCAAACTACAAACAGTCTGCTTACTGATAGAATCATTAACGTTCAAATAAAGTTTTTTGTTCCTCGTTTTATTCAATACTTACTTGTGCAGAAATGACCTACATTTTATATGTCACAATTACGTTTTACCCGTAAACATTAACCAACCAAAAAACAAACCAAACACCAAGCAAATAAACAAACCGAACCAACCGATCAAACCAAACAACCAACAAACCAACAAACCAAACCAGCTAACCAATGAACCAAACAAACCAAATCAATCAACCAAATCAACCAAAGCAAACTAACCAACCAAACAAAACCAAACACCATTAGATAAAGATATGGGTGCTAATTTATGTTATCCGTTACGTTTTCCCTTAATTCCTCAATATTAAAATCAAAACGAAGCATTAAAAAGCTTTTATAACAATGAACTGAAAAGTAAACAAGCAATTTAAGTCTTTTTCGTTTCGGAAAAGGACATTTTAGAGTATTTTTCGTGTACATAGTGGCTACGGTTAAGCCGGACGAAATCCGTATTTTTTTCCGGGTTACAGCCATAAATATTGCTCCACGCATATGGATTTTGATAAATTTAGAGAGGGAAGTAATCATGTTGAATAACTATTACAAAAAAAATGATTACGCCCCTTTGATTAGCTTTTATTATTTATATTTAAAATATAAGCAAAAACGGTACATAAGAAACTCTTATATTTTGGCCCTGAGAGGTCAGATCGCAAAATGGACTTTTGATATACACTTGGCAGGCCAAGACCTACAAAATGATATACACATCATGGGTCTAGGACTTATGTGGTTGCTGAGATATAGGGCGCTCCTTTGTTAATATAGCTTATATAGTAAAAACGGTACTTAATACGCCCCCTTTTCGGCCCTCAGAGGTTCTATAGCTGGAATGCACTTTTGCTGCACACATGGCAGGCCAAGACCTACAAAATGATATATACATCATTGGTCTAGGACTTATAGTTGTTGAGATCTAGGTGATGACGGACAGACAGACAAAACGGGGACAATAGAGCATTTTTTTTTTCTAAAAATAACTACTTTATTATGCCACTCTGCAGCACAAAGGCAAGTTGATGTGGTAAAAAGATACAGCACCTGCGCGCAAGTTCAGACTGGCATTATTAGTAGCAAAATAAAAAAAAAAAGTACCATCGGGAAATGACGTCATGTGAGAGGATTTTTGATTTATAGTGACGGCGTTCCCATTCCTGCAAAATAAAAATGAAACATCGGGAACTGACGTCATAGATTATTTATAGCAACGGTTTTTCCATACCGTGATAACTTTATCAAATACTATTTGTGGAACAGATAACACACTTCGCCTTTTATTACAGGGGGGTGTCGGCAAAAATATTATATCAGCCGCCAACACAGACACCGGGGGGGGGGCAAGGAGATAATCAGTATTTTTTCCCTGTATATATCTCATACTATATTTGAAGATGCACGTCTAATTGTATATCAGTTGTACATGTAACATTGAAAAGCCCACGAAAAACACTAGATATGGACAATATTAAGAGTAGCTGAAGTGAATACGTTGAAGTAACAAAAGCGGCTTTGTCTACTTCAAGATATGCCACAGTATGCGGGATGTTATTTTTATAGTAAATCTGAAGTGGCCAATTTGCTACATTTAATAAGTTCTCATTAATGTGTAGGCTTATGCTCAAACATGGCGCTCAATACTTGGCTTTTATGAACATACGCGTGCCATTGTGACTAAATTGGTAATTTTTCATTATGGCTGAGAGATTAAGCTGTGAAGAGTGTTAGTTGTGAGCTAACTTTTGATAATAGGAACATTTGAAACAGACTATTCTTTGAGGTTCTTAAAGACTTGAATAGGTTTGTGTGTAATCTTTCTCCAACATGGATATTGATATAGATGCAACCAAACATTTCATGATTTACACTGATTGAGTTGAATAACAGAGTGAAATATAGCCAATAGTCTTCTTATCTGCTTTCAGTAACAATTCTGTCAATGTTGACAAGTCGTTGTACTGTAGAGAATCTCGCTTGAAAAATAATATATTTCTTTAAAGAAAAAGAAGAACTTCTGAGAACACTTTAAAGATTGTCAGTTGTTCTGGATTATTTTAATTAAAGGTTGGCTAAGAACTATCAGATGTTGTTCTGGATGGCTTAGTTAAAGATTGGCTAAGAACCATCAGATGTTGTTCTGGATTATTTCAATAAAGTTCTAGTATTTTTTAGCAAGTTTTTGCGCCGACACCGAACCGACACCGGACGAAGTACGAATGCCTACACTCGACACCGCGCAAAGTACAAATGCCGACATCGACACCGGCAAAAACTGCCGACACCGACACCGACACCGGCTCTCCTGCCCTGTTTTATTATATATGATGTTGTTTTTTTAGTCGAATTCTAAAACTTTCTCTATACTCTATAGCTCCAATATTATCCTTAACAAATACTGGATAGTCCTATGTAATGTAGATACTTTTAAGATTGTAGATAGATTTAAGAAAATAGATAGTTTTGAGAAAGTACAAAGTTTTAAGATGGTAGAGGCCTGAAGAAATATAGTTCTAGCAGTAGATAGTAATAATACATAGATAGTTTGAACACAGTGTATCAGAGAAAGTATCACACAATGTATCAGAGATCACACAATGTATCAGAGAAAGTATCACACAATGTATCAGAGAAAGTATCACACTACTTATCACAGTGTATTACTACCATAAAATAAAACGTTTTACTATAACACATTGTGGGCCCACTGGGAAATTGTTTTGAGGGGGCTCCTTTCACTTCGTCCCCCTATCTATGGTAGGTATAAATAATAAATATTCGTGCCTTACCTCCAGTAAAACGGGCATCTCGGGCCCAATAGCCTTAGCTAATTAAACAATACAATGAAAATATTTGTACAGCAGCTGAATATTTATTGCCTGTAGCATGTATGTAATATTAAAGTTTACCGGAACATCCTCCACCCAACACCACGGCCCTGGGGAACTTTCTAGCTCTCTCTCCACCCACCGCCACGGCTCCCGGAGAACTTTCTGCGCTCACTCTCCACGACGTCATCGGTTAAGAGACGTCAATATGTCTCCCGCCCCTTGACCCGGTACCATCACCTGCAGCTTCACAGACACTCACACATAGCGGCACGCGCCCTGTGTATCAGTACTCGCGTTGATCACTCAATAATTTCACCTCCTGGCTTCTGCTGCTATATGACGTCAATGACAGCCTAATTCACGGCTATTTGAGAAAGAAAAAAATTGTGTTATTAATTTCACAACGGCAGTTTTTTTTTTGTAGCAGCTACATTATCTAGTGAGAAATGGGTTCGCGATATGTAGTTTTGTTGTGTGTGACTGGTGAATTGACTTAGTTCTTTTTGTATTCTTTTAAACTAAATTATTTTGTTTATATACTATCACGATTAAATGACTCAAGGGCCAATTCATTCTAGAAATATTAAAAGGACTATTCGGTTAATTGTCCAAGAACATATTTTTTCCTTTGTATTAAAGATTTATTCTTGTGTGGTGAACACGTTGGATTTGACATTTTTATAAAGTACATGATCCAGGTAAGTTTTATGTTGGTTTTGATTTGATTTTTGATATATATTTATGTCAGATAAATAAGTATATTAGTCATACATTATGAGTGGACATATGTGTGGTGAAATAATTGCAAAATACAACTGGGACAGGCAATAGAGACTTTACAGTGTCATATTATCCTATAAATTCATGTATGTTTTTTAAAACTGTTACATTTGAAACAATGTAGTTATGGCTGTCGCCAAACAATTATTGTTTGTTAAATATCAGTAAGTATTACAGATGAACTCAAGTTGTAAAATATATTGTGGTGCTGACATCTGCTAAAACTTGTAATGATTCTCACATTGTAAATAATTTCCTAGTCACCTAGTGCACGTTTGTATGTGTGTCTCTAGATTTACGCTCTAATAGATCAATACCAGGATAAAAGACAATGGAGAAAGACTATTTCTAATAAACATCACAGCGACAAATATTACAACTGGTAAAATGGGTGGTACTGTGGTTGGATTTCAACAATATGTGTTCCAACTCCTGTCGTCCATTCACCACATAATACGACTCATGTTCAATTCACTATCATGGTGGGGATAAAAGAGGACACTGCCAACACTTTCCAGTATTGATTTTAAAGTTCTTAAGAGATAAATATCATCAATTCATTAAATATACAAAGAAGGACCAGTTCGATAACACATGTCAAGTCTATATCATACACTTCTAAAGAGTGTGTTTGTGTCAAGTCTATATCATACACTCTAAAGTGTGTGTTTGTGTCAAGTCTATATCACACACTTCAGAAGTCTGTGTTTGTGTCAGCCCATATCACACACTTCCTCTAAAGAGTGTGTTTGTGTCATGCATATATTACCCACCTTCTAAAGAGTGTGCACAAATTGTTCACATCACACACTTCTGAAGTGTGTGTTTGTGTCAAGTATATATCATACACTTCTGAAGGGTGTGTTTGTGTCAAGTCTATATCACACACTTCAGCGTGTTTGTGTCAAGTCTTTATCATACACTTCTAAAGTGTGTGTTTGTGTCAAGTATATATCATACACTTCTAAAGTGTGTGTTTGTGTCAAGTATATACTACACACTTCTAAAGTGTGTGTTTGTGTTTGGTATATATCACACACTCTCTAAAGTGTGTGTGTTTGTGTCAAGTATATATCACACACTTCTAAAGTGTGTGTTTGTGTCAAGTCTATAACATACACTTCTGAAGGTGTGCTTGTACAGCCCATCACACACTTCAGTCTGTGCTTGTGTCAAGCCCATATCACACACTTCTAAAGTGTGCTTGTGTCAAGTCTATATCACACACTTCTAAAGTGTGTGTTTGTGTCAAGTATATATTATCCACTTCTAAAGAGTGTGTTTGTGTCAAGTCTATATCATACACTTCTAAAGTGTGTGTTTGTGTCAAAAGCTCATATCACACACTTGAAGTGTGTTTGTGTCAAGTCTATATCACACACTTCTAAAGTGTGTGTTTGTGTCAAGTCTATATCATACACTTTAAAGTGTGTGTTTGTGTCAAGTATATAGCATATTCTTCTACAGTGGAGCTTTGTCAAGTCTATATTACAGCCCCTAAAGTGTGTGTGTGTGTTTGTGTCCAGGCTAGCTGGAGCTGAGACGAGGAGCCGTGGAGCCGCTAATTTCTGTGCTGGAGTCGGAGCCAGAGCCGAAAAATCTGGCGGCCTCGGCTCGCAATTTTTTTTTTACAGAATTTCTTTTTAGCTTCTTTAAAATTCAAAAAAAAATGTTTCAATGGTTTTGCCTCCAACAATTTGAAATGTTGTCATGTTTTACGAACGCCACAACAGTAACAACATTCAAATGATAGCGTCCACGTCATCGTCACAAGAAATATTTTATCGGGAATCGTTTTGTGTTCGCCAATCTTGTTTACCCTCCGAAATTTTTTTAATGGCATATTATTTTGTTAAATATAAAAGTTAAAACATTTTTATTTCATAGAATAATTGTATCAATCATTTAAAAAAAATTTTACTTCGACGACAATAAGAACGCGTCATTTCGTATATTATTTTGACCACGAATATGTAATATACTAAAAAACAAAAATGGTCGCTTGCATACCACTTATTATAAACAGAATAGCTGAAATAGAGTAGATACATTTATAAGGCTAGCGACGGAGCACAATTACGTAACAACGAACGGGAGAAGTTGAAGAAGAAGAAGGTTGAGGAGACTTAGCAAGGTGGGAAAAGGGAGGAGGAAGAAAGAGTTTAGACGTCATAGGACAACCACGCTCGCGGAATTAAAAGAATGAATAATGAATTAAAAATACAGAAAGTAAAAAAAAGTGATTTATTTGACCTTTTTGTGTTTTACTTACTTTTTTCTGATTGCAATAAAGTTTATTATAGTTAAAAAATAAACATTTATGTTTTTTTTTAAATTATTTCATATTTAATAGGTGAGACAACATGAAATAGAGCTGTCACTTTGAGCACATTGTACATGAGTCTTAAAATAAGAAATTAAAGCATGTTGAATGACTGTCACAAAAATAAAAGTTACACCCTTAATAACGAACGCTAAATTAATTGAACTAATAAGAAATAAACGGAAAGAAAATGTAACATTTTTAGCTAAATATCTTGGAGAAATTTGTAAAATGCCACAATATATTCGCATTTATACCCAAATGAACTATATCAATATGTTAAGAACAGAAAACGCCACAGTCAAAACCGCTGCGCCCCCCTCTCCCCAATTTCAGTGTAACAAATTTTCAGTATTACAAACGTCTATTTCCTTATCGCGACATTTTACTGTATTAGCCCTTATATACATTTCTAGAGAAAAGGAGCATGTATTAGTTACCTGTTCTTAATACAACTGCCTTAACTTTCTGTTTGCCATAAAATCTAGTCTGTATAACATGAGTGCCACAAAACAGAATATGTCTGAGTGAGTTTTTATAGTCACTTCTGGGTCATTCTCTTCTTTTTTCATACCTGTTGTGTTTGGTAAAGGTGTTTTGGTCACTGGAACACTCTCACCTGCAAAAACAAATATCTCTGTTAAGCTAACAATAATCCTTAGCCAGTACACTCATGTTTGTATTAAATGGCACTAATATTATCTGTCTGTGAACTTTTAGCAGCAATGTAACTCACTAACATTACTTACCTGTTAGCATACTCTCGTTAACTATACAGTTTCCAGTAATGAGCACAGCATCACACTGCATATCACAGCCAAAACGTGGTATTTCTATGACATCGCCAGGAGCAAGATCTTCCGATGGGACATCTACAAAACCTATTTCCATATCAAGGACAACCTTTTATTTAATAATTTCATGTTTAGTAAAAAAAATAGGAGTAAAGGTCATACTACATGTTCTGTAAACTTTTTAACAAATATGTATTGTTAAAATAGGATAAAGAATGTCTTTCCCCTGACAATTAACCATTGCCAGATTGTATGTCATTATTATTATTAGAACCTTTACCTTATTTAATAGAATACTTTTAACTTATCTGTATGATATTTTAATACTTTATAAACCTATAAATGTATTATCATCTTCTTTAATGGGTTTTGTGTGTAATAAAAATAAGACAGCATTTGTTACCGTACATACTTGTGTATAAGTCGAAAAATTTATGCCATAAAATTAAAATTAACTGAAATAAAAACAGGGTCAAGTTATCTGAGGGCAACAAAATATTCCATAGAATTTGGGTAACAACAGTGTACACTCAACACCCACAAGGCAATGCGGGCAATGGTGGACACCAAAAACATAGACTCAACATTCATTTGGCGCAGCCTGTTGCAGCTCTATTACATTTGCATTGCAGGTAGTTTCACAATATACATGTAGTGACAATTACGAATAGTTTCTGTTCCTACATCATATACAATTTTCTAATAGCATCTAGACTTCTAAACTAAATGAGGTGAAGAGGCTGGATAGTTCAGTTGGTAGAGTGCTTGCAATGCAATCGTGAGTGCAGGAATCCGGCCACCCTGTGCTTATCAGTTGATGCCTAGTGCATGATGATAATGTGCGTTAACAAATGCAAATTGAAATGAAACTACGGTTAAAGTCCAGCGGTATAATTATGAAATTTAAAGAATATGATAGTTGCTAAGTATTACCCTCGACTTATACGCGGGTCATAACAAATTTCGTAATTTTCAGCTTAAAAATACTTTCGACTTATCTGTGAAATCGACTTATACGTGAGTATCAACGGTAATTGCTAGTTTTGGTTGTGCAATTCAATTAATGTAGAATTAAAACTATTTGTATTAAAACTTTTATTACCATTTTTTTTCAATTACAGTTTTATTTTCATTGAATCATTATAGTTTAATAAGATATGTAGTACTTTCTTTACAAAATAATATTTTGAAAATATTAATACACTACAAACAATAATAAACAATGCATTTTCTACCATAGGCAAATAAAAAAAATCCTTAGTGTGGCATTAAATCTCAAATATAAAGAGCTATATAAACATGTTCACATACTTCCATCTGCTCTCATAACAGTTGATATTGCTGTTGATGATATTGTGTTTCTTAAAGCTCGCTCGAACTAAAAAAAAAAATTAAAACATGCTAGAAAAAAAAAAAGAATATTGAAATTTACGTAGCAGCATTCAAGATAAAAATATATGCACAAATGAATAAATAATTAATGTTACAATATTAATTAGTTGAAAATTTACTCAAAGAAACGGAGAATACAGAGTAGAATCGTTTTTTGTAGTAGAAAGTTTGTTACACATTTTAATGCAATTTGTGAAATGCATAGTGTGCAGACTGTCAGACAGACTTTCACACTTATATTGAGAGAGATATACAATTTGCACCATCAGTTACCTGTCTGGTCTGATAAACCTGTATTACAAGAGAAATTACAGTTATGACGATAATGCAAACAGCATAGATCCAGTAATCTTCAGCAAACCATAAACACACAGAGAACAATTGGAAGCTATAAAATGGTGATGAAAGCTAGATACAGGATACAAAAATAAATGAATCTTTTATTAAACATTGATTCTAAATTCACTAAAACAACTTGCATTTTTTTCTTTTTATATACAAATGTAGAAATAACCAAAAAATTCTTTAGGAAAAAAAAAACATTTTTAAATTTTTGGTTCATAAAAATACCACTAGATTTTGTAAAATCTATTAAAATAACAGTCAAATAACTAAATATACTGGACATATTTCAGAGATTTATAATTGCATAAGTTAATAAATAGGTGTAATATAGAATAAAATATTCAAAATAGAGTATTTTATGCATATTAATGAGTCTTTTTACATGTATTTATTACCTCTTTAAACAGAATGATTATAATCGGTGTAACATGCACTGCAATGACATTAGATCCATACAAAACACGCCTAGAATGAGATAAGTAATAGTTGTAGTGTGTGACTGACTGTTAAAGTTTAAATCTTGTGTATCATCTACATAAGGAATTATAATTGGTAAATAAAAGACTAATAAGTGAATAAAATGGTCCATCGGGGGTGTCATTGCAGGTACAGGTGGGGGGGGGCAAGTTTGCAGGATTGGTGGGCCATTACCATGATTAAAAATGGAAGTAAATTTCTTTTCAATTGTACATTTCTGGTATATTATTGTTAGATTTCTTAATGAGTTTTGGAGGTTTTCTTTTGAAACCTTGTCCCTCCCCCCCCCCCCCCCCCACACCTTTACCAAAAATAACCTTTTGGCTTTATCAGATGTTTTTTGGTACAATATTTTTACCATTAGTTTGACATGGCTTATAAAACAATGATTGCATTTTGATTATTTTAAGAATTAAAAAACATGATTTTTTTATGCCTTTTTTTCAAAAATGATGTCCCTGTGGTCTTTCCCATTTACAGCTTTGAAAATTACATGAGAATCAGATCTTTAAAAAAGGGGAGTTATTAATTGAAATGGATGTAGTGAAAACAAACATTCATCAGAAGCCACACAAACAGGTATGAGAAAGTCATAAATAGTGAGGTTGTTAATGGGAAGGATCTCTTATTAATTTTGTATCATTAATTCTCTGCTATCTGACTATATAAAACATTTACACTTTTTTATATCTAACTTATTTAATGCATATTTTGACTTTTGATAGTGTTTGATATGTTATAATTACTCAATGTAGTGAGTCTTAATTCACTCAAGTTTATTTAGGATAAAATAACACACCGTTTACTCTGTTCAACAATATTGAGTCCTGTAGTATTGTGAAAATATGACTGTCTATGGTGAGCCTCTAGTCCACTAAAAGTTGACAAAAAATATTTAATTAAAAGCAATTATTTAAAAAAAGGTATATGACTAGTTTAGTGAGTTCATTTGATAATATGAATAAATACTAACCGTAGAGGTTCATATGTGCCACTTGCGGAATCCCAAATGTATTTCACTTTTTTACAGATAAAATACCGGATAAGTGAGCCATCATTCTTAAGAGAACAAGAAAACATTGTCAAAATCTTAACCAAATACATTGTTGTATTCGAAAATGTTAGTAATATTAATAACACTGGACAACAAAAAAATATTTTTTGAAAATCGTCCTGGGTTTTGAGTCCGAAAATGACCTTGGTTTTGCTCAATCACGTCAGGATTTTTTGCTACAGAAATTTAAAAAAAAATCGTTTTTTTTTTTGTAAAAAAACACATTTTTTTGTGGATCATCAGCTGATAAACCCCTGAAGATTTTTTCCGTTTTACTCAAGAAATAAAATTCATTCAGCTTTTTTTTACTCCACCAAATTCGATAAGCATAATTATCATAATATTAGTATAAGAATGAGCATTACGTGAAACAAAAGTTCAGAGTTCAAGGCATAAATCGGCGTTTCTTTGATTCCGGTGTGAGCGGCTGCTGGGTTGTCTCTCTTCATCGACCAGCAGTAGCCCGCCAGCATGACTGCGTCCCACCTCCCATGGTATCTTTCCTCTATT
This sequence comes from Bulinus truncatus, assembly GCA_021962125.1. Lineage (NCBI taxonomy): Eukaryota > Metazoa > Mollusca > Gastropoda > Planorbidae > Bulinus > Bulinus truncatus. Next base: position 817,008 of record JAGDYQ010000191.1, read on the forward strand.
TGGCGGACATCCTGATGGAACCTGCTCATCGCTCATCACCCCAAAGTTTTCAGGAAACTTCTCCATGTGTGAGAACCGGAAGTGCATCTTTATACTCATCAAACACCCGAGTTTTTGGAAGTCCTCTATCATGCTGTTGATGTGTCTGGCGTGGTTTGCTGCCTTCGTGTTCCCGAGGAAGTTGTTCACCACCTGCAAAAACGATTTCCAGGTGGCGCACTCATGCGTGTTTATGGAGTTTATGAACGCTGTGTCCTTTATGAGCTGTCGTATCTGTGGGCCGTCAAAAATGCCGGCCTTCAGCTTCTCAATGGTCAGTTGAGGAAATTCTCGGCACATGTAGTTGAAGCACCTCCCATTCTTGTCCAGAGCGCGCGTAAACTGTTTCATTAACCCATGCTTCATGTGTAGCGGTGGGATCAATATCTTCTCCCGGTCAACAAGAGGTTTGTTTATGATGTTTCTCGCCCCAGGTACTAAATGCTCTCGCTCCGGACACTCTTTCTTTACATAGTGCTGGGCTCTGTCACGACTGTCCCACATACATATAAAGCATGGGTACTTCGTGAATCCGGACTGCTGACCAAGTAGAAAGTTCACCATCTACAAGTCGACACAGATGATTAATTGGTGCTGCTCATATTGGATTTTGTCGAGCACATACTTTACTGCATCATAGTTCTCTTCAAGAGTTGTGGAGTGCGCAAGAGGGATTGAGGCGAACTGGTTTACGTTGTGGAGGAGCACACACTTCAAAAAGCGCTTGCAGCTGTCAATAAAGAGTCGCCAATCTCTCGGATCGTATTGAGGACCGCCGAGTTTATCAAGAAGACCGGCGACATCTCGGCAGTACACAAGGTCTTCCTCCTGGCAGAAGTAGCCCATGTAGTCCTCGTGCCTTCTACGGAAGAAAGTGATACGCGCGTCCTTGCCAAGTAGATTTTTCTCTTTGAGTCTGGAGGCCAACAGCTCGGAGGAAGTCTTCGACAAGCTGAGATCCCGAACCAGATCATTAAGATCACACTGTGAGAACGGCTGCGGACCATCTTGTGTTTCATACTCCTCTTCTGTATCTCCTCCCTCATCCTCAGTGGCGCAACCAGCGGGGGCGGGGGGGCGCTTGAGCCCCCCCCCCCAGGCCAAATCATCAATACATAATTAATGTTATAAAGTTACATAAAAGACTGTCAAACTGTCTTTTTTCATTATGTGAGCCCCCCAGCATTTTTTGCTGGTTGCGCCACTGGGTGGCCTCATTGTCGCTGTCAGGAAGCTCTCTGAACGCTAGTACAAGAATTTCTTCGCAGTGAGCAACTGGAAGACTGGTAGAAGGAAGGTCGAGGTACTGGAGGCTTTGCCGATTCTTCCGGTTGAAGCCAGTAGTATTGATGGCGCAGAAGAAATGGCCCTATGCATGGTCAAACGGCTCCCTCCAAAACAATCGGAATCCCAAATTTCTGTGAAGTATTCGCGCCCTTCGTCCACCACCGGAGGTATTCCACCCACGTCTTGCACACCGTGTGCGGTACCCAGGACTTATCCCGGTAGGCGTGCTTCACAAATCTTGTGATGTTCTTCCTGTCCACTAACAGCGTGTATTCTCCGTTGATGCAAACGTCAGGATTATTCCTGCATGGCCGTCGCGCTGAAGCCATATCAATAAACTGAAAGCAATAGCATGATGCAACTGAGTGCAAACCAGTGAAATTTCGAATCATTTAGATTGGCTTATTTAACACAATCAAGTGCTGATGCATTAAATCCAGATTGATGATTTATAAATAAAATATAATTATCTCTGTTTTTATAATTGTGATTATTTTGCTGCTAATTTTTATGCAGCTAATTTAGATGATTGAACTCAAAACCCCTGATATTAGAATATGCATAGCTCGTCAGGTAGGTCTATGGCTGTATCTCAAGAAGTTGACCTGACCGAGCAAAATCAATGTGATATTCGGACTCCAAAATTAGTCTAAATCAGTTGAGAAAACCCTGACGATTTTTTGGCTGTTGCCCAGTGTAATAACTGGTGCTATATTAAACCCACAGCCTTAAATTTAATTTTTAATAGCCTTTAGTTTAGAGTTAAATAGCATAAATTTCCACTTCCTAATTCAGATAGTTAAATGTTTAAAAATAATGACACATTTTTCACATTTTAAAAATTTAAATATCATATTAATGAAACATAACTTACAGCAAAACTTGTTTAAATTAATACAATTAAAAAAAGATAATCGTTTTATCTCTTATACTTTAAGAGAAATACTTTAATTTCAGTTTACCATTTCGTTACATAAACTGGGATGTATGTAATTTCTGAATGTCTATTCATTATTTAATCAATTTATAGGCTAACTATTAAAAAGTCTAATACTAGTGGAAGAAAAAAATTCATAAATTTGTCCACCTGTCAAAATGAAAATACTTTCAGAGTTATTTATATATGGCTTAAATTTGGAAAAAAAAACTAAGACAAAAAATAAACGCCAAGATGATAATAAATAGCGTCAACTCACTTCTGGTCTGAGATTGGTGTCACTATGAAGCTGAGCTTTTCTAAATAAATTTCTTTTAGGCTTCCATAATTTAACACTGTAAATGAAATTATGGTTTATTATAATAACTTTATTTTCAAAAGGAGAGGCAGAAGAGTGAAGAAATTTAAATGGCAGTGATTGAAGAATGCGAAATGCAAACATTCATGTTTTACAAAATTGTACAAATAAGAGCTATCATTCTCACCCGGTTCCTTCTCTTGTGATAGTTCTAACTTTAACCACACGGTACATATTGTATAGATCCTGGAAAATTTTTCAATTTTAGATCATATGTAAAATAAAAGAAAATGAACGACGCGTAATTTTTAAGTTTATAAGCTACTAGCTTTAATACCTGGCATCATGGGCGTATTCAAGAGGAGGGGGGGTCATTAGCCGCACCCCCCCCCCCAATTTTGGAAAAATGTCATAAAGTTGTTACAATAAAACTTAGCTAAATTTTCTGAAAGTTTATTACATTTAAGACAAACATGAAAAAAAAGAATTATATCTGCAAGTATAACTGATTACATTATTGTAATGTTTAAAATAATGGTTTTAGTGTCTAACAGTTACTATACTAATAAAATAGAGTATACAATTTTAAATTACACTGATACAGCAATAATATTGTAATTTCAAACTATTTATTCTGGAACAAAAATTGTAAACGTCTTGGTATTTGTTCAAATCCATTGATAACATTTCCTTTAAATTTTTTCATTTTGAGATATTCTTTTTCTGTGGATACTCATCATACAAATACCAAATAAACGATCATCACCAGTAGTTGAGCGTAGCCACGTTTTAACTCGTCTTAGAGTGCTAAATGATCTCTCAATTGCGCATGTTGTTACTGGAAGAGCTAATGCTGTCGAAAAAGCCATTTTAATCATGGGAAAAAAATTGGTTTCATATAAAACCTCACATAGAGTCGTTGTTTCTGATTTTTCCCCTTTACTAGTTTTACATTTCCATATATCATAACAGGTTTCACTCTCCTCGATTAAATTGTCAAATGCATAATTTTCAGCAATAGCCCTGGCTTGCTCCTTAAATGCGAGTCTTTCTAGTTTTGTCATCAAAAAGGGATGCAAAACTAAAAAAGAAAATGCTGGTTTATTTTCTACACAAAAACGAGTTTCCATCGATGATATAATAATAGAATCAAGGTATGGTATAAAAACAGTTATTCTAAAATAATCCTCAGGCAAATCAACTTTTGGATTTTCCCTGATCATTTGTCTTACAGCTCTTCGTGGACACCAAAGTCATCTGCAACACCTTTTTGTAAATTTCCTTATACCTCTAATCACAATTCTGTCGATCATCAGCCAATGTAGTCAACAATTCTTCAATGTTTTTTTGTACTGCCAGTAAATCTAAATGCACTGACTGCAATTTTTGGGTCATAGTTTCTAGCTTTGATGAATATTTTTGTATAATAACTAAATAAACAAAAAATGTAGGAGCTCTTACAGCATAAAGTAACTAATGTGCAACTTGCTTGTTATTTCCAGATTGTTCTACATATTCCAGTTACAGGCAGGACCAGTTGTTTAACAATTTCTGTCACATTTTCAGCAAAAATCCACAAGATTTTATATTTATGTGTCCATCTAGTTTCACATAGCAAAGGAACATTTGGAATTAGTTTTCATCGCTGATTACTTTATCGGAAAAACACTATAATTGACTTAATTGTTCCTATTGAGTATTGTCTTTCGTACAGCATTCACAATATTTAAATCGTTCACGAAAAGATTTAGTTATGTGAACTGCAATGTACAATTGCCGCTTTTGTTATTTTTTTCGAATTATTGCTTGGACTCCTCCTTCTTTACCTGCCAGTGTAGAACATCCGTTGTATCCTTGACCAACAAGCTTTGTCATATCTAATCCTAAGTCTAATGAATTTGTAAGGATGGTAAACTGTTGGCTAAACCTTCAGCTGTTCTATCGATAATTGGAATATATCCCAAGAATCTCGCGATTGCTCTTCTTTTCGTTTTCTTGAGCCTGTAAAAAAAATTTCTGATATCCATCTTTTTATATTAATTTATTTTCTCAATTAAATTAGGATACATTTAAAAATTCACTCAGAGGAAAAAAATAAAGAAAAAGTAACTAAAATGAGAAGGTGCCCCCTTGCTGGGTATTGGTGTCTCCCTGCTTACTTTGACCTGGCTACGGGCCTGCAGCTGAATAAGGGTCCAGGAGTTTAGTTATATCTGTTTTCTTTATAAAGGGCTTCGAAAGTCTCTAGGTTTTTTCATTTTAGTTCCGATTTCTACGGCCGTATTTGATCTGAAAACGGTAATTTTTCAAACGCAGTGGCTAGAGTTTCATCTAGACGAACTTCGTATTATTTTTTATCGGGGTCCGTCTATAGATGTGCGCATGCGCGACAATCGAGATTAACTTCCAACTCTTTAAACGATCGCCGACTTTAAACTATATCATAAATCTTTTAACGTAATTTACTACCTTATTTTATCATAACTCATAGGAAGAAAATGAATATAAATAGTTGACTGCATTTCCCGCGAAAATCCTATAATTGTATTAGTTAATTTGTTTCCCAATGACGCACCGATAATAACTTTAAATGATTATAGTTCTCATTCATTCTGTTTACAATAGAAACATACTTCTCCGATTATTAACAGCAAATGACGTCATCAACATTTAAAAAGTTTTATAAACAAATAAAAAAAAAACATGTATAATTCTTTATAATCTTTATTAATAGTGAAAAAAAACTATACAGTGTTTACTTGTTTAAAAAATGTCACAAAAGAAATAAGGAATTTGTCACTGTCTTTTTCTCCCAAGACTTCGTTGGTATTTAATATAAGTAGGCCTATAACAAAAAAAAACATGTATTTTATATGGTTTCTGAGAAAGGGGGGGGGGTGCGATAGATGCTAATTTAGAGCATAATGTTTTGTTTTATTCGTTAATTTTTGTAGTTTGAATGATATTGCTTTCCTCTGCCTTTATTAGGCTTGGACAGGCCCGAAAAAAGTAATAAAGAATAATTGCCGTGCATGTCGACATCTTTACTCTTTAATCTCAATTGGCGCGCATGCGCACATCTATCGACGCACCCCGAAAAAATAATACGGTGTCCGTCTAGACTCTAGACGAACTCTAGCCACTGCGTTTTTTAAATGCGAATCCGATCGGATTTTTTTTAAAATCCGTCGGATTCGACTTTGCTCAAAAAATGTCGAAGTTCGAATGTCGTCGGATTCGAATTCGAACTTCGTCACATCCCTAGTATACAGGAAAACAAGCAGGAAGCGGACAACTCTTGCCGGTAAATTGTTTGGACATGCCCGATGTCTGTCAATTTGTTTCTTTTCAAATCTCCTAAATTAATTTAGTTTACATTTAATGTCCGTGCTTTTAGCGCGTTATTGACCAAGCACGACTGATTGCGAAGCCATGATTTAACAATGTTCGTAAAAGTATCGAAAGAAAATAGGTTCCCTAAATTAATCAAGAGTCAATAAACTAGTAACTAGTGCCATCACTTCACATAACAGGTCAGCGAAAGTATATTCGGATTCACTAAGTCAGTGGTCCCCAACCTTTTTCTCGACATGGACCGGTCAATGTTTGGTGACTGCACCGCGGCCCGCTGGTAGAAGGGAAGGGGCGTTGATTATATGGAAAGTAATACAATCTCGAGAGAAATACACCACAGTAAATAAAAAAAATGTAAATATTTAATGTTTCTTGTGCGGCCCAGTACCATTCGATCCACGGACTGATACCAGTCCGCGGCCTGGAGGTTGTGGACCACTGCACTAGGTCATCTAATTTTTTTATGCAAATGAGCAGATACATAGAATCGCATCGTTTGACAGAGATACGAGCTCGCGATGCTGCCATCAAAAGAGGGTGAATCTAATGTCACTATTGCAAAATTCAAGTTAGGTCTATATGTTATTCCCGACAATTTAAAAGAAAATAGAAAATAACCAGGCTCAAAAAGATTTTACTAGGCTTAGTTTCGAGTTTTTGTTGTCCTCTATGCTGCACAACCAAACTCACATACAGTTATTTTTATAATTAATAGTCCAAGATATATTTAAAAAAAAAGTAAACATTAAGCAATTTGTAATCAATATATTTCAAATCTAAATATTTCATTAAATAATTTGATAAAAAATAAACTAATTAACTAATCATTAGAAAATATTACTTTTAGTAAGATTTGTTCTGCTTTTTCAAGTGGACATGAAGAATGTGTTGCTTTGAGCATCCAATGAGGTAGCCAATAGAATACCAAACGTAACGCTCCAATAGTCAAAAAGTAACCAACGTAAGTTACATATAACTTGACTTTTTTCAACTTGTAAGCATACATTTCCTTCATTACGAAAAAAAATATTTTTAGAATATTAAATATGCCTATGTTTTTGTAAACGTTTAAGGCTTGTATGATTAAATAAATGCAATCATTGCCAGTGGCGTAGCGAGGGGGGGCAAGGGGGCATCATGCCCCGAGCGCTACTCACAAAGGGGCGCCAAATCATCCGCAAAACATATGATATTATATGATTTTCGAATGGGAGGGGGGAGCTAAAAAGGTATTGTGCCCCAGGCGCGAGTTGAGCTCGCTACGCTACTAATGACTGCGGCAATATAAGAAAATAGCATAGAAGTGATTAATATACAACCAAGCAGTAGCGTTTATAGAGGGGTGCGCCCCCCCCCCTCCTGCGGCACCTATCCTTGGGAGACATCTGCCCAATTTAATACATTGTGCCACAGAAATTGGGCAGTACTTGTTACGGTAGAGTGAACATTTTTTTTTATTTTTTATTCTAATAGCTCAAAATGGTTGCCGAAATGGTCTAAGTAGTTATGACCTAAAATATCTTTTATGTAGTGTAACGTTTATAGGTGGTCCAAAGGCCTTCGAATTTTAAAGGATACAAACTTTAAAGCATTATAACAATTTTGAATGAAATCAACATCTCAGTAGTGATATTCGTAATGTTAATGTGCAAATATGAACTGCTGAACTAAATTATGTTTATGAATTAACAATTTAACAATTTACAATAAGTCCCGCATAATCGGATCGGTATTGGTATCGGACCGATATTGGCACTATCGGTTAATATCGGATCGTTGATAAGGGGGCTCATTCTACTTGCAAACTGACAAATATCTTAACAGCAAATTTGTAAACACAACAAACAAATCTGAAAAACTATTAAACACTGAATATGCTCATTTATATGTATTACTCCTGTATATTGTATGCAAAACTTTCATGTTATAATAAAAAAAATTTGATCTTCTAAGTGTTTCACTATTAAAAAGGGAAATTCACATAGGCGCGTTTTTAGAGCATTTTCGAAAAAAAATGCTCTATTGTCCCCGTTTTGTCTGTCTGTCTGTCTGTCTGTCCGTCATCACCCTAGATCTCAACAACCATAAGTCCTAGACCCATGATGTATTTATCATTTTGTAGGTCTTGGCCTGCCATGTGTGCAGCAAAAGTTCATTTCGCGATCTGACCTATGAGGGCCGTAAAAGGGGGCTTATAAAGTACCGTTTATTACTATATAAGCTATATTAACAATGGAGCGCCCTATATCTCAGCAACCATAAGTCCTAGACCCATGATGTATATATCATTTTGTAGGTCTTGGCCTGCCAAGTGTACATCAAAAGTCCATTTCGCAATCTGATCTCTCAGAGCCAAAATATAAGAGTTTATTATGCACCGTTTTTGCTTATATTTTAAATATAAATAATAAAAGCTAATCAAAGGGGCGTAATCATTATTTATTTTTGTAATAGTTATTCAACATGATTACTCCCATCTCTAAATTTATCAAAATTCATGCGCGTGGAGCAATATTTATGGCTGTAACCCGGAAAAAAAAATACGGATTTCGTCCGGCGAAAATGATCTAAAATGTCCTTTGTCCGAAACGGAAAAGACTTAAATTGCTTGTTTTTTCATGTTTTGGCAAAACCAAAGTCATTTTTGCGATTTTTAGGTAAAAGTTCATCGATTTAATAAATTTGACATTTGTCATAACAAGGGGTGGGGTGTCGGCCAAAATATTAGCCGACACCGACACCGGGGGGGGGGGGGGCAAAGGAAGATAATTGTGTATTTATTCCCCTGTATATATCTCATGCTATATATATATATATATAAAGATGCACGTCTAATTGTATATTTTTTCTTCTTGGCCCTACAATCCATTTAGGCCCCTGGCCTGCCGTACTACTCTTCTCCACTTTTCCTACCCATGGTCTTCTTTCTGCACTCTCTCACTCCTATGGCTTTAAGGTCTTTCTCCACTTCCTCCAACCAGCATGCATTGTATGGGCCTAATTTGTAGTGTAATTAATAAATAACAAAAGTAAATAAATACAATTCCCGAACTGTGCAGTTAAATGTGTTTATTTAAATAATTATGCACAGGGCGCCGAGCTATAGGTCTCCGAAATAGTAATCTTGAAAACAATATTCAGCTTCTAAACCAGACAAGGGCAATCTACATTTTGATTTGACAATTACATTTATATTAGCTCACATGAAAAAAAAAGTTATCAGTTGTACATACGAAAAACACTAAATATGGACATCAAGAGTAGCTGCAGTGATTACATTGAAGTGTTTGGTTTACTTCAAGATATGCCACAGTATGCGGGATGTTATTTTTATAGTAAACCTGAAGCGGCCAATTCGCTACTTTTAATAAGTTCTCATTTATGTGTAGGCTTATGCTCAAATATTGGTCAAGATTATTATTAACGATTGCCTAAGTCAGCAAGTCACTGCAAAGTACAGACATATCCAACAACACTAGAGCAATGATGCTTGGAAGTTTATAAGTGGTCATTCAGAGAATGCAGAATGCTGAAATAAAATCACGGCAATGGCTACATACAATGATTGAGTCAATAACAGAGTGAACATAGCCATTAGCCTTCCTATCTGCTTTCAGTCACAATTCTGTTAATGTTGACAAGTTGTTCTAATGTAGAGAATCTCGCTTTGGAAAATAATACTTTCTTGATAAACAGATTACCAAGTATGTATTTAAAAAGAAAAGAAGAACTTCAGAAAACCTTAAATTAAAGATTGGCTAAGAACTAGCTGACGTTGTTCTGGATTATTTAATTAAAGTTCTAGTATTTTTTTTTGGGGGGGGGGTAGTTTTTGCTCCGACACCGAATCGACTCCGGACAAGTACAAATGCTTACACCGACACCGACTCCAGACAAAATACAAATGCCGACACCGACACTGGCAAAAACTACCGACACCACCGACACCGCCTCCCCAGACCTGGTCATAACCCTAATGGTCATGCCTCTCTGGACAAGTTTTGCGTCGGTTAGGGAAAGTCTCCTTGTGTTTGAGTGAATACTGCTTCTGTCTGGGTATATCTGTTTTTTTTATCTTGGTACATGCTACATCTGTTTGGGTATATCTGTTTTCTTTCTTGGTACATGCTACTTCTGTCTGGGTATATCAGTTTTCTAGAGTTTGACGGAGAGTGCCTCGCGAGTGTGCCCATCAAGTGACAATTAAAGCATAGTATATTTGATTATCTTTTAGGACAGTTCTTAGACTTGTGACCTAGTCTTCTACATAAATAACATACGAGGACAAATAGTGTGGCCCAAAAACATATGGTAAAAAATAAATTTTCTCACATCTAACGGGGCACCCTCTTGTTGAGTTCCATTTGTCTTACTTAGTAACTGACAACAATTTCAGCTTCCTACTGCTTATTGGAAGGGAATGCTCAAGAGTTACAAAATTTTGCTATATTAATAAAAAAAATGCATTTTCGTTTAATTTTTTTTATTACATTTTCAAATCATGCCATTACTGTAATGTAGCTGTTAAGTAACGAAAATGTCAACATAAAATGTAAATTGTTGAGTGCTGAAGAGTCAGAGTACATTGTCTAAACATTGTCTACCCCGAAACAGCACAGCTGGCAGACTTCTTTGTAGTTTGTGTAGGGATGACTTTCCTGTTGGCTTCAACAACTTGCAAAATAAATTGCTTTTCTTCCTCGTTTTTTGTCAGCAGTCTATTATATTCCTCAAAAAGTTTAACTCCACGTTCTGCAGTATCGTTGATCACACACAAGTCGTTAATGCGCTTGCTTACCCTTCTGGTATTCAATATAATCATTTCAATGAGGAAGAACTAGAAAGGAGTTGCCTATGTGTAGTTTTGTAAGCAGGTTCTGTGAACGCCTTGGGGAAAAGTGACCCAAGCTGACGCCTTTATTCTCTAAAATGAGAACTAGGTCAGCATGGATACATGACTTCCTGTTGTTTTTATGAACATTGTGCAGACGGAAAGTCAACAAATATAATGTTCATGAGTGGTGAAGATAAAGAGATGGCAGCACAGCAGGAACGAGTCCATCACAAACAAAATAAGTGAAAAAAACGTTGTACTTCCACCTTCCACCAGTCAACAAAATCGAGTAAAATGCCGTAAAAGGTAAAGCAAGCAATTTAAGTCTTTTCCGTTTCGGACAAAGGACATTTTAGAGCATTTTCGGACGGAATCCGTATTTTTTTTTTCAGGGTTACAGCCATAAATATTGCTCCACGCATATGGATTTAGATAAATTTAGAGAGGGAAGTAATCATGTTGAATAACTATTACAAAGATAAATAATGATTACGCCCCTTTGATTAGCTTTTATTATTTATATTTAAAATATAAGCAAAAACGGTATATAAGAAACTCTTATATTTTGGCCCTGAGAGGTCAGATCGCGAAATAAACTTTCGATGTACACTTGGCAGGCCAAGACCTACAAAATGATATATACATCATGGGTCTAGGACTTATGGTTGCTGAGATATAGGGCGCTTTTTTGTTAATATAGCTTACATAGTAAAAACGGTACTTTATAAGCCCCCTTTTACGGCCCTCAGAGGTCAGATCGCGAAATGAACTATTGCTGCACACATGGCAGGCCAAGACCTACTAAATAATATATACATCATGGGTCTAGGACTTATGGTTGTTGCGATCTAGGGTGATGACGGACAGACAGACAAAACGGGGACAATAGAGCATTTTTTTTCGAAAATGCTCTAAAAAAACGAGGCCTGTGAGCATCCCCGTCTACATGTAATTTAGTTGTAAATTTTTAACATTATACTACCTAAGGCAAAAGGAACTTAAAGAAGGGTGCCCCGGTATGTAGCACGAAGTTGGATTTTTTGGGCCACCCTAATTCACAGGCTTAGTATCTTTTACTGATTCAGATTCAATTCTGTCCAGAACAATTGGCGGTTTATTTACCGTCACAGTATGGCTGTCTTTGACTGAGTTAGGTTTAGTTATGTCTATCTTAACTTGCTCTTCTAAGTTATCTACAATATTGCTAAGTTTATTGTCTAACATTTCTATACAACTTCTAATGTTCTCTGTCACGATGAGCATTTATGTAAGAAGTTTTATACAGTTGACACTTTGAATAAACTTGTACTTAAAAATAAATAAATAAAAGTATTTACCATTTCATCCTCCAGTCCTTTATTGACATAATGAGGGTCCTGTTTCATTTTAAATATGGTTAGACAGAGGTATCACCTGTGAAGAACTGTAGATGAAATATAGCATAACTAGTCATCCCGCGGCGTAGCATACGCCGCCTTATCAATTAATATAATTACTGTAATTATTTTTTAAATAAGCAATCAAACGAAATAACAGGCTGACATACATGATATGCAAAGTTGAACTTTGACCTATTATGTGCAGACTTTATGGTCACTATCTGGTACCTTCCAGCAGCTTGTTTTTTATTTTATTGTTTACAGATTTTTAGTTATTCTTTGGATGCCTTGATTCTCGATGAGCACCCAGACTTAATTTTCTCGTTATTAGTTAGGTATGTTTTAATGCCTTTTTTAAGATTTTTTTCTTTCAGTTTCTAACAAACATATTTCGGGGAAGGGCGTTTTAATTTGCATTGCTTTTTATTTGTGGTCTGCCTCAATCCACCCCTTCCCCAGCACACTAGTGTTATTTTGATACTATTCAGTACAGATAGATAGATGTTTGTTATTATTTTTTTGTAATTCGTACATAATACATATTCTGAAACAGTTAACATTTTTTTGTAATGCGCCATACATATTTATAACTTTCTTAATCGGGATTTTCCCCAAAATAGCAGCACAAAGAAATCAAAACAAAAGATTTCACCATATCTAATATTTTATTGTCAACACTTCAGTGTTGAATGCATGGTTGACTTAGTTCTCTTGGCTCACTTTGTAGCCTAATGGCAGCGCCGACCTCCATAGCATTTTTACATCTTATCTATCTCTATACTTATAAGACGCATTTGTTGTCTGTCTGTCTGTCTGTCTGTCTGTTCCCTTATAACTCAAGATCCAGACAAACAAATAACGTGAAATTTGTTACACATACACATAATTACATGGGGAAGGTTATAGGACAGGTTTCGTTTCATCTCGATGGGTAGTTTAATTGTAATTAATTTTTTTTTTTTTAGTATTTTACTATATTAAAGTAATCTCGACGGCGCCATAAATAAAATTCCTCTGTGACGTCATTTCCCGATCATCGAATAGAACTTGCGCGCTGGTGCTGTATTGTGCCTTTGTGATGCAAAGAATTGTTGATGTTTTTTCATGCTCTCTGATTTGTACAGTTTGAGGAAGGTAAAGGAATGAAGAAGGATTTTAAAAGAAGTGTGAAGCCATAATAATAAGTATATATATATATATATATATATATATATATATATATATATAGAGAGAGAGAGAGAGAGAGAGAGAGAGAGACGGAGAGGGAGGGAGAGAGAGATAAAGAGAGAGAGATAAAGAGAGAGAGAGAGGGGGCAGGGGGAGAGAGAGGAAAGGAGGGTATGGGGGAGGGAGGGAGGGGAGAGGGAGGAGGGAGGGGGTATGGACAGGGGGGAGAAGAGGAGGGGGAGAGAGGGAGATGGTAGAGGGAGCAGGGGGAGAGGGAGCAGGGGGGAGGGAGAGAGAAAGGAAGGGAGAGAGGGGGTTGGGAGGGAGAGAGGGGGAGGGAGGGGAGAGGGTGGGAGAGAGAGGGAGGGGAGATAAAGAGTGAGGGGGAAGGGAGGGAGAGAGAGGGATGAGGGAGGGATTAAGGGGGAGAGATGGGGAGGGAGAGAGAGAGGTGGAAAGGGGAGGGAGGGAGAGAGGAGGGAGAGATAGGGGAGGGAAGGAGAGAGGGAGAGGATGGGAGAAATGGGAGGAAGAGATAAAGAGAAAGAGGGGGCAGGGAGGGAGAGAGAGGGAAGGAGGATGGAGGAGGATGGACGGGGGGAGAGAAGGAGGGGGAGAGGGAGATGGGAGAGGGACGGAGAGAGATGGGAGAAAGGGAGGGAGGGAAGGAGAGAGGGGGAGGGAGGGAGGGAGAGAGAGAGGAAGGGAGAGAGGGGGTAGGGAGAAAACAGAAGGTAAACAGAAAACCTTATTTTAAACCCGGGCAAAGCCGGGTACTTGCAACTAGTATTTCTATATTTATACACCATATTTTAAAATTCTAAAATTGGAAATCAGTTCAATATTACTTTATTCTTCAGACACAATTGTATTATTAAATGTGTTTTATTTATTTATTTATTTATTTTTGTACAATAATCAGTTGACATGCTAATGTTATTTTATGTACAACATTCCCTCATTTTCCGCTGTTAAACGGCTACATAATTTACCGCGAAGGGGGATAAATGAAAAAGTTTCTTAGAGCACACAAAAAAAAAATGATTTTATATTATGTGAATGTTTGTTTTACAATACTGAAATTTAGTTTAAGAGAATGTATATTTCAATTCGTTTCTTGCAAAATTATTGCAATGTTAACAATTAAATCCCAAAAGAATTATTACAGAATGTTTTCGAAATATCACGATATTGCAGATCATTTATTAGAACTTCTATAACAAAATGCATTTGAGAATGTAAAATTATTTATAGTGTTGTATAACCTAAACTTATGATATATAATTTAATACTTGTAAAGTCAATTGAATCAATAAATTAATATAGTGAAATTATATTAAACAGGTTTTCATTTATAGAACTTAGAGTATGTTAGAAAGGTCTGGATGTTTGTGTTGATGCGCCCAACGTTTTTTCGTTTTATAAAAATTAGAAGCTCTTATAAAGTCTATTACCATGTAACCAATTAATTCATAAATTATTTTCTGCTTTTTAGTAAGCAAGAAAAACGTTGTTTTTTTTTAAAAATATTTTTTTATAATTTTATTTTTTATTTTTAACTTTTTAGTTTGAGATCGCATAATTTTATTCCAGAACCTTGGATGTGCAATGCAATCATTCCTATTTTAAATGCGCAATTTAAAGACAAATTAGATAAAAAGTTGTGTACCTCACCCATGATGATTCTTCTTTCCTTCATTTTTATTGACCCCGGAAAGACAAACAAGAAGTGACCCAGGAAAGACAAACAAGCAGTGGCGTAGCTAAGGAGGGGGGGGGGCGGAACGAGGGGGCGGACCGCCCCGGGTGACAGCATATGAGGGGTGACACTATGTCACCTACAACAAAATTTTTTTTTCAGCCAGGCTAAGGTGCGAAAATAGTCTGAAAATAGAATTGTTATAAAAAATCCAACCAACACAGGAAATGTGATCGGACGTTTCGCATACATATCAAATGTCAACCGTAATTAAATATGTATACATCAGCGGTGGTACAGTTGAAGTCATTCCTTGGAATGTTTCATCTGAAAGGTAAAACAGCTTCTGTATTGACTGGCGATATCCTCGAGAAACTAGAAAAAACGAAGTACTGGATATTCAGTTATGTCGCGGTCAAGGGTACGATAATGCTGCAAGCAGGGCTGGAATCCACGGTGGTGTGCAACAAAGGATCAAAGACACTAATCCGAAGGCAATTTTTTTTTACCTTTTTTTTTTTTTGGAAGTCTTGAGGCGCTGTACACATTTTTTGCTCTGTCGACCGATCGTTGTGCTGTACTAGAGAAATACACTTAGGTTTAACAGTGAAGAGACTGTCCACAACTCGCTGGATAATCATGTCTAACAGTGAAGAGAATGTCCACAACTCGCTGGAGTGCACATGCTGATGCTGTGAAGCAAGTGATACAGAAGTTTAACCAGTTTGTGGAAGCCATTGAAGCTATGTGTGATGTCGAAGAAAGCGTCGAGACCAGAGGTGCGGCGAACAATCTGTTGCCAGCTTATGTGCAACTTTCATTTCGTTCTTGTTTTTTCTAAGGTGATGTTTTACAAGAAGTCGACTTAGCACAAAAGTACACGAAAACACCAGGTATTACTGTGGACATGGTTGCAACCAAAATAAGGGCTCTCAAGGTCTTTGTGGAAGAGCATCGTATGAAGGTTGTTGACAATGCCGTCCAGCAGGCACTTGCGAAATGTGAAGAGCTCGATATCCCTACAGAGATGAGAATCATAAGGAAGAGAAGATTACCAGGAAAGTAGGCAAGAGATGCTGGATTGTCTTGCAGCAGGAGACCAAGAGAGCAATTATAGATTGTCTGGACCGTTCTCATATGGAGTTAGATACGAGAGGAAAGGCAGTGAATGACATTTTGCTGACTTTTTCTGCCATTCAACTAGACCATATTATTTTTGCCAACGACGAAGAAATACAGTTGTCTGTTACCAAGCTCACAGCCGTGTATGATGAGCTGAAGAAGAAGACCTTTGTCTAGAAAAAAATCCACGTTTAAGGCAACACGTACAAGCAGCCGAAATAAACTTGGAGGAAGCCAGGCACTGGATTGTACTGCAACTCCTACGGTTTATCATCAAGTGGGACTTTTTTATCATTGCCATATCTTACGCTGACTCTAAAATTCTTTATGACAATATGTGTTTCTGTGGCATCGTGTGAAAGAAGTTTCTCGAAAATGAAACTTATAAAACATAACCTCAACAATTAGCCAGTCGAGATTGTGAGCTTGTCGGATATGGCTGTTCTGTCCATTGAATGCGAGCTTACAAGACAAATAGATTTTGACAATGTAATTGACTTGTTTGCCACAATGAAAACAAGAAGACATTCATTCTAGCACAATAGTTTTGAAGGACATTCTTTTGAGCTGTGCATTGTCGTGTTTTGCATTTAGATGTTCTCAAAGTGAACAGTTGCATTTTTAAAATATTTGGCTTTGAACTATTTGTTTTGTGGTATTGGATTCGGATTTTGTCTTGGATCATATATGTAAGCAGTAACGTACCGGTCAGTAAAGTAGAGCCTAGAGGCAGGGCCGTTTTTAGGTCATCGTAAGTCTTAGGCACTTTCAAAGTCGTAGGCCCTCCCCGAGGTCATTTTTAATATTTTTCAAGAATGCACCCGCACTTCTTTGCGATTTGAAATCTAAATAAGCTTTGAGGACGTCATATGTGACGTTGCTAAGACAAAGAGCCGAAAAGTTAACATCGTGTAATTTACAGATTTACAGCACTGCATTTTGACTTACTCAGGTGCTCATCTTATACGGTTATATATATAGTTACTTTAATACAAACATTATTAAAGTTTACTGGCATTCTGAACTTATTTTCACTTTATGTTCTAACTTTCGTAGGCCCTTGAAAAGTCCGTAGGCCCTAGGCACAGTGCCTACTGTGCCTAGTTGATAAAGCAGCCATGCCTAGAGGTAGAGTATTTATGAAAATTTAGCTACATCTAACCATGGATATCTAGATATAACACCAGGATAGACAACCAAACAAAATTTCATTCTAGCTGTGTACGGTTTAGGCTGACGCAAGGATTAAAACCCAACAGACGGCATACAATAAAATGTGACTTTTTATATCTAGTATAATATTTTTATTTTAAAAAAATGCTTTCTAAATACTTTCTACTAAAAAATAATTGTCAATTTTTATTTTAACAATAATTTCTCGCAAATAAAACAACGCTATCAGTTGGCACCAAACGCCATTTTGATTTGTTTACGTTTTGTCAGCCAATTCGACTACACTAAAATGGACTGAGATTCTGATTATTTAGAGGAAAATAAACTTGATTCAAGTGACAAAGATGAAAATTGGGAGCTCATTACTTCTTCAGATGACTTTGAAGCTGAAAATATTAGTTTTAATTCAAGCTTTCAACACTTCCAAACTCACATGTGTAAGTATTGAACCAACATGCTTTAACTTTGTCTGTATGGTCTCATAGATTAGCTGTTTATTCATTATTCATTTATTTATTCTTTAGAACTTAAAATATGGGAATAGTTATAAAATAAGAGAAAAGTATAAAGATTTATATTTTATTATATAAAGGTTTATGTATAAATATTATTTATTTAGTTCTCTACCGCTAGAATTACTGTTACTGTTTTATTTTTGTGTTATTGTAGGTACCACAAACTGATTTTTTAAAATGGGTTTACAGCTTTTTTCAACATGAATATTGCAAGAACTCGAGAATCTAAGATGGTGGACATCAAATTTATTACTATAGCTCAAATAGTTTAAGAGATATAAATTTTTGAAAATGTGACTTTTTCATTTTTTCACAACACCTTCAAAAGTGCCTTTTTTGCCAAGCGTTATCTGCAAAAGTATTTCCTGTACACCAAATCATTTACATTCAATACAAACACAAATATACATAGAATAAACTCAATTTTTTTCAAAGGTGTAAAATTATAATATCATTAAAATTTATAGCACTGAAAATGGGTTTTCATCATTTTTTAGAAAAAATAAAAAGGGAGATAAATTTTCAAAATTCGTGACATTTCAAAAAATCATAATAAAATTTGTAATCAACACACATAAGAACTAATTACATCAATCTGTAGGGTAACTTAAGCTCTATGCATTCAAATAGTCATAATATCTTAAGATTATTTATGATTAATATAATAAAGGTTAGAAATAGGTGGGGTAATAAAAAAACTAAAAAAAATGTCATTTTCAAAAATTCACAAAAAAAGAACTGTTATGTATATATTCAACATTTATATATGAAAATGTAGGATATACATAGTTCTTAACTATAAAATAGTCGTTAGACCAATTACTTTTATATATACAGTATAGGGATGGATAAATCCATGCATGTAAAAAATCAATAAAAATACTTTCCATTAGGGAAAAATCCACTATTAAGTATTATTTGAAAAGTTATATTAGTAACAATAGTAACCGTAACATTAGATGCATACATTTCAATTATATTCTAATTATTTCATAAGTCATGGAAAGCTAACAAATAATTTACGCATTTTACCTCTACCTAAATAAGTGCAACTTTCGAAATTTAAGTAATTTTACTTTTAAGTTAATGTAAGCATATACCATTTGAATGAGTTATTAATGTACCATTTAATTGATCAGCAGGACCGGATTTAGACGTCATAAGGCCCTAAGCTATTTGGGATATAGAAATGTTCCCTTAGCCCTACTGGGCCATCGGGGCAGATGAAGTTTAGTATTCTTCTGTCTCGACATATGAAGGGATTGTGTGTTAGCACAACGCCCAGCCGCCTTTAATTCCCCAACTTAAGTCAGGTACACATTTAAAGCCGGGTGGACTTGTGGGACGACTTTGCACCAGATAACATGTCGACAGTCGAGTATCTACACCACTCGGCCATCCATCATTTGGGATATGGGGCCCTTTATAATTCCAGAAATTAAATGGCAGTGTCAAATATTTAAATAAATATGAAAATAGCTCACTCTAACAATTTTTGGGGGCCTCCTAAAAAAGTGGGGATGCTAAGCTATAGCTTGTGTAGGTTATATATAAATCCTGCACTGTTGATCAGCATCATTCCCTTCTTTTTTTATTTCATCTTTCAATACCTCTCATAGTAATAAAGGTTTATTTCTGGAGCTTTTCAAAACACATCTGTTTTGTTTCAATTCATGCTTACTTAGAGATAATGTACTGTTTTGTTGATCATTTAGTGATTTTAACTCTAATTTCTTCTTGATATAGTACTACTATTTCATCAAGGACATTTTTTCCAATTATTGACCCTACCCAGGCCCGTAGCCAGGTCAAAGTAAGCAGGGAGGCACCAATACCCAACAAGGGGGCACCTTTACTTTTTCTATATTTTTTCCCCTTTTTCTTCTTTTTTTAAGAGGGGGGGGCACTCCACACCTAGCCGGGGGGGGGGCACGGCCCCACAGTGCCCCCCACCCCTGGCTACGGGGCTGACCCTACCATTAAAAGTTTTATTTGTTTTAAATGTTTTATTATGTTTTCATCTATTTCTCTGTTATTATTTGTTTATCAAGAGTTTGAATGTCTGTTGTTTACTTAATATAATAAATAAAAAAAAATGAATGAAAAGTTCATTAGTTAATCTCTGTAGTTTTGAAAGAACAGACTCCTTCAGGGGACTGTGTATATTTCTCTTATTCACTCTAAAAGTTGCAAGGCTTTAAAATATATAACCCACATTCAAAATTGGTCCAAATAAGTTACATAATATACTGCTGATATGGTATTTAAACACATAAAAGTCTTTTCTATGTGTTACTTAACTTGATTACCAGTTCTTTTTTTTTTTGGATTTGTGAGAACCATGTTTAATTAAAGCTAAAAGATGTTCAAACGTCAAAAATACTCAAACTGAACTAATATTAATAATAAGATACTTAATAATAATACAAACGCATGAGTGGCTAAGAAATATTTTAATAAAAAAAAATACAGGCGTAACAGTTACATGAGTCCATGACTTGCCATTTTCCTCTTTCAAAACCAGAGTTGAAGAAGTCATGTATTACTAGTCTAGTAGACACGGCAATAAAGGTATCCCTCCAACTAGCACAGAAACCTTCTATAAAGTATTGAGTTGTACACCGTCTGATAAGGATAATTATGACATTTAAAAATGGTTCTGACTTAAATAATAGTGAATTTAAGCATATACTAAACATACACTGTTATATTACAACAATAATTGAAAAAATATCCATTCAATAATAGTTATGTTAATTCGGTCGGCCTACAATCTACTATATGTTTACATTGACAACCAATTATCGACCACGTGACCTGTTATATTTGTTTAAATTTGAGACAATAAAACTATCTAAAACCGGTAAAAAATATATACTAGTCAATTTTGAATATGTTATCTCTTAGAAAATATTATTATCTCTCTAAAAAAATAGCCAGAAAAAAATAGAAGTGTCCGCAAACATGAGGGGTATCGTTCAATGTACAAAAGCATCAAAATGGCCTCGAGGTTTATCATATTAAAGTTATTATAACTACAACAATAAACATTTCCAAAGAAATATAAAGCTAAAAGAGTAAGGAACAAATAATGTAACTATTTATCTACAAGTTTTTATCGTTTTTACTTACCAACTAGGTGTTTAAGTCCCAATAAAGTTCAATTCATTGCGACTGGTGTAGCGTTGCTAACTTGATTGTCGGCCATTTTCACGGTCGTGCAAGAATGGGTGAAAAATGTGTTATATGCTATTTCTTAGCGCTCTGCGCTTTTGGGCCATGCTTACAAATTAAGTTTTATCATAACATTTTAAAAGCAAAATGGACGGGCTTTCTAATGATACTAAAGAAAAACCTACAAAATTAAAAAATCACAAAATAATTTACTTTTTATTATGATTTTTTTATATTAAAAATATTGTTAAATATAATTTAATTAAATGTTTAGTGTGGTTGTAAAGGGCATTCATTTTCGCACACATTGATATATTTGACATAACTGTAGGACGAATGGCCCAGAATCGCACGGAGATTGAAAATAGGATGGTCAAATTAGATCGCGCGGCGGCCGGTAAAAAGTGACTTCGGTGATGGTTTTCATTTAAAACATTCATCCTTTAGTTTTAAATCTACGTAATTAAAATTTACATATTATTGTAGGGCTTACAAAATACTTTAAAATGGTATAATTGTTTATGAGATTTGATCAGTTTTAAGTAGATAAATCATTAAGTTAAAACTATCCAAATATTGACCACAGTGACGCAAAACCACGATTTTGAGCCAGTTTGTGGTACCTAGTTATTGCCAATCAGCAGATTTTCGTAAACACAAAAAAAAAAAAACAACTGAAGTTTACATAATATTTACATATCTGTATTGATGATATTTTGTTTTCATCATTATAAAATAATTAATTGTAGCTCGATAAATAAGCTGAATTTTTTTTTATTTATGGTTTTCTTTACATATTTTTTTATCCCCCAGATCATATGGCATGATGATATGAATGAATTGAATGACACATTACCAGAACCACCAAAGAATTTTCTACCTGAGAGGGATCCAGGCATTCAACAACTCTGAGGAGCTAAAGCAAGGGAAGACATTAGGAAATTTTGCAATGCAGTGGCATTTTAAAAACTTTATTTTACTTTGGATTTAGTAATTCATATTTGTGACTAATAATAGCAATGCCAGACATTATGGACTTACAAAACCTTGTGTTTACCAAGGCTGGTTTGATCTTACACCAGATGAATTCTACAGATTCTGTGGACTTATCATGCATGCTGGACTTGTACAAGCACAGAACATTGACCGCTTCTGGTCTACTAAATCACTATACAATGGACTTTGGGCCAGAGCTTTTATGTTTCGTGATAGATTGAAATCTATAATGAGCTTTCTAAAGGTGTCTAATCCTCAAACTGAAGACAAAACCAACAAGTTATGTTAAGTACATTTTTTCTTTAACTTTATTAGATTGTAATGTATAAAATTGTTTCAGCCTTACCAAGATACATGTATATCAATAGATTAAAGAATGATAAGAAATAAAGGTAGATATATTTTTAGGCAGTACATAAGGGATAAGCCGACTAAGTGGTGAATGAAGTTATGGGTATTAGCTGATTCTCTTTCTAGGTATACTTATGATTTTCATTTATATTTAGGTAAACAGGATAATGCGCCTTTTGGATTGGCATATGGGGTAATGAAATTAGTTAAATCTTTAGCTAAAGAGGGGTATAAATTATTAGTCGATAATTTTTATACTACTATACAATTGTCTAAAGATCTATGGAATTTAGGGGTAGGAGCATGTGGAACTATTCTTAGGACATGTAAAGTAGGGTGTCCCAGAATTTCAAATTTTTAAAAATTCATTAAATCTCAAATAGCACACCTTCTAAAAAGTTTCCTTATAATTAGCTGCAATAGTCCCAAAAATGGTACCTCATTCAGAACGAATTTAGGGGTCCCTCAAGGGTCCAGAAGATTAGTTCAACTTCCTCATGTTAGCAATATATGACAAATATTTTTATGCTTTATTAATTTTACTTTTGAAATAATGGCCTGCCATACCAATGTCACATCACTGGTCATGTGACTTGGAAGCCATCTTGGATTTGTAAAGCAGTGGAGTTATTAATGAAGTCTAGTTGTTAGTTGTGTGTTTTAAGTAAATTTGTGAAGCATTTAACTAATTATTATTCAAAACTGTGAGATTAATTGAACTGCACTGATTGATTCACTCTTGAGTAAATAGACAGGGTCTTAGAATGTCAACTAAGATGTTACAAACTAGGAGTTCTAGAAGTGGTAGTAAAGTATGGTTGATTGGCTACCCTCTGGAGATGATATCTGGTGCCCGTCTTCCATCGGGTCGAGAAGTTTTGCGTAACTTTGTTTATTACCAACGGTCGAAACAGCTCTCAATTAGCGAAAGTGCACATCAGGTACATGACCAACTGATACCATTCTGGATGAAGTCAAGGCTGCCCACACGACACAAGAATCACATTGTCAAAGAGATCAAGGATCTGTACGCCGAACATGTTCGATTGTCGAAAAATCGTTCCAGATGCAACAATAGTGACCGTTTGAACCGGAGGAAGTTTACGGAGAAACTAGACAAGCTGTTTGATATCAGCCATGCCAACTCAAAGACAATGATAAGGAATGAGGAGGATTTGAACTTTCTGAAATTGCAGCAAGAGTCAAGATCGGGATCTATTGGTTCTTTGGATAGAAAGCTAGCAGCACGAGAAAAACGTTCTGCCAAACGTAAGGAGCAAGTCCATAGTCGGGAAGTTGCAGCTGCTGCTGCTACAGCGGAAGTGCCAGAAGTAGGTGGATGTGATTCTCACCAAACAACGCCATTGGCATCGGCATCCAGCTCTGAAGAAGACGGAGGAGATATGACAGAATCCGACAATGAATTCGACGTCAAACCAAAGAATGCACCGTCGAGTCAGGGTTCCAAAATACACAAACGACAACATGTCATATCGTCCACTGTTGCAGCTGCGTTAGATCGAACCAACACCAGCATACGAAAGTCGACTATGATCATAGCTAGTGTGCTCAATGAAGCAGGCTGTTCCACTTCATCTTCTGTACTTTCAAAAAGTACTGTTCATCGTCACCGTAAGCGTTGTCGTGCAGAAGCATCAGAGAGAATCAGGGCAGAATATTGCAGCTCAAAGGCAGTAGTTCACTGGGATGGGAAACTTCTTCCAGATATTACAGGTGGTGCAGCTGGTGCTGAATGTGAGCAAGTTGATCGACTGCCTGTTCTCCTAACCTCACTTGATGATGGCAGTCAGAAGCTTTTGGGGGTTCCAAAGTTAGCTTCTGGGACGGGAGAAGCAGCTGCAAACGCTGTTGTGGAACAACTGAAGTCGTGGAACACTGACTCCACCATCGTGGGAATGTGCTTTGATACGACAGCATCAAATACTGGTAGAGTGAAAGGTGCATGCACTCTACTGGAGAACCACATTGGACGAAACTTGTTGTGGCTTGCATGTAGACACCACATGCTTGAAGTTCTGCTATCGGACACATTCAATGTGTGCTTAGGACCATCAACTGGACCAGAGATCCTTATCTTTAAGCGATTCCGAGCAAACTGGTCCAAACTTAACAGCCACCAACCACAAAAACGGGAATCTCCAATGATGTCAGCATCAGCTTCCTTAAAGGCATTTTTAACTGAGCAGTTGGTTCAAACTCAACCCAGAGATGACTACAAGGAATTTCTTTGCCTTGCTGCATTCATGGTTGGGCTGGATGTTAAGTTGATCATCAGAAAACCTGGTGCTCTTCACAGGGCCCGCTGGATGGCGAAGGCTATCTACTCCTTAAAGATTGAACTCTTGTTTGATGGCAACAAAACCATTATTAATCTGACGTCTCGTGAACTGCAAGGTATTCAGCGTTTTAATCGGTTTGTTGTTTCGGTGTATGTCCAGTCATGGTTTACAACAAGGTCTGCTGCAGATGCACCAATTAATGACGTTTACTTGATTCAACGTCTCCGAGACTATCAAGATGACAAGCTGCGTAATGTTGGCCTGAAGATGATGGAACGTCACTCCTGGTATCTAAGCCAAGAGCTTGCAACTCTAGCGCTGTTCTCGAATTTGCTTAATGCTGATGAGAAAAAGCTAATGGTGCTTAACATCAAAGATGATAGAGGCCCACACTTAATCACATCCCTTCCACAGAGTGCTGCAGAGCTATGTTGTTCGCGCAACTTCTTTCAAACTGCTGGAATTGATGACAGCTTTCTTGCTGAGCCCATCGAGCTGTAGCCAGAATCACAGTCATTTAAAGCTGCAGCGCACTTTGTCAGCAACTTGCCCTGCACCAATGACTGTGCTGAACGTGGTGTCGCCCTAATTCAGAACTTTAATACAACAACAAAGGATGAAGTACAACTGCAATATTTGCTTCAAGTGGTGGAGAAGCATCGAAAAGACTATAAAAAATGCCGCCGTGACGAACTTAGGCGAATGTAACAACTAACTAAACGCGCAAACGGTTGCGAAACTGCTGTTGAAATTACTGACATCTTCGAACATCTTCAGCTAATTTGTTAAATAATTTCATTTACAATATGAAAACTATATGTATATGTCATATATTATTATTTTATAATATTATTGATTGTTAGTCTTTAACTCTTTGTCAAGTTAAATAAAATAATAAAGCTGTATCAAATCAATGTCGCGATTTTCAGCTCAAGCACATAATTTTGAAGCGGTTGAGAGACCCCTAAACTTTACCCAAATGGACTGAATTTTTTCCTTTGCTAATTGTGGCCCATAAAGAAACTTTTTAGAGGGTGTGCATTGAACAGTTCAAAACTTGGATTTTTTGGGACACCCTAATGTAAAGGTATTCCCCAATCTTTGAAAAATATAAAAGAGGGGATATGAGATGAGTTAGAAAGGGAGTTATTGACAGTACGATGGAGGGACAATAAAACTGTTTCGGTTATGTCCACTATACATAATGCAAATGGATTTGGAACATTTAAATGACAGACTAAGTAAATGGGAAATTTTAGGAACTTACTGTTGACCAACCAACCATAATACAGGATTACAATAAATATATGGGGGGTGTAGATAAGAGTGACCAGTTGATAAATAAATATAATGTTCTAAGAAAAATTATCATAAGCTGGTATAATAGTTACACTAATCTTGTAAAATATTTTTAGCAAAGTTATAAAACATACTGAAATTGAGCTTTGTTGACATTAGAATGTTAGTTTTTATAGCTTAGATTTATATTTTTGAATGTTTCTTGTTGCATGGTCAATGTTGATCCCAGCAGATTTTTGGTCCTTTTTCTGTTAAAACACATCATTTTTAGAAATTTTTAAATATCTTTTGTATCTGATTATAATGTCTTCAAAAATATCCTACACACAGAGAATTGAATGTAGTTTAATAAAAAGTAACTTTTATTGAAATGAATCATAATGAATTTTTTTTTCTTCTTTGTGTTTGTGAATTGTTTAATTTATTTATTTTTGTTTATTTTTTTCATCTAAACTTTTTAAAAATAATAAAATACTTGCATAATAATATCACTTTGAAACATATATTGTTAAAAAGCCCTTTCAATTTACTAACTTGTCATATATATACTATAATAACATAATTTTTAAAATAAAAGCTTTAGAGAAATATTAGTCGATAAAAATTTTAAAGACATTGACGAATTAAGATTGAAAAAGCTGGATGTTTTTTATAACAATGTCAACAGAGGAGGGCTATTGAAGCCATCTGAGTACACCTTTTCTACTTGCCTACTAAATTGGAAAGTATTCAATTCATTGAAAAGATCAGCAAGTAGTCTGAAACTATTTCTAGAACAAACAAATAAAAAAAAAATTGTTTAAATTGTCGATAGAGTAACAATTGATGAGTCATTGCTGATTGAAGAAATTATTTTTTTATTTCAATCATAATTTAAAAGTACTTATTTATGTTAAATTTTTTAATAGTTCGTCTAAAAATTATGTTAAACAATTGAATGAGACCGTTCATGAAAAACCAATGAAAAAACGAAAAATAATTAAATTGACAAAGTAAAGATTTTAAATAAAAAAATTTGTTCTTAAAAGTTTTCAAACTTTAATTGCGTTTGTGTTTATTTCATAAAAACATAAGTACCAAATATACAAAACTGCTATTAAACATGAAGACACTTGATTGTGTGTCAGCCTAAACCGTATTTTTTAAAATATTGGTTGCCCTTCCTGATGCTATATCTAGATTTCCATGACCTAACCATTCAGCAAAGGGTCGTGTTGGGTCGCTGGGGTGACATTTGAATGGACAACCCCGGGTGACGTTTACTCTAGCTACGCCACTGCAAATAAGACGTAATCTTGGAAAGACAAACAATAAGTGAATCCGGAAAGACAAACAAGAAGTATATTTAATAAATATTTTGTTATAACTCTGCTTCAACCCCCCCCCCACCCGGGGTGTCACCCCTGCCCCGAGATGAATGATGCAATCATGACTTTTGTACGCCTACACATTGTTAATTCGGTCGTTCACCCTCGCTTTAGTACAAGTGATGAAATGGTGTTTTTTGCCATCTGCACTCCCACGCAATGACCTTCACCCTCCAATTTGGCGGGAAAACGATGGATTTAGCGTGGGTGAGACTACCTATAAAAGGAATTGTGCTGTGATTCTTAGAAGGAGAAGATACGGACGAGCATAGGACAACGAAGAACAAGTCGAACCAGACGGAGTGGACGGATAGAAGAAGTGGAGAACCCCAGGTCTGTTGATGCAGCGAGTTCGTTATCAGCTCAACGCCAGCGATAACAGGTAGACTCGTTTCAACTGGATTAGTTGTACGCATAATGGACTTTGTTGTTTTGTTTTAGCCTGGACTATTATAACCTGTACATTGTAGACTGTGAATAAATATTATTATTCAACTAACGAACCCACGCGTCCTTTAATGCCTACCTAGAGAGAATTTAGGAAGTTCGCAACAATATTCTTTCTACAACCACAATAATTTTATTTTCGAAAAATACTTTAGAAACTCATCTAATCATAATATAATAGTCAGAATATTGCATTGTCATCGGGTTCTGAGCTATATTGAAAGTATCAGAGCTATAGCTTATCGGAAAGTGTTCTAAAATTGGATTGCCAAAATCCCGTACAGACAAACAAGAAGTGAAGTTAATAAAAACGTTGTAAAAAAAATGATTACGACCAAATAATACTGTTTTTAAAATTACTGGAGCTGTCTAGACATGAAATAGTATTGCACAACCACCGTTGTGCTCTAAATATATCCATATACATACATGGGCGTCGCTAGGAATTTTTCCGGGGGGGGGGGCAGAAATTTTCCGGGGGGTGGGGCAAATAACAACTTTATGACATTTTTTTTTTTAAATGTAAGGGGGGGGGAGCAAATGCCCCCCTCTTATATGACATTTTTTCAAAATGTGTGTGAATACGCCCATGTATACATAACCGTCTAACCTATCCGTACGTACGACAGACCTACACACCGTGCGGTGTAAAGTATGCTCATGGCGATAAAAGTCGCATGTCTGTACGTTAAAAATACACGGCACCGTACGGGTTGAAAGCTTACATCGCTAAAAAAAAAGTCTGAGTTCTACGTCACACCTTTGCGGAGTTAAAAAAAAAATTCGTGTCATCGTGTCAATAATAGTCTGGGGAATTCCAAAATTATAGATACTAAAAAGAGACAATGTATGTTAAATGAGAGTATGTTTGGTGCGCATTTTGTTCATCAAATGAATCTTTCTTGAAAAAAATGAAATGCTGCGGAATTCTAAACACAACAAGGATTTCTTATTAATGAATTAAGATTATGAAATTGAGTAGTGTGCGCAAATTATGTTTAATAGTCGGGGGTTGTTTTTGGGAAGGATGGGTGTGGGGCTAAGTGAAAGAGAATTGATACATTATTAAAAAATAACTATTGAGAAAGAGTCCTTTAAAATATTATGAATGAATTAAGATTAGTCAATGATATGGTGTTGTGAGCGCATCATCATTTTCAACTCCAACTGCCTGCCAAATAGCCGGTCCGGGTACCGGGCCTGTTCAGCTAGTTTCACTAAATAAAAGGGCAAAACGTCATATCAGAAATTAAAATAATCTGGTTTTATAAAAGAAATCAGAAAACAACGCGAATTGTCGAACGTTGTTGAACGCGTCTTGCTTACTTTGAAGAATTCGAGAATTCCACAAACGCGACAAATCTCTCTCTCTCTCTCTCTCTCTCTCTCTCTCTATATATATATATATATATATATATATATATATATATATATATATATATATATAGAATTGCGTCTTGCAGGCAGGCTACCGTTGTCCCGCAAGGTTGGGCGAAGAAGAGAATTATATATATATAGAAGATGTCACACTTAAAAGTATAACCGTGCAAAAGAATGTCTTATAATTTTATATTGTAAAATACATATGTCACTGACATAAACAGGGTATGTTGGAGGAGCGTTTCGCCCATGGTGGCACTTACTTTGTCACTTACGAAGGGCGGCCTTTTCACCATTCTAGTATTTTTTGACATGGTAAAGGGGCGGCATTTTTAGTGTTCTACCCGGGCGCCACTAATGCTATATATGTTATAGATATGAGCCTACACCACATATTAGATTAATATATAATTTATGGTCTACACCAGTTATCCCTAACCTTTTTCTCGCCACGGACCGGTCGACGTTTGATAATTTCACTGTGTTCGTTTTTTTTTTTAAGGTGGGGTTGTACAATGATTATTTATTTTTTTCAGATTGTTTTGATCTACAATGCCGCTGCCGCTCAGGTCCCGGTTAACCTCTCGTCCATGGAAAGCACAATCCCGAGAGAAATACACCACGGTAAATAAAAGGGAAATTTAATGCCCAGTACCATTTGATTCACGGACCGGTACCGGTCAGCGGCTCGGGTGTTGAGGACCATTATCTACATCAGCCGGCTTGTGGAGCCGAGGAGCCGCTACTTTTTGCTGGAGCCGGAGCCAGAGCCAAAAAAATCTGGCGGCTCCACGCTCCCAAATGTTTTCTTTCACAGCAGAATTTTTTTTTTAGCTTTAAAATTCCAAATTTGTTTGATTGTTTGCCTCCTACAATTTGAAATGTTGTCATGTTTTACGAACGCCACAACAGTAACAGCATTTAAATGATAGCGTGCACGCACATCACCACAAGAAATCTTTAATGGCGAATCGTTTTGTGTTTATTTTAAATCTCGGTTACCCTCCGAATTTTTTTGAATGGCATGTTATTTTGTTATATATTAAGTTAAAAAGTTTTATTTCATAGAATAATTGTGTCAATCATTTAAAAATAAATTTTTACTACGACGACAAATAAAACGCGTCATTTCGTATATTATTTGACCGCGGATTTGTAATAGACTAAAAACAAAATGGTCGGTTTCTGTATTTAACAATTTTATTATAAACAGGCTAGCTGAAATAGAGTAGATGCATTTATAAGGCTGTGGCTATTCGGACCCGGGTCCCAATAAACTATAGACGGAACCCGAAATAATAATACTTAGTCGGAACCCTAGCCACTGAGTAATGATTAAATCATACAATTCAAATAATCATAAATAAATAAACAAAAAACAATAATAAAGTTTATATATAGCAAAGCTAAGTGCATATTTGCCACGGGTCTGAATAACAATCAGACTTTATTGGGACGAGGTCCGAATAAAAATCGGAGTTTATTGGTACCCGGGTCCGAATAGTCACTTCAAATTTATATTTTTAAAGGGTCATTCCATGTCAACTCAACCAGTTTTTTGATAATTGTTCACCCGACCCTCTCAGATCTTTCTGAAATTTTCATGGCTTGTGGTACATTGAAAGTTGAGTGATTCCTGAAAATTTCAGGCCATTTGGTCAAAAACTTTCTGAAATATGATTTTTTAAATTTTTAAGGGTAGTCGCGAGTTCGCGTGATATTTACATTTTCGCGATATTTGAACGAGAATATTTCAACAACTAAACGAGGTATCAGGCTGAAATTTTCAGTTCTTACTCATTGTTTTATCCTGAATTGATTAATGTATCTCAAGTGTAGCTTGGACACAGAATGCCCTAAAAAATTCCAAACATTGCACTTCAGACAGTGGTCTTAAATTTTCAGGAATCACTCAACTTTGAATGTACCACAAGCCATGAAAATTTCAGGAAGATCTGAGAGGGTCGGGTGAACACCACTGGTTGAGTTGACATGGAATGACCCTGAAGTCTTTAAGATATTTTAAATATTGTATCATTTTACTATTTGCTTATTTAATCATTGAAATAACTTTTTATTACTTATGAAAATGGCGACTAGTGAAATCTCGGTCGAAAATAATGATATGTTTCTGGATGCACTGAAATGGTTTGTTTTTAGTAAAAAACTACAATGCGTATATTTTTCAAGTTCCTGACTATGAGGGTGAACGTGGCAAAATTTACATAACTTTTTTTTGTGTGAAGTCCCTGTAAGGATGAGATGAAATCTCTTAGATCCTATAAACCACTAATGGGACGGTTTTTATGGTGCCCTTCTTTCACCCCCACCATAGCCGATAGTGCAATGGTCATGGAGGCACCACGGGAGATATATCGGGAATTTGAGCCAAGACCTGAAAAATTTTCCTTGGTCCTCTCTGGAGAGAGAACCAGGTACCTTCAGATCGACAGCCGAGCGCGTTACCGCACGACCATCCGTCCCCTTATGCATAACTTTTTATCATCGGCATGTTTGCGTGGCGCAATTACAAAAATTTTTGTCTTGTGTGATACTATCTTAATAGGGAGCCGGTGCCGAGCCCGGAGCCGTCCAATTAGTGGGAGCCGGAGCCGAGCCGGAAAAAAATATGGCGGCTCCGCAAGCCTGTACACCAGTCTATTTTTCCTCTCATTTAATCACAATGCTAAATGTATAGGCCTTTTATATTTATCTCAGTCTTTCTCTATACAAAATTATATTTAATTTCCAAAATGTTTCCACCAGATATCGATATCAATCTAAAATTCTAAATATATATATCGAACTATGTCTGTCTATCATCGATCTATATATCTGCATCTTTTGCTACCATATTACTGTCTGTCTTCTATCTGGCTACCTAATTTTATCTATCAACCATCTGTCATGAACTTTCTAAGAATCTATCTATTAATCAATCTGATTGTCTCTATATGTCATATTAACGCGTGTATCAATCAATCTATATCGATTGATCTATTTACCAAAGACTTCTTTATTTGTCCACAAGTAGGCCTATATGAATTCTGAAGAACAAGATATTTATGTCCACTAGCTACTTACTGTTTATTTTACCAATGTATCCCTACTCAAGTAGTCCAACTGGTTTCATTTATCAAAAATCTGACACCACTGAAGTGAAAACAAGAATTCTTTTGTAGGTCATTTGGGGATAGAAGGATGTAATTAGGCTACGTCAATCATCCTACCTGAGTACATAGTTTAAATCAGTGCCACAGACATAAATTATATACACGTGTACAGTAAATTATCTACAAACGTTTATATAGTCCAAACATTTCACCGAGACCGCCTATAAATGAACCAAACAACACGGTAAACATTTCCTCAGGTAAATTCAACTTGACACGCTTGGCTGCTGAAAATTGGTCTCCTATGAACACATTTTACCCCCTCCGCCGGCCCCCCCCCCACCTCTTTTTTTGGCTTTTTTTTTTGCACTAACGTATTTTCTTTTTGTAGCAATGGATGATTCTCACTTGTTATGATTCGATTCAATATTTTAAAAAAAATGTATTAAAAAAAAGCCTCAATAAAAAATTTATATAGAATCCATTATAATCGTCAATCGTTTTTTTTCCTTGTTTTTGAGAGAGAAAAAAATAATAGTGAAAAAAAAAAGTTTGAAACGAAAAAGACAAAAACATAAACTTATTCAATGTGGTCAAACTGGTTTGATTTGTAAATGTATTTAAAGGTGGAAATTATGTGTGTTTTATAATATGCTTTTTAAATAATTAAAAACATTGTTTGTAATTAACATATGTGTAATATGGGTAGGAGCTGACCATGTGGCTTGGCCCACCTGTCTCAGAAGCTTTGGGACGGGAAAGATCAATGAAAATGGCCAGAGACTGCTTGAGCTCTCGTGCCACCATGGCCTGTGCGTGACCAACACCTTCAAGTGCAAAGAGATCCATCAGGTGTCTTGGAGGCATCCACGCTCCCGCCACTGGCACCAGCTCGACCTCGTCCTCACCAGAAGAGGGGATATCGACAGTATCCTCCTCACCCGCAGCTACCACAGTGCAGACTGCGACACGGACCACGCCCTCGTGGCAAGCAAGGTGCGCATAATGCCGAAGAAGCTGCATCACTGCAAGTAGAAAGGTCGCACACGCATCAATGCCAACTGTGCCAGAAATCCCGAAATAAACCAACAGTTTATCAGCAGTCTGGAAGTTGCGCTCAGCGAAAGAAAGAGCAGATGACACCATCGACTCTGCCATCACTGCCTTTGGAAAGATAGAGCGGAAAAACGTCGATTGGTACGAGGCCCACTGGGAGGAAATGGAACCCGTTACCGAGGCAAAGAGGAAAGCCCTACTGGCCTACATAACTTTTTATCAGCGGCATGTTTGCGTAGCGCAATTACAAAAATTTTTGTCTCGTGTAATACTATCTTAAAAGGGAGCCGGTGCCGGAGCCGTCACATTTGTGGGAGCCGGAGCCGGAAAAAAAAATTTGGCGGCTCCGCAAGCCTGGAGCAAAGGTAATCCAAAAATGCAGCAAAGAAAATAATAATCCAATATAAATGAATGAAATGTAGGTGTCCTATCCCTTGTAAGTGCTTGCAGGGTCAGGCATGCATGATGCAATCACCAGTGATGCAATCACCCAGTGATGCAATCAATGACGCAATCCATGATGCAATCACCCAGTGATGCAATCATCCCAGTGAGGCAATCAATGATGCAATCACCCAAGTGACGCAATCCATGATGCAATCAGTGATGCAATATATATCCTATAAATAGGGAAGTTACCACGGTTGTGTAGGGGGACGGAGTCACACACACAAGAGAGAGAGACTAGAGACCCATGAAGGGGATACTAGATATAACACGTGGACTAAGTGGACAGTGCAGTCGAGAGTTATAATAGTTATAGACTCGTGTACTGGTTTATAGTGATAGCAGTTACTTGTGATTTATTGCACATACTCTCCTCGAATATTGATTTGTAGCATTTTATCTGTGTGTAGTGTATATAGTATTATACAACGATGGAACAGTTGTGATTGATATTGCCACAAGGTCTCATGGAATATTAAACCTATGTATTATTTGGTGGCAGCGTAAAAGCGAAAGTAAATCCAGTTGTACGTCTCTGCAGTGTTAAAGGACTTCGTTATTTGTGTATTCTTTCATTGGACATTCGCTACAAAGGAAGAATTTTATGAAATTTAATGGTAAGAATAACATTTTATTCTTGAAATATTTCTCGACATATTTTGGATTAGTTATATTACCACGTGACATTCCAACGTTTTCATTTGTTTATACGTCTGAAAATAACAATGGCTAGTACCCCAGAAGAAGAAAAATGGAGACAATACAAAATTAGAGGAGAAGAATTAGGTCTCAAAGGTAAAGAATTGTTGGAATATATAGACAAAAAAGAAAATGAGGATAGAGAAAGAGAGGAGAGAATAAAAGAAAGAGAATTAAAAAGAAACTATGAAGAAAGAGAATTAGAGAAAAAAAGAAACTATGAAGAAAAAGAATTAGAAAGAAAATTAAATCATGAACTAGAACTAGCAAGAATAGCTGCAACTAAAGATAATACAACAACTGTAATAGAAGAGTCAAAAGGAAATTACTCGACTCAATTAAAAATGCAACCTTTCAATGGTAAAACTGAAGATATTGACACATGTTTACAATTCTTTGAACAACAATGTCAGCTACAAAAAATTCCAATCAGTGAATGGAAGTCGGAACTTTTCAAGCTTGTAAAAGATGATGCAAGAAAAGCAATCATGACAATACATAACTATGCTGAGTTGACTTATGAGGATATAAAGATGAAACTTCTGAAATATTTTAATAAAACAGAAGAACATTATCGTCACCGATTTCATGAACTAAAAATGTCAAATAAAGAACAACCTCAACAGTTCATTGATTTAGTTATGAGTGATTTAAAATCATGGCTTATGATGGCAGAAGTTGACATAAATAAACCAACTGAGATTTTAGAAATGATGGTAGTCGACAAAGTTCTTAACATGTGCACTAGAGAAGTGTTTTCCTTCATTAAACAAAGGAATGTAAAAACTGTCAAAGACCTAATAAAAGTTCTAAGTGACTATAAAGATTGCTATCCCAATGATGAAATAAGCATATCAGACACTTGTGCATCTATCGATAAATTCAAACCACGGAATGAAACATACAAATTAAAGAATGATATGTACAAACCAAGATACATGAGTCAATCTAAAGATAATACTGTTTATTTTGAAAGAAGAATTTGTCATTATTGTAAGAGAAAAGGTCACATTTTGAAGTTCTGCTACTTGAGAAAGAAAGAACTAGAACAACATAGACCAGAAAAACTTCACTTACGTCAAAACAGAAACAGACCAGAACTTAATTCTACGCAAAAGTATGCTGATAGAAAATATCCAAAACAGAAAGTTCAAGATAATGGTGAAACAGAACAATACTGTGCAAATATTATAAATACAAAAGGTCAAATAATATTTCATCCTGCTATCGTCAATGGTCAACAAATAAAATGTCTTAGAGATTCAGGTTGTACTACTGTAGTTGTTAAAAGAAGTCTGGTTAACAAAGATCAGTACATGTCAAAGAAAACACACATCAAGCTAGGAGATGGTACTATAAAGTCGTGTGACGTAGCAACCATTAAAATAGACTCACCATGGTTGGCTGGTATATGTGAAGCTATTATACTAGATAATCCTGTATGTGATTTGATTATTGGTAATGTGCCAGGAGTATCGAAAGATAACACAGAAACTCTTGTAACTAACTGGATACAAAGAAAAAGAAATGAAGATATAGAAATTTGTTATGTCTGCATCGATAAAAAGAGAACTTTCATTAATGACAACTGTATACATGATAAACAGCAAAAATTGTTATTAGAACAAAAATGGAATGGAACAGAAGAAATATGTTGCTTCATACAACGCATGGAAGACAATATAGACAGATTAACCACGGAAGAAGAGAAGATTATGCTTCTTAAAAATAAAATAACAGTACACAAGAAAGCAAATGCAATAGCTACTAAGTACTCAGACTGTTATAATAATATGAAGGCAAATCTTATTCACAAGCTTTGCAATAAAATAGAACATTTAGAAGATCACAAAGAACAATTTTTAGCTGTGATGACTAGACAACAAACCAAACAGAAAGATCTGATGCAGGAAAGCAATACAAATGCAGAACAAATTATCAAAGATACAAATAAATTGGTGCTGATGAACATAGACAAGAAACATTTTGTTAAAGAGCAAAAAAATGATGTACAGTTGAGGCAAATTGTTGAGAATTTAAAGATGAGCAACAAATATGATACGCAATATGAATTGATGGCTGGTGTACTAGTAAGAAAAGTATAATAAAAAAATGAAAACATCACACAATTGGTTATTCCAAAAACTATGAGGCTACTATTGCTGCAAAGTGCTCACTCAAACCCACTGGCAGGACACATGGGAAAAACAAAGACATTGCAAAGGATTGCAAAACATTGCTTTTGGCAAGGATACAAAAAAGATATACATAGTTATATTGATGCTTGTCAAGAATGCAAAACACATAATCACATTGGTCCTAAACATCTGGCTCCAATTCAACCCATGGACATTTCTCAGAAACCTTTTCAAAGAATTGCAGTCGATATCATCGGACCTATGCCTATAATGTCTTCAAGAAAACATCGCTATGTATTAACCATAATCTGCATGGCTACACGGTGGTTAGAAGCGATTCCACTCACACAGATTACTGCTGAGAGTGTGTGTAGTGCCATGATGTCTGTGTTCACTAGATTTGGCTTTCCTGAAGTTATACATTCAGACAACGGAACTTAGTTTCGGTCACACATAACTGCAGCATTTACAAATCTTTTAGATATTACTGAAACATTTTCAGCAAGATACCATCCACAATCCAATGGTTCTGTAGAACGTGCAAATCAAACGCTGAAAGTTATGCT
The DNA here is from genome assembly GCA_021962125.1 of Bulinus truncatus. Taxonomy (NCBI): domain Eukaryota; kingdom Metazoa; phylum Mollusca; class Gastropoda; family Planorbidae; genus Bulinus; species Bulinus truncatus. Next base: position 854,145 of record JAGDYQ010000191.1, read on the forward strand.
AAAGAAAGTTGTACAGGATAAAAAAGCAGATTGGGATTTGTTTCTCCCAAAGGTGTTGTTTGCATATAGAGAAATACCTCATGCAGCAACAGGATACAGCCCTTTTGAACTTGTATTTGGTGCTAACGCTAGAGGACCTATTAGTTTATTTGTTGAAAACATTATGCCAAACAGACAAAAGTTGACACCTTATGACTTAGTTACACAAACAAGAGAAAAAATTGTTTATGCAAATCAAACTGCCACAGAAAATTTAAAGGACAGACATGAACAAGATAGATTGCCAATCAACATTCACAGACATTTGAGATGCTTGCAAACAGGTGATGAGGTGCTAGTATTGCTACCTACAAAAAAGGTTTTAAGCAGGAGTGGCAAGGTCCCTATGAGATAATAGACAAGATTAATGACGTTGATTTTATAGTGAACATCAAAGGTAATCACAGAACATTCCATATAAATCGCCTTAGAAAACTGGACAGCTTACCTGAGCATTTGGCAGATCAGGTACTTCAGATACATTCAAAACATGAGGAAGAAAAGTTATGTGCTTTAACTATTAGTCAAGAAGACGAAGAATTAAAAGATATACCAGTGTTAGATATGAGACAACAATCAAAGAAAATAAGTATCATTTTACCTCATAATGTACCAGAAGTTGTCAGAACTCGAGTAAACAATTTATTAATGAAATATAAAGATATTATAGACAAGGAACCTGGAAGTACAAAGTGTATAGAGCATACTATAAAGTTAACAGATACCAAACCAATCAAAGTGAAACCATACAATATACCCCTGAAATATCAAGATCAAGTAGAACAAGAGTTGCAAGCCATGTTAAATAAAGGACTGATTGAGCGATCATACTCTAGCTATGCTTCACCTATCGTTATTGTGATGAAGAAAAACGGAGAACCGAGAATTTGTTGTGATTATCGTAAGATCAATCAACTGACTCTAATCGATAGAGAACCACTACCCATAGCGGAAGATTTAATCAATGAAATTGCAAAAGGAAAGATATTTACTCACCTCGACATGACGAGAGGGTTTTGGCAGATTCCACTAAAACAGAATTCGAAGCAGTATACTGCATTTCAAACAAAAGATGGCCTCTATCAATGGACAAGAATGCCCTTCGGCCTTGTTAATAGCACGGCTACATTTAGTAAAATGATGAGGCAGATATTCAGAGGTGTGAAGAATATTGTTCACTACGTGGACGATATATATATTTTCACTGAAAACTGGGAAGATCATTTAACTGTACTAGAGACGGTATTTGGCAGGTTGCGAGAGAATGGATTAACTGTAGCACCAGAGAAATGCAAAATAGGTCAACAAGAAATAAATTTTTTGGGTTTTAAGATAGGACGAGGTGGTTGCAGCATGCAAGAAGAGATAAAAGAAAAGGTCTTAAACATCAAAGTACCTACCACAAAGAAAGAAGTGAGAGCCATCTTAGGACTCTGTAATTTTTACCGAGGATTTTTTCACAACTTTTCTCAGCTACTGGAACCCTTGATAGTGTTAACAAAGAAAAGTCAACCTAACAAAATTATTTGGTCAGAACAGTGTCAGAAGGCACTTAATGATATTATAGACAAATTCAGAGGTGACCAGATACTGGTACCTTTTGATTTAAACAGACCAATAATACTTGCCACAGATGCTTCAAGGAAAGGATTGGGTGCTTGTATAATGATTGAAATTGATGGACAGAACAGACCCGTGAAATTTATCAGTAGAAAACTGACTTGTGCAGAGAAAAACTATTCTGTTATCGAATTAGAAGCGTTGGCCATAGTCTGGTCAGTACAAAAACTACAGAAATATTTACTAGGTAATGAATTTACCATACTTGTGGATCATAAACCATTAACGTCTCAAAAAGTAATAAATAATGCAAGAATCATGCGATGGCATTTGTTACTAACTGACTACAAATTCCAGATTAAATACATAAAGGGTACAAACAATCATATACCAGATCTATTGTCGAGAATGATAATTGGGACATCTACAGACAATTAATGAATGTGGATTACTACTTAAATGGAGAAGTTTTATATTGTCGTCATCGACATTGAGATGTCAACGATTTTGTTACACACAAATGTACGTTGATTGAGTTATTGTTGTTTGAGCTGATGTCACAAGACTGTTTTTATCAACGCAAGTTATCGTTGAGCACACTTTGCTCAACTTTTCGTTGCAGTTAATGGAGCAATTCATCGTTATCGTTGAGCACACTTTGCTCAATTTTTCGTCGCAGTTAATGGAACAATTCATCGTTACTGTGAGCAGTCGTTGCTCATATTGTCATCCTGACAATGTTAAACGTGAACACTCTGAAAACAATTTTGCCATGGACATTTATTTTGTGTAGAGACTATTTTGTGTAGAGACTATTTTGTGAAGAGACAATTATTGATTTTTTTTGTGCTTAACTTTGACCTGACGTCATTGAAGCAAGACAGAGTGTAGTAAGAAACATGTTACACATATCCGTCGTCGTCCTGATGTTGATGAGATGATGGACTACACATCTACTCAAGGAAAACCACATATATATATATTTTTTTTTCTAAAGTTTGTTACACATTCGTTTATTATTGACATCTGTCTAGAGATGTAATTGTATTTATATTTTTTTTAAGATTAACAAGTATTACATTTTGTTTTATTGAAAAGATTGAGAAATAATAGAATAATTAATAATGTAATGCTATAAACAATGGCAAGAAAGTAATGTTAGATGATTTTATTTAAAATTGTTGATATTGCCAAAATTTCATTAAGTAATGAAATTTTTTTGGGGATAATGGGGTGTCCTATCCCTTGTAAGTGCTTGCAGGGTCAGGCATGCATGATGCAATCACCAGTGATGCAATCACCAGTGATGCAATCACCAATGATGCAATCACCCAGTGATGCAATCAATGACGCAATCCATGATGCAATCATCCAGTGAGGCAATCAATGATGCAATCACCCAAGTGACGCAATCCATGATGCAATCAGTGATGCAATATATATCCTATAAATAGGGAAGTTAAATAGGGTTGTGGAGGGGGACGGAGACACACACACAAGAGAGAGACTAGAGACCCATGAAGGGGATACTAGATATAACACGTGGACTAAGTGGACAGTGCAGTCGAGAGTTATAATAGTTATAGACTCGTGTACTGGTTTATAGTGATAGCAGTTACTTGTGATTTATTGCCACATCTCTCATCCAATATGGATCTTAGTATTTATCGTGTGTGTTAAATTATAGAATTATACATGTGATTTATCGATGCATCTTCTCAAGTGTTTATATTGTATTATCATATTCTCATCTGTAAATATCACGCATTAAAAAGTTCAGTTAATTCTTTTACATTACAAGGAGTTGTGTCGTCTGATTTAATTAGAGCACAAGTGGGATACGACAGTAGGGCGTTTTTTCTCTCTCTCTATTTCTTTCTCTCTCTTTCAATAATAGACACATCAATCGACTCTCTCCTCAGAGATCATTCAGTCGAAAAGTCGACCGGTCACTACCAGGACCCTCGGTCGAATGTCTATAAAACTATCTTACATTACTCACATACCCTTTCACACGTGACCTCCTGACCAATCATCTAACATCATTTGCTGTCAAATCAGGGGGTGGAGCCTAGATGGGGGGGGTTGGAGGTGGAGGTACGTCATACCGACAAAAGACGAGAGTAACTGGCCATCGAGCGGGTCTCAGTTCCTTTGAAGATAGCCGAACGGAGAACAGGAGTCAGGGAGAATCCCGAGTGGAATTTAACGTCTTTTTGTTAGTTTCTTTAACCCTCGTCGGAAAGCGGTTTTTCATGGTATGACGCAATCACGGGGGTGGGGTAAAAAGGGTGGTGGGCGGGAGAACTAGCACGTATACTACTATACATTGTATAATATACGTATTTATTTTATTCATACTATTAAGGGGTGGCCGTGCGATGTCAAGGGTGGGAATAAAGGGAATGGTTTCGACAAATTAGTCACAACCCGTGACACCCCCTTATATCCAAAACAGGCGAGTTCATCAAGGACCAGGAAAAACAGATGCAGAGATGGACCGACCACTACCTGGAGCTTACGCAACCCAGAACACCGTGACTGATGCCGCTCTTGGCGCTATCCCAGATCTGCCTGTCATGGAGGAGCTAGACACTCCACCCACCGTGGATGAACTAAGCAAAGCTATCGACTGCCTTGCAAACGGGAAGGCACCCGGTAGCGATGGAATCCCACCAGAAGTCTTGAAGAGCGGGAAACCAACACTGCTAAAGCCATTGCACGACCTCCTATGTCGCTGCTGGGAACAGGGCTATATCCCCCAATACATGAGGGATGCCAAAATTATCACGCCATACAAGAACAAAGGGGACCGGAGTGACTGTAATAACTACCGGGGCATCTCCCTCCCCAGCATCGTCGGCAAAGCTTTCGCCCGCGTCGCTCTGACCCGCCTGCAGGCCCTCGCCTCCCGAGTATATTCAGAGTCACAGTGTGGCTTCAGGGCTGGCCGATCAACAGTGGACATGATCTTCTCACTACGTCAACTTCAAGAGAAGTGTCAGGAACAGCAGGTACAACTCTACATTGCCTTCGTCGACCTCACAAAGGCTTTGATCTAGTAAGTCGAAGCGGACTCTTCAGCTTGCTGCAAAAGATTGGCTGCCCCCCACACCTGCTTGCAGTGGTCATGTCCTTCCACGACAACATGCACAGCACGGTTTGCTACAACGGCGCAATCTCCGAGGCCGTCACAGTCAGCAGCGGAGTAAAACAGGGCTGCGTCATTGCACCTACACTATTCGGCATTTTCTTTACCATGCTCCTCCAATACGCCTTCAAGGATTGCAGCGAGGGTGTGTACATCCATACCTGGATATAAATATCTATAAAAATACATATTTTAAGTGAATTTGTTTTTCAAAGTACCTCAATAAGCTGCATTAGCCCGTCGAGCCACAGTGGTAAAAAGTATATCCCTTTTTAATTTACCCTCAACAGGAACCTTATCTTACCAAGTATAACAAACAAAAGTAAAAGTTTTAGTCCAGGGTCGAGACTGGCCGTATCTAGATTGTACCTTTTACTTCTCACGCCAGACACACATTTTATAGCAGAAGGTAAAACAAACAGCATAAGAACCGCAATTGTCGAAAGCCAATAGGTAATACAACATTGGAACATGCCTATTGATTTTTTATGTTGACAGACATGATCTCTTATATCCATGGGTGGGGTGTCGGCGACACCAACACCGACATCAGTGTCGGCAGTCCAACAGCCGCCGACACCGACACCGGAGTCGGTATTCTATCATCCCCCGACACCGACACCGGTGTCGGTTTCCTAGCAGCCGCCGACACCGACTCCGGGGGGGGAGGCAAGGGAAATAGCTGTGTATTTATTTTCCTTGCTTATACCTCGTAATATATATATAGATGCACGTTTAATTATATAATTATAGTCTTTTTTTGCGACCGTTTTTTTATATTTAATGTATACTTTCAACGATCGTTTAATTTGTGTGGGACGGTTGGCCGAGTGGTGTAGATACTCGACTGTCGACCTGAGAGTCCTGGGTTTTTCCAGGTGAAATTTGGTACAAAGTCGTCCCACAAGTCCACCTAGCTTTAAATGGGTACCTGACTTATGTTGGGGAAGTAAAGACGGCTGGGTTTTGTGCTAACCACACAATCCCTTCATATGCCGAGGTTATGGAAACAGATGAATTCTACACTTCATCTGCCCCGATGGCCCGTTAGGGCTAAGGGAACTTTACTTACTTTTACGTTTAATTGAACTATAGTGAAGTATATTTGTTAAAAAAGTATTAATATATATTTACTTTTGTTACTGAATCATTATCAATTTATACTTATAATCAAAAGAGGAAAAAAAATTCAATAAGCATTTATTGAATGCAATACCTGGTGATAAATAAAAATAAACACACATTCGTACGGTCAGCAGAATAAACATACAAAACTTATTTATCAACCACCCATCCTGTTTTTAATTGCGAGAATCTTATAATAATTTTGCTATATAATTCTAAGCCTAACGCAGGAAGTGTTTTAAGCTGTATTTTAAATTGACTGAACATATTTACCTCGATCATTTAACTCTTTAAGGCTACTAGAGTAGAAGTGATATAGTTTCTTGATTGATCTTTTTCTTTCAGTACCGTATTGGTACTATTGACAGTTCCCAATTTAAAGAATAAAAAAACTGGCCGGCAGACTAGGCACCCTCTAATTCACACACCGCTTCTATGGTACCAGTAGCTTTTTTTGCATGAACAAAATAAAAATGGCCTGTGTATCGTACTATGCAGCTCTTTAAAAGCAGGTTTGTCGGCTTTTTTTCTCGAACTCACCATGTATATATCTAATTTTATAGATGTTTAAAAAATAACTTAAAGAAGGTAAAATTATGTTGCTGTATGTATTGTATGGGCCTAAAATGAAATAGTTTTTTTTTTCTCATTTTGTAAGTTAATTACTAAATAATAAAAGTAAATAATTAAATTGACCGATCTGTGTAATTAAATGTGTTTATTTTAATATTTATGCACAGCTAGACCGGTCGCCGAAATAGTAATCTTGAAAACAATGTTCAGCTTCTAAACCAGACATGGTCAACCTACGCCCCGTTAAACGGTTTGATTCGACCCGCAGTACACTCCCCTTCGTTCATTTACATTAATCCGGCCCTTCAATCAAAATTAAGAATCTATAGTGGTTCTTCAGTAGTTACAAATGTACATCTGTGATCTGTGATTTGCAGCATGTCCATTACGATAAAAAAAATATCAGTTGTACATGTAACATTGAAAGATCACTAAAACACTAGATATGGACATCAAGAGTAACTGCAGTGAATACATTGAAGTAACAGAAGTGTACGGTCTACTTCAAGATATGCCAGACTAAGCAGGATGCTATTTTATACTAAATCTGGAGCGGCCAATTCACTACCTTTAATTAATTTCACATTTATTTGTAGGCTTATGCTGAAATATTGGTCAAGATGATTGTCAACGATTGACTAAGCAAGTCACCGTTAAGTACAGACATATCCAACAACACTAGATCAATGATACTTTGAAGTTTATAAGTGGTCATTTAGAGTATGCAGGATGCTGAAATACAATCATGGCAATGGCTATAGACAAAGATAAAAGATGGATGTTCCAGAGCTATTTTTAGAAAAGAGAGAAAGACACATGAAGACACTACATACTTAACAGTTAATAGAGAAAGGAATTGTTATTTTACACCCGAATTAAGCCTGACATATGTAGTTAAAATGTTATATATTGTTATAGGCTGCACACTTTTCAGAACGATGGGGGAAGGAGGCGCCAAAAAAAAAACGGTCTGGGCTTTCATGTAGTGCCATTGTAACGTAGATTGGGAAATGTTTCAGTTATGCTGAGAGAAATTAAGCTGTGGTAGTGTTAGTGGCGAGTTAACTTTGATTTAAGGGACATTTAAAACAGGTCAGTTCTCAATAACTGACTGGATAGGTTTGTGTGTAGTCCTTCTCCAAAATGGATATTGATATATAGAAGCAAACTAAACATTTCTTATGATATATAATGAATGATTGAATAACAGAGTGAACATAGCCAGTCACAATTCTGTTAATTTTGACAAGTTGTTGTACTGTAGAGAATCTCGCTTTGAAAAATAATACTTTCGCCGATAAACATATTTACCAAGTATTTATTTAAAAAGAAAAAAAAAACTTGATGAACACTTTATGTTAAAGATTGCCTAAGAACTGTTGACGTTGTTCTCAATTATTTAATGTATGTTCTAGTATTTTTTCCTTCACTTTATTGGGTCAGGTTTTCCGCATACACCGACTCCGGACAAAGTACAAATGCCGACACCGACTCCGGATAAAACAAACGCCGACACCTACACTTGGCAAAATACTGATGCCGACTCCGACACCGGGCAAAAACTGCCGACATCGGCGACACTGACACAGACACCGGCTCCCCACCCCTGCTTATATCGACATACATTTACTTAAGCCCATGGTCAAGATTATTTTTATAGAAGTATCAATAATATTGACTTAAATTCGATCTTAATATTTTTGGGGGTTTTGTCCGCTAGGGGTTTTGTCTGCTGGGGGTTTTGTCCTACACTATTACTTAGCACATTGCTCTTATACTCGTTTTAGTCCATCGGTAATGCCATGATGTAAAATGACTATACAGTTAATTGGGTATGCCTAAATAATAGGTTAAATAATTCGATGCCCATAAGTAATATGTTAAAATGTGTGACATCCCTATGATTAAGGACACATTTTTATCGTACTATAGTTAATGGACACATTTTTAACGTACTATAGTTAATGTGTTAATAGTTTAGACTCCCTTTTAGTAATGGTTTAATATTTCGCCAACCACTGACTTAATAAAAAAAAATTATCATTGATCAACACGACTGTATGTGTAATACAACTGAAGGGGGCAAACAGTTGATTTCGTTGTAAATTGATGTGCATAAAAATACCCCAAGTTCAGCCAGAGTTTACTTACTGTAACCAAAGATGGAACGCTTTGAGATCCATCGTTTATTCAAACATGAATTAGTAGTATAGTTGACACTCCGTAAAACCGGACAGGATAGTGACACAGTATAGTCTCTAGCAGACGTAGTTGCGGCACACATAGTATTCAACGAAAAACATATCTACATATCAAGGTTACTCTACCGTTATCCGTCTAGATCAAACAGCCGAATTCTAAATATAGAAGCCCCTACCACCAGTGGCGCAACCAGCATAAAATACTGGGGGGGGGGGGGGTCACATTATGAAAAAAGTCAGTTGGACAGTCTTTTTTTGTAACTTTATAACATTAATTATGTATTGATGATTTGGCCTGGGGGGAGGGGGGCTCAAGCCCCCCCCCACCCCAGCCGCCCCCTCCCTGGTTGCGCCACTGCCTACCAATCTAAACATAAAATACATTGAAAGTAAAAAGAACAAACGAAGATGTCAACATGATACTTTTAGATTTTGACAATTATTATTTTAAACAGATAGGAGCATTGTTGTTAAAACAATAACTCTATAAATAAACAAATTTCAGTTAAACAAAAACAGTTCTACAGATAAAAGCAAATCTAACATACACACACTAGTCCAATGTTAGACACTCTTCCAATGTTACACGCACAAACGCACTTTCACGCCCATAACAGTCAGATGTAGGCTACTTTCAAACACACCCCCACAATCCCTCTACTGTAATACACATACACTGGTCTGGTGACATACACACAGTTAAACACATATACAAACTGTCATAAGCACTGTCAAACACACCAATGCTGCCAAACATGCATACTGTCAAACAAGCATACACTGTCAAACAAACACTTTCACACACACTGTCGAAACAAACATGCATTGTCAAACACCCATAAACAGTGTCATACACATTGTCAAACACACACATAATGTCACATACACTGTGTGGCGTTAGTTAGGTATTTATTATGTATCTATGTATAGCAGGCTCGCCAGGTAATTTAACTTAATTACCAAATCTTTAACTCTAACTCACTGGTATATGTACTAGTATATAACAACACAACTCTTAGGCGTGTACTTTACAACACAGATTTAATGTACTATGATAATATTTTACAAGTCTAACAATCCAAGTCTACTCTAAGTATAATATATTCTATAAACTTCCCTAAGTCTACTGGGCCGCCCTCTGTCGAGATACATTCCGCGTTCACTTTATAAAGGCTGGCGGGGTGCGAGAGGGACCGTAGATAATCCGTGTGCATAGGGGGGGGACAGCTAGCATGAGTCATTAGGGTACGGGTAATAGTAGATAATGGGACAGTAGTAGAAAGTCCGTGTGCAAAGGCAGCGAGAGCTGATAGAAACAACTTTTAACTAGTATGGAAGGGGTTAAGTTTGACACGTTACATGGGGGGGGGGGGGGGAGAGGTGCGGCGAATTCTTGACGTAATATATCCATGGCTGATGAGGAGCGAGAGGGTCCGTATTGGCGGGGTAAATTTAAATTGGCAGTGGAGGTGGAAACGGGGAGGGGAGGGTAAATTTTAGATGTAACATTTCTGACCATGACCCTGGGTTATGTTCCATGGTCAACTGATGAGTCACTCGCTACTGGCGGGAGGTGCGTGTGTAAAAAAGGGGGGGTAACTTCTAAACGTAACACACTGTCAGTGTCAAACACAAATACACTCTCAAACACACTGCTACAGAATATATAGACAAAGTCACACCCATAATCATGCACACACTATCACTGTGTTATAAAATGAGCACACTGTCACAAACATGTAGACGAACGTTCATACACACACTGCAATATATCAGCAAAGTGTTAGACACATACTGTCACGTGTTACAATGTGTAATACAACCATTGTCAGGATATTATGGTGTGCGGGGATAGAGAGAGCATACGTGTGTGACTGGAGACTGAGTTGTGTTCTCCGTGTGTGTGTGTGTGTAGCTGGACAGGAAAAGCTGGAAGTTAATTATGGGAGTTAAGTGTGCTGGAAAGACTTGCAGAGTAAGCTTGTGGAAGGACTGTCGATACATGGAGTAGTATGGTAATCTCGTATTATAGCATAATCAATTATTACGAAATTATAAATAACAAAAATCGATATATGACAGAACTAATTTATACTATTGATTATAATAAACACATTTAAAAAGAAAAAAAGCATAAATATTAGTAATAAGTTGCATTTATTTATAAAAGAAAGCCTCTCTATATTCTATATTAAAAAACAAGCAATTAAGCCTGTTCCATTCTGGACACAGGACGTGTTAGCGCATTTTCATGTTATGTATCAGTACGTATGATATCTTTCAGTAAATATTTGTAAATTTTGGAAATGTTTATAAATTCAATTGTGTAATGCATATATCTGTAAAAAATAAATTATAAAGACGTTTCTTTATATTTGAAAAAAAATTATTGTCTCTTAAATCTAACTACAAGTGGTTTGTGGTTACTGAAATAGGACTCATAATTGAAAACATTCGAAATTATAGTCAATTAATCGTCCGAAAACTCCGTCAATTGTTGCATAGCTCTGATACTTTCAATTAAACTCAGAACACAAGCTTACTATTTCATTTGATGAGTTTCTTAATAAATCTTGGTGAAACTACGTGCTGCAGTATTTCGCACCAAATGAACGTGCTATTGAACGTACAAGGTGTATATATAATATATAAGCCCCTTAGGAGCCCTGAAGCCCGGCCCTCAGAGGTCCTGTCGCGAAATAAACTTTTGATATACACATGGCAGGCCAAGACCTACAAAATGATATATACATCATGGGTCTAGGACTTATAGTTGCTGAGATATAGCGCTCCTTTATTAATATAGCTTATATAGTAAAAAACGGTACTAAGGCCCCTTTTACGGCCCTGAGAGGTCAGATCGCGAAATGGAAAAAAGTCATTTCTTGGCAGGCCAAGACCTACAAAATGATATATACATCATGGGTCTAGAACTTATTGTTGTTGAGATCTAGGGTGTACACGGACGGACAGACAAAACGGGGACAATAGAGCATTTTTTTTTCGAAAATGCTCTAAAAACCACCATATTTTTTCCCGACCTAAATTGTTTACTGTTGCCAACTTAAAAATTCCTTTTCTCAGACAATAAGTAACTAATATTTACAAATGTAAAATAGGAAAAAAGCGTGTTAATGAGAAACCAATAATTTGTCTTAAAAGGACATCATAAATAATATCTAAACAATTTAACTAGTAGAGTAATGAGCTAACTTAAATTACTTGGGTCTATATTATTAATATAGATGCATTTTAAAATGTGCTAAGAAAACCAATGCCCTGAATCAGGAAGGCGTCATACTTATAAAGTTATCCACTGGACATATAGAGGGATAGGGGTTCTGATATTGGGCCCCAAAAATTATCGGATTTTAAATATATGATATATAAGAAAAACGGTATCTACAGAAAACCAATGCACCCACTCAGTAGGGGATCATAAGCATTACGTAACCAACCAAATAATTAGAGGGATGGATGTACTTAAAGCCTTAGGGGCCTTTGAATTTTGGTAATAGCCGTAAATCTCTGATATGGTGCCCAAAACTTAACCATATTTTTAATATAGGTAATATAGGAAAAAACGTTGCCTAAAGAAAAACAATGCCCTGACTCAATAGGGCATCATACACATTATGTTGACCCCAAATAGGTTAGAAGGATGGATGTACTTTAGGCCTCTGTGGCTTTTGAAATTTCTTCATTGCTGTACATGTCTGATATAGGGCCCCAAAAATAACCATATTTTTAATATATGTTATATAGGAAAAAACGTTGCCAAAAAAAAACCCATGCCCTTACTCAGTAGGGCATCATACACATTATGTTGACCTAAAATAGGTTAGAATGATGAATGTACTTTAGGCCACTGGGGCTTTTGAATTTTTTTCATTGCTGTGCATGACTGATATAGGGCCCCAAAAATAACCATATTGTTAATATAGGATATATATGAAAAAACAGTATCTATTAAATACTTTCCAGCACATGGTTGTAGGCGGGGGAGAATGGAAATATTATTTTGTCTGTAAACTAACTGTACATTTATATTACATATCTGACTATATTAGGACAGGCTTATTGTTGCAGCTGAGAGAGATTTTAAATTGATTACATTTTAGAGCAAAATGCATATGGTTTAATTGTGTTGAGTGAATTATGGAATTTTAAATGAAGGAAATATATTTTAGCTAAGTCTAATCATGTTTTGTTTTTTTCAGGTCATGGATACTGGTGGCAGAAGCAGTTCCTAAAGCCAGAGATATTCAAGGCAGGGCCGCTTTATCAGCAAGGCACAGTAGGAACTGTAGAATAACTAATTGTCAACAGTTGTCACAGTTCTTCTTTGAAACAGCAATTGAATTTTAAAAAAGTTTTGCAAAAATTAGACTTGACAATTATATAATAAACATCATTTATCTGTTACCTTTTCATTTTCCTAGGCACTGTGCCTAGGACCTACGGACTTTTCAAGGGCATACGAAAGCCAGAACATAAAGTGAAAACAAGTTCAGAATGCCAGTAAAATCTAATAATGTTTGTATTAAAGTAACTATATATAACCGTGTGAGATGAGCACCTGAGCAAGTCAAGCTGCAGTGCTATAGATCTGTAAATTACAATATTATGTTAACTTTTCGGCTCTTTGTCTTAGCAAAGTCACATATGACGTCCCACTTGTCATTTCCCTCAAGTCAATTTCAATTGAAATTAATGCCAGGGAGGATAGTCGTTTTGTCCCTTCGTTGACCGAAATTACGCTTTTATCAATTTGAGTTTAGAAAAGGAACGTTACCCTCAGGCCCGTAGCGTGCCGGGCCCCTTGCGTTTTGTCTGGCCCCCTCTGCTTATTTGCTCTACTTAGTAAAATGTATTACCTGCCCCCCCCTGCTATTGCTTGCCCCCCCCCCCCTGTAGAATGCCTGGCCCCTGCTGTAGAATTTTCACGCTACGGGGCTGGTTCCCCTTCAGCACGTGTTCCAAAAATTGAAAGATAGATCCGGAAAGCAATATTTACATTGGAAAACTTGTCACCAACCTATTCTGTATTTGTGCTGTAAGCATTTCAGCCACATATTTCTTGTCAGCAAACATCCGTGAGAACAAAAGAAATTTATTAGTAAACGCCTCTTCCAGATCTGATGGGTACATCTCAATTAGTGACTTGGCTTTCGAAACTGTTTGATTAATTGAAGAGATCTGCCCAGAAGAAAGTTGAACCTTTCATATAGTGTTGTGTAGGCTGCTCGCCGTTTTCCCATCTCAGTAATAAGTCTATCTATGATAACATAAAGAGTCTGAGTACGGAATTTTACACAAGGACTCATACCTAAAACCGGATCATTATCATCCACAAATTTATCATGAAATCTGTTGCTGACGTTTGCGTTGTGTACATTCTTTATAGTCCATTTGTGAGAGCTCTTTTGCTATACCTTCGTACATTTCAAATTTTTCGCGTGTATCATGAAAGTTAAGAACAAAACTGACATACAAGTTGATGATGTTCATTAACTCAATTCCATGTTCCTGTAGAAATTTGTTGGCAATATCAATTTTTTGGAACAAGTCTTTCAAAATCACACTTATTAGCGCTGTCTCGAAATGGTCCAACTTCTTTATGAAATTGGAATGAACAGAAGAAAACCTCTACAACAGTTCCACTCTTGAGAACATAGTGAACAATAGGGAGCGACCGATATGCCTTTTTACCGATAGTCCGATACCGATATTTTCCCCCAGCATTTTTACCGATACCGATACCGATATTTTATTTTTAGGGGCTGTCCATTATTTATGTCAACAAATTTTTGGCGATTTTTACCTCCCCCCCTTGTCAACAACTTGTCAAACTTTCCGAGACCCCCCTATAAAATTACGTCAACATTTGATTACCCCCCCCCTAAAAAGGTGGCTTCCAAAATGTTTATGTGGCAAAATTAGTAGGAATATAGTTAGTTTAATTAAAATACTGAATGTTAAGCGAGTGTGTAACACAGAACTACAAACGCTGCTTAATTTTCCTATTTATTAAGTAATTATATTAAATTTAAAAAAGTAACATTGATGACGTCAATTTTTTCTTGACCTCCCTCCCCTCCCCCTTGTCAACAATTGTCAAAAATTTTCTGACCCCCCCCTCCCCCCTATTTTGTTGACGTAATTAATGGACAGCCCCTTAAGCAACAACAATGTCAATTGCCAAACACGTGTTTCTCTCGTGCTAATACAGCTAATGACGTATGTCAACCCATGCTTACCCCTTCCCTGTCATATTTTGTGACACTTCGCCGACACGTAAGTCTTGTTCCCCCCCCCCCCCCCCCCAACTTCCCATCCCAACAAAAAATACGCACAGATGTTCACTAATTGTATCACTCAAGGTCATACATTAGAATTAAGAAATGCCAATCCTATTGTTTCAAGGTCGTATCTCTGATGTATACGTGACAATTTCTGTGTACGGGTTTTTTTTTTTCCTTTTTTTAAAATCTTGTCTGATCTGGTTATAGAATTGGGTTATTTACTGATTTTCCTTTCTGCAACTCTGTTGTGAAAAAAAAAACAATGTATCGGCAGCCAAAAAACGGCCGGTCCGACAGTTAACCCATAGTGCCAATATCGGTTCGACTATTGGTCGCTCCCTACAACAATCGGCCGATCCGATATTAACCGATAGTGATAATATCGGTCCGATACCGATAGCGATCCGATTATCGGTCGCTCCCTAGTGAACAACAACTGTCAGCTGATCCACATGACTGATGTCGGGAGTGTAAACGATAATGATTCCATAATATTTAACATTCTTACTTTCAGACAGTATCTGCGTCAACACTTTGGATCCCATTAACTCAATAAATTCATCACATATACTGGTAGAAAGATATGATACATTCCCCTTTCCGGGGTTTCAATGTCTCTCAATGTATTCCTTTAGAAAGGGATCGAATTCAGCTAAAAGTTCAATGCAAGTAGTTTCCATTGTTATAACAGTTATGTAAATTGCTGTCACCGCGAAAAGCTAACCCTCTTTTAGCAAGAAATATTATCACAGCAACTATTCTCTTGATAACATCAGTCCAGTATTTGCACAATTTTCGCTTCTCCTTTTGGAGTTTTTCGTCAATGCTAGATTGACATTCTAACATCCTTGACTGACAGAGCAGCATAATTACTTCTTAGATGTGCAGTTATCTCCCAATCAGCTCGATCACTTGAATAACTGTATTCTATGTCATGCAGCTCATGCTTCAAACCGGCATCTCCTACTGTTCCTGTAGGCAAATCAAACACAGCAGCTTCAGCATGACCTTTTACAGAAATTGCAGATACCTTTTCCTTTGTAACATTTGTTTCTATTGTTTCACTTTTTTCTGCACATTCGGCAACATTATTTCTGGTATTGCGGGATTGTTGGTGCACATTGTGGCTTACGAAGTAAATGAAATGTCATTATCACTAGTATTACTAGTTTTACCAGTAATGCAATCAGTGTCTCTGCTAATAAATTGCAGCAACTAACCCCGAATTTTTTTCAATGCTTTTTCTTTCTCCTCTTTTTTCTTCCGTTTCTCAAATCCACTCTCGTATTTCCTCTTGTATCCATCAGACACGGTTATTTAAAAATACTTTCTTTACTTTTTTTAAAATTTTGTAAGAAAAAAGAAGCACATGATTAACGATAAACAACGAATGTGAAGTGCATGATGTAACACATGAATTACTACGTCATCACTACATACAGTCTGCATAGAATAATTAACAATGCGGAAAGTTTATTTATATTTCAAATCGCAAAGAAGTGAGGGTGCATTCTTGAAAAAAATATTAAAAATGAAGTCGGGGAGGGCCTACGACTTTAAAAGTGCCCACACATTCTCCTGCGCCCGAGCTCGGGGGGGGGGGGGGTAGGTAAGCAAAAAATTATTTAAAAAATTCTATTTAATATTTCCAAAAAAAAAATTGGACGTTTGTTTGAAATACACTCATTAACATTTGTGCAAAGTTATTTTACGATATCTACAAAGGATTTTAAAAATTGGTTCTTTGAAAATTTTTTGAAAATATGTCTTAAAATTACACTTTTTTACCCAAAAAAGTCACAAAATACATTTTTAAATAATTTTTTTTTATATATTTTTTTAAATTTCTTTGTTCATTAATTGGTATGTTGTATGCATGTGCCAAAAATGGCTAGTGTAGCTTAAAAAATAAAAGAGATAGAAAAAACAACTAGCAGAAACCTTAAATGCCCCCCATGGACCACCTTAAATTGGGAATTTCAACCACTTCATCGCCCAAGTTATTGTTATTTATTACTTTACCATTTCTTAATCTTAACACCGTTCAACATGATCATCCATTTGGTGCTCTGTCACAGGGAATACCCTGTGATATACCTCCCACCTTTATATTAGCAAATGTAATATTTACAAATAGTATAAATTTAAATTAATAAAAAATGCGTACCTTCGGATGCAGAAGTTTTGTTTTTCACAAACGTAGATAGTGACATAATTTGTATAGAAATTTGCAGAATTTCTTTTTTTTTAATATTATAAACTTTATTTACGAACGCGCTCGCTAGTGACCTTGACCTAAGTTTGACTCACTTTGACGATGTTAAAATGCTATTATTTAATATTTAGGACTTTTACATTTCATAATAAAAAACCACAGAATCTATTTAAAACTGTAGATTTTTGAAAAAGAAATATCTAATCGATTGAAAGCAAGCGCCATTTTGAATTATGCTTTATAAGTTAGAGATTTACATCCAGGTATTATATATTACATTTTATTATAAAAATGAAGGCCAAATAATAGATTTTATAATAAAAATGGGGGATGGGTTCTGTGGGATAGTGTTGTTTTCGTTGACTAAAACTAAAACCTTCGTTGACGAAAATGTTGACTTTTCGTCAACGAGAACTAAAACTAAAATTAGCAGCAAGACTAAAACTAGATGAAAACTGAAATTATTACAGAAAAAACGAAATAAAAACTGAAACTAAAATATAGTGTTGCTTTCTTTCACGAAAACTAAAACCTTCGTTAACGAAAATGTTGATTTTTCGTCAACGAGAACTAAAACTAAAACTAAAATTAGAAGCAAGACTAAAACTAGACGAAAACTAAAATTATTACAGAAAAAACGAAATAAAAACTGAAACTAAAATATGACCTGGGACTAAAACAACACTACTGTGGGGGTTTTGTCCGCTGGGGTTTTTGTCCGCTAGGGGGTTTTGTCCGCTGGGTGTTTTGTCCGGATAACGGTGCACAGCCATACCTCAAGGCTACGACCGGTCCAACGAATTATTAACTAATTCTTGAAAGTGTGGTGGGCGTATAATTGCGAACCGGAGAGTCAAACAAAATCCACTGAGGAGCCAGAAACTGTAATATAGACCTAATATTAGAGGGCTGGAGATGGGCTCCAGTATTTGTTAAAACTTGTTATATATACAAGTCAAATTAGATTTCTATTATTACGACTAGCGGGCGGAGTTTGAACTCAGAAAGCAAACTTTTTGTGTAAGTTTGTATTTTTAGAGGAGCGGGGATGTCAAAAAATTGACTTAATTTTACGGGGTGAGGGGGGGTCGTCATCAAAAGTTTGACAGAAATGTTGGGCCAATGTACAAATAATGCTTTATGCCTAGGGATTTGGGGACCCGGGGGCTTGACCTTTTTGGGGGCCTCTGCAATTTGACATACATTATGACATGAGATAATGCACTAATAAATATATGTCTAAATTCAAATTAGTGCAGTATATCAATAAAACTAACAAAAAATAATCATTAAAACTCTTTTAATGAATAATTCCATTGTTTTGACGAGATAATGCACAAATGACAAATCTCAGTTCATCTTGCCTCAAGTCGTGCTTTCTGTGCAGCAAAGGCATCTATAACATCATCTACATCAATGTTTTCTAGATTTTTGACTTCACTGACATTAAAGCCATGCTGCTAAGTCTTTCTTGCGTCATTGTGCTCCTGAGATAGTTTTTGATTAACTTGAGTTTTTAGAATGATCTCTCACATGTTGCAATGGAAGTGGCCTGAGTTAGCAGTATTCGGATGAAGGTTGCAAGGTTTGAGCACACATCATTACCATATGAAGCCAGCTTCCTCAATAAGTCAATTGGTGATTGTGGTACTGGTGTGTTGATGAAAAGTGCTCGTGCATCAATGACATCATTGAACAAGTGATTTGCCTGTATGTCATCATACAAACAGGAAAAAGTAACATAGTTTTTCATCAGTGTGTGATCATCCATAGAATCCAACAGGTTCAAGAAGAAACCCAAAGGTGTCCACATGGCTTTGCAACCTTTGGAATCTGTCCTTTATCTCCATATGAAGTCTGTCCAGCACTTCTGTCGCAACACGTTTGAATTGCAGTTCTATTGACAGTCCTACATCAGAACTCAACTCCCCATCAAGTCTTTTCTTTCTTCTGGTTGTTTTGCTTACAGGAAATCCATAGCATTCAATGCCTTCTTTTGCTCTTTCGATGGATTGGATGATCAGTTTTGTCCTTTTCTCATCATTTTGCAGAAAGCATGAAAGGGTCTTAATCTCTTCAGCAGCTTTGTCAAGATGCAAGGAAACTGACGACGTAGCTTCCTCTCTTGAGGACCACATTGTACTACTCCTCTTTTTTAGACTCCAGTCTTCAGCTGCTTTCAGTTTGGCCTATCTCTGGGATGAATTGGAAAAAAAGTTCATGAACAGTTCCAGAAAAAGGTGACAATTGCTGGATCTATCTCAGCAGAATGAAGAGCTGCCAAGTTGAGAGAGTGATTATCACCGTTCAGAAATGTTACCTTTGAATTTATGTCTAAGAGACGTTTCTGCAGGCCAGACCGACGGCCACGCATTGTGGCTGCGTTATCATAGGTTTGATCTGTGCACAGATTTAAGTCTAGTCCAGTGTCTTAAAGAGTTTTCAGAACAAGATCTTCATAATGTTGTGCATCTGGCTTCACAATTTCAAAATAACCAAAGAATGACTCTTTTATTTCAAAATTCTCGACATCCAAGTAACGAACTATAAAGGATACTTTCCCAACAATTGTTTCCCTAACTTTATTGCCCATCAAGTTTATGAACTCATTTTGAATTATTCAAGTGATGTTACGTAACTTCATCAAATTCTGCAAGAAATTTCAAAGATTCTAGGAAGTTCCCAGGACTGGGAGAATCCAGTTTTACTTTGTGGCCAAGTAAGCTTGAATTAGTTTATGCTAAGTACTTGACAGCTGCTGATACATGGTCTCCTTTTTTTCAATGCTATTATCAGGTTTCTTTTTAAAGAACCCTTCAAAAACTTTCCTTGATTTTGCAGCATCTTGTCTTTCTGTAGCACGCTTTTTCCGTCTTGTAGCCCCACTCTGGTAAACTCGTTCTTTCGGCTTGGGTGAAGTTTCTCTATAAAAAATAACATTCTTTAAATTTCACAAATAAAAAAAGAAGTGGCTACGGTTCCAAGGAATGGGACTCCGTATTATTTTTTTTCGGGGTCCAGCTATAGATACGCATGCGCGGCAGACGGACTGTTTATTATTGCATATTTTTTGTTTTCGGGGCTAGGGTTAGGGTTAGGAATAAGATTAGGGCTAGGATTAAGGGGTTAGGGTTAGAGATAGGGTTAGGAGCAATATCTATAGCCGGACCCCGATAAAAAAATTCGGAGTCCGGCTATCGTAAATGCACACATCTACAGCCGTTAAAATATAAAGTCCGTCTAGAGCGATAGAGCGCATGTGCATCTATAGTTGGATCCCGGAAAAAAATAATACGGAGTCCCATTTCTTGGAACCGCAGCCACTGCGAATAAAAAATATAGAAAAATGATGTATACTTGTTTCTACCCCCATGATTAAGGGGACGGATGGTCATGCGGTAGAACGCTCGACTGTCGACCTGAAGGTACCTGGTTCGATCCCCTGTGAGGACCAAGGACATTTTTCAGGTCTTGGCTCAAGTTCCCGATATATCTCCCGTGGTGCCTCCATGGCCATTGCACTATCGGCTATGGTGGGGATGAAAGAAGGGCACCATAAAAACCGTCCCATTAGTGGTTTATAGGATCTAAGAGATTTCATCTCATCCTTTTAGGGACTTCACACACCGCCATGATTAGGAGATTTCGCCTTTTATTTATGTCTATGGACAGATAGATTGTAGCATGGACGAAAAAATGGAAGATAAAATGCCATCAAGACCACGTGTTTTACAAAAACTGAAACTATTTTTTGATAGTTTTAATAAACTTTTACCAGTTTTTATTTGCGTGATGATATATGCCATCAAGACAACGTGTTTTACAACAACTGAAACTATTTTTTCATAGTTTTAATAAACTTTTACCAGTTTTTATTTGCGTGATGATATACGTAATTTTGAAATCCTTAATCTGTGTGGAATAAATGCAACATGTCACTAACTCAGTGGCGTCACTAATATTGGTGTCACCAGTTGCGGAAAATTCAGGGTGTCACCCCCTCCCCCAAGACTTCCAACATGAAAAATGGTACATATTTCGAATTTTCCTGCACTAGACGGTCTTGACCTTAGAGAATTTATTTTAAAATACATAAGCGATAAAAACGATAGTACATGTATTACTGAATGTATTTCAGAAATATGTATATTACTTTAATTAAACTGAGTGTATGTATATTACTTTGATTAAAAGGAGTTTATAAACTATGTCTCCTATTTCATAAAACCACGTGATTACATCCGTCCTTTTTTGTTTATCGCGTTTGCAAATAACTCCAGATTGATCCTAGCAGTTTTGAATTAGATTCATTTAGCTAAGCTCCAGACGCTCTGCATGATGGCACCCTGTGCTACTGCTCGTATGGTGGCACCCTGTGCTACTGCTCTGTATGGTGGCATCCTGACTATGATCGGTTATAAAACTGGCTATGGCGAGTTCTTTCTGCTATAAATTTTTAAATTTTTCATTTTGGCGTCACCCATATGTTGATGTCACCCGGTGTGGCCCGCACCCCCGGAGTGACGCCACTACTAAATTATATAACAACGTGAATAGCAAGATGGCAGTGGCTACGGTTCGGTCCGACCGAACCCGTATTTTTTTTTACTTAGCCATAGATAATATTGCTCCACACCCTAACCCTAACTCTATCTCTAACCCTATCCCTAACCCTATCCCTAACCCTATCCCTAACCCAAATCATGAAAAAAAAAATTCTGAAAAAAAAAAAAATTATGTTGTTATATAGTTCAGTGCAGCGACTCGGCCGCTATGCAATAATAAGTAAGGCTGGTACCCGAAAAAAAAAATACGCGTTCGGTCGGACCGAACCGTAGCCACTGCGTAGCAAGATTATAAGGTGGTGGTGTAATATATACAAATAAAAATGTAAATAGGATTCACGCCTAGCTTATAACTTTGAGAGTTCTTCACCAATTGCCTTGAAATTTATACAAAATTGCAGTAAATTAATAAACTGAATTAGAAACGAAATTTTTCTCAATACTTACTTTTACATTAAAGTAGGTGTCATAACTACTTGTATTATTAGTTATGCGTTGTGAGTTATTGTGATGATCTGTCCATTTATCTAAGCGTGTAGGCCTAATCATTCACATACATCACACAGAGTTGTGCAAACTCAACCAAAAATGATTTGATTCAAACTCTCAACTCATTTCTTCAAAAAAGAGTTAAACTCAAACTCAATTCATTTTTTTTCCAATGAGTTTAATTCAAATTCAGTGAACAAAATAAGTTAAACTCATAACTCATTTTTTTTTTAAAACATTATTTTTGAAATGTAATTTTAATGTCAGTGTGAGGAAAAAAAAACATGTTCATCAAAAAATTATTGAAAATTAAATCACTTCAATTTATTTAGCTAAAAATTCATTGTTTGCTTTCATCATCATCAGCTTTTCAAAATTATCGTCAGAGAGTCTGTTTCGCCTGCTGGTTTCATTTTCTCCTCCGACACTAAACAAACGCTCAACAGCTGCAGAAGGTGGCAAAGTTGTATTGAATTGAACAAATACTTTTTTTGACATATTTAAATTTCTATCTGCATCAGCCAGATAACAAGAAACTTCTGTTTCAACATTATGGACTTTTTCTAAATTCACACCAGTCTCTTCATAGCTATAATCATCATTTATTTCAGAAGCAACACTTGAAGTAGATCGTGTTTTCATTCCTAATCCCACTGATTGAATAAACACATTTCTTATCAAGTCTCTATCCCTTGGTGTAACCCAACGTAGTATATAATGTGGATGTGAAACCGCTGCCAAAATTGCACTTTTCATTTGAGGCATAGGTTACTTAACTCTAAAAAGTCACCAAATTTTTTTTGAGCTCCATTGAGAATGGCTGAAACCAATGGTTGACAATAAACAAGATTATTGTTTAGAATTTGACAAAGTGAATGACGAAGCTGTATAGTCCTAGGAATCAACACACAGGAATATTGGATTGGGGGGGGCCGAAGACATTTTCGGGGGGGGGGGCGAAGAAATTTTTTTCGGGGGGGGGGGGGTGCTGAAGAAATGATGGGGGCGGATCTAGACAACTTTGACGGGGGGGCACAACTGTTTTCATTGTTGAAAATTGGTCTTAGAACAAAAAATATTTCGATAATTTAATGATGTATTACCTAAATTAGCAATTTGCGATCCCCCTAAATCCGCCCCTGGTAGGGTAGAAGAAATGCTCGGGGGGGGGGCGAAAACGGAGGCGCGAAGCGCCGAAAGCTTGCGAACGGAGAAATTTTTTGCAGTTCCATATCTGGAATGGTGCATTTTAGTACAGATTGTTTAGCTATTAATTAGAAATATATAATTTTAACTACGTTTCAATAATGCATGGCATGTTGCAGTTTTGTTAAAAATAATTTAAATAGTAAAGAGTTTTAATGATATAAATTTATTGAGGCTGAGCAATTTCTGATTCCTGTTATAAATATATTGACCAATAGTTCTGCTACACAATTGTTACATAATAGATACCTGATTTATATTATTATACTGTTTGTTTAACGTACAACCCGGGAAGAACGACAAAGATGCATGAATAAAGCTTAGCTATTTGTGTGTTTTGTTTTCAATATTTTATAAGAAATATCAATTTAAAATAAAATTAATTATGCTAAAAAGTAAATTTGCAAATTAAATAACATCACTCAGAAATCAAGGAGTTTGTACTTTATTATTTTATTATACATATGTATAAAAATGAAGTCAGAAGCCAATGTTATTTTATTAACTTATTTAAGTTGCTAGTTGTCCTCAGAAGATATCAATATATAAAACTATTACAAGGTTGCGAACAGGCCCATCGACAGAAATCTCGGGCCCCTGGGCTGATATTAATATTTTAAAAAGTTGATTGGCCAGCTCAGTCCGGGTCCCTAAAACTCGCCGGGCCCCTGGGCATTGCCCCCCTACCCCCCCCCCACTCGTCGGCACTGGTTGCGAACTTATATTATAATACATTTCAAATTTTCAAACTTCGTGGTTTAGCCAGCCCCGTAGCCAAGGGGGCACTGGGGGCCGTGCCCCCCCATCCCGCTAGGTGTGGAGTGCCCCCCACTTAAAAAAGAAGAAAAAGAGGAAAAAATAAAGAAAAAGTAAAGGTGCCCCCTTGCTGGGTATTGGTGCCTCCCTGCTTACTTTGACCTGGCTACGGGCCTGGGTTTAGCACTGAAATTACCTAAAAATGTTTCAGCATTCAGATTGTCTGTTAAATCTTTTTCAAATGCAAACAGGAAAAGATTGCTTAGACGCTTTTGTAACATTGATCTGCGGTATGGGGTGAGCATTCGTGTGAGGGTTGAGAAACTGTTCTCACACACGGCTGTTGAAGCACCAAATACCAATGCTGCCCAAAATACCCAGAAGTGAACTTCAATAAGATTTAATCTTTTATGCCCAAAACTTAGATAAGCTATATATTTAAGAATATATAAATAGCCAGAATGATTGCCAAAATATAAACTATTAAATTTTTATTATCATTGATTTATTAAACAAAATGATTGATGTTTTATAGCCGTTATTATTAAAATTTTGTCAAAAAACTCAAATCATGCACGGGGGGCTCAGGTCATGCACGGGGGGGGGGCTGAGCCCCCCTAGCCCCCCTCTGGCTACGGGCCTGTCAACACACCGTAATAGCAATCATTCTGGCCTTGCAGTGAATCAAGTATAGAAGCCAAAGGTTGAAAAACACCTCTAAATTCATTTAAAAAATCAATGTCGGTTGATTTGAATTTAGGCAACTCCTTGGACAAACAAATGTCGTATAATTTTTCTTTCAATTCCAGCAAACGACAAATTGCATCAAAAATAGAATCCCACCTTGTTGGACATGGAAATAATATTTTGGATCGCGATTGACTAATTTACTATTTGGCGCAGGAAAATAATTATACAAGCACTGGCATAAACAAAGAGAGCAAACGAAAGATTAAAATAATGCAAGATAAATTATCTTGCATCAAGTTTTTTCTCTTGAAATAATTTTAATGAGGTTGATAATGAGTTGAGTTATAGACCCAATTTAAACTCAAACTCGCAGAAATAAAAGTTAAATTAAAACTCATAAATTATTAAAGTTGAGATGAGTTAACTCAAACTCACAACTCACTCCCTGTGAGTTAACTCTTGAGTTTAACTCATTTGAGTTAACTCATGCACAACACTGCAAATAAATGATATAAACTGCCAAGTCCGATTCATATACTTTATTTGACGATTACACAAATATAATTTCTAAATATAAGTAGAATGAAACTATACACTGCAAAATACATATTCACTGAAACATCACTACTCTATCCTGTGTGCTGTCTATTTTTGTCAAACTGTATGTCTGTACCTCTCTGTTTTCCTCCTTTTTCCCCCTAATTAATTAACCCATTCCTGACCCAATGATCCATATTCTTGAAAATACAATGTTTAACCTATATTATTGTAAATACAATGCTCAACCTAGAAACTTTGGGACACTGATTCTTTGTAACACGAATCAAGCACATGTAGATGTTTGGCGCCATGTATATGTTACCAGCAATGTGTGAAATCCGGCATTCTATAGAATGCCTAGGCAATGTATAGAATGCATGAATTTTTCAGGCAAAGCATGAAAAAATTTCTATTTCATACATTGCCTAAGCATTCTATAGTATGCCGAGTTAGCGTGCGACAAAGTATGTAACTGGCCTTGTTAGGACCTAGAGTAGATTTAGAGACAGAGACAATCCCCTTCGACTTTGTAAGATAAGAAGATATATAAGAAGTAGGAGTAATGCACGTAATGGTTGACAAGGTGACGGACGACAGACAAGGTGGGCAGAAAACAGAGTAAACAACAAAGGTGTGACGACTCTAGAAGTAGACCGGGAGGCGACGACGGACAGTTTAGGAAAGACAACAATGACGACCAGGGGGCGATCCTTAGGTGAGAACAAATCTGAAGGAGACTGTGGCGTAATTAGGGAAATTAAGGTGGGGACGTTAGGAGTATAAATACGACTGGATTCGGACATTAGTTAGCGAAGGGAGTTACGAGAATAATTAAGAGATCTAGTGCCAATTACTGTGTAACCATGTCGGAAGGAAATGTAGTGCACAGGACAGGAATCACGCCATGTTGACATGCAATGACGGTTCTACGATGAATTATCTAAAGTAAGAGCCAATGCTGCTAAAAACTACATACTATACAAAGCACTCTTTGGCTGCAAGGCTAAAGTAGGCCTCACAACGTCGTCCCTACCTGACGATGTTTTATAAGATGTGGAAACAGAGGAAGACCTCGAAAAAAATTACAGGGCATACAAACAACACAAGAGCAGATAGACAGAGATGAAGGCATGCAAGAGACAGCCCTTTCTGCAGAAGACATGCATGAGGATGCAAACCATGATGATGGTAACCAAAGCAGTGGTTCAGCCATGGTTATTGAAGAGACTTCCAATTCCGTGGTTACCGAAGACTCTTCTTACACTGCCTGTTGCGTTTGCTTAAAAGAAACCAGCGGTGCTCATACATGTCGAAAGTGTAGCCGAAATGTTCATGTTATCTGTGGGGATTCCCCTAAAGACGATGACGACAACGAAGTAGAAAGTTATGGTGTTAGCATTGTGTGCACTGTTTGCTTCAATATTGAGAAAGCTATAAAAAAAATGGAATCGAAATCCAACCTCGAAATGCAGGCGAAAAGAATGAAAAGGGATTTGGACAAAAATGTCCTCTTGTGCCTTTGGGAGCCACTGTGCGAGTTCCGATTCCCGATGTTGACAAAGGGCGGGGAGACTCACGAAATCTGTTGGCAGTTGTTATGAGCATGACAGAAGATGGCTTTTACCGCCTTGGAACTGCACATGGAATCTTGAAGCAGCTATATGCCAGACAGTGCCGGCTTTAGGTATAGGCGATATAGGTTTCCGCCTAGAGCGGCATTATTTCAAGGAGCGGCAAATTCCAGCAAAATAAAATCAAAAATATAAAAACTAAAAATAAAATAAATGAATTTGATTCAGATATAATGGAGGATCCGGCTAAATGACCAGATCGTTGTTTTCTTATTCAGCATGATCCATTGAGTCTTGTTTCCAAAAGATGAAAGTGGGAGACAATTTTCTAATTACCACTATACACGAAAACTGGCTTACGGAGAAACTTTAAAAAGGAAATGGTTGATGTATTCTACGTCAGTAGATAAGGTATATTGTTTTTGCTGCAGAATATATAACAGGAGTAAATATGCCTTAGCAACACATGGCAGTTGTGACTGGAAAAATTTGTCAAGTATATTGCAGCATCATGAAAAATCTCCAGATCATTTAACCAGTTATCATGAGTGGAAAGAACTAAAAATGAGGATAACAAAAAATAAAACTATTGATGACGTGAATCAGCGCCTTATAAATCGTGAAGCGAAACACTGGAAGGATGTATTAGAAAGAATAATATCTTTGGTCAGAGTACATGGAGTTCAAAATTTTCCCCTGAGAGGGCAGTCTGATCGGTTATATAGATCTCATAATGGAAACTTTTGAAATTTGTTGAAGTTATTGATGACTTTGATCCGGTAATGAAAGAACATATAAGACGTACAAAATCAGATGAAATTCATGACCATTATTTGGGAAAAAATATTCAGAATAAGATCATTCAACAGTTGAGTAAGAAGGTGAAAGAGAAAGTGATAAATTATCTAAAAATGCAAAATATTACGCTATAGTTCTCGATTGCACACCAGACGCAAGTCACAAAGAACAGATGACAATGATTATTAGATTTGTGACAGCAAATGAATCGACAAATGACAAACCTTCAGAAGTTTCTATCAATGAACACTTCATTGGATTCGCAGAACTTGAAAAATTTACAGGTGCAAGTATGTAGGAAATTTTACTTAAATTGCTGTCAGATTCAGGCATTTTTCTAAATGATAAGAGGGGACAAAGCTACGATAACGGTGCGAACATGCGGGGAATATACAATGGTGTCCAAGCAATAGTTAAAGAGCTAAATTGAAGAGCCTTTTATGTCCCATGCAATGCGCATTCGTTGAATTTGGTGGTGAATGATGCCGTAAACTGTTGTTTGGAAGCAGTAAGGTTTTTTGAGGTAATTCAAAATATATACAACTTTTTTCTGCATCAACACATCGCTGGAATGCAAGGCAGTACCCGGGGGGCTGGGGGGCCCAGTCTCGTGCAGAAGCTAAGGGAATATCACAAAAAATGCTCGATTTCAAGTTTATTTGTTCATTAGTGATTTGGTATGATGTTTTATTTGAGATCAATATATCTAGCAAAACATTTCATTTAAAAAAAATCTATTCAACAATTGAACACAACTAAAACAATGCTCCAGAATTATAGAACAGATGAAGGTTTTACCAAAGCAATTACAACAGCTAAATCATTGGCTCAAGAATTTGGTATTGAGTGCAATTTACCTACGGAAATACAAATAAGATCTCGACTAAGAAAGAGACAATTTGACTATGAAGTTTCAGACGATCCAATTCTCGAGCCAGAAATGAATTTCAGAGTAATTTTTTTTTTCAACCAGATATTGGATACCGCAATTCAATCAGGTAATGATCGATTTATGCAGTTAACATCTCATTGTATGACATTAAGAAACTGGAGAAATGTGATAAAAGAGAGATTTTCAAAGATTGCATGGACCTTCAATTATCTTTAACGTCTGAAAACAAAGATTCAGCAGACTTTAATGCAACAGAACTGTGCGATAAATTATTTGATTTATCAGGGAGAATTACAGAAAAATCAAGCCCTAGAGTAATAATAGACTATCTATATGGAATGGGCGTGGTTGCTCTTTTTCCGAATGTGTACGTGGCATTGCGAATTTCGCTTACACTCCCGATAACAGTGGCGAGTGCAGAGAGAAGCTTTTCGAAGCTCAAACTCATAAAAACATATCTTCGTTCTACCATGTCTCAGGATCGTTTGGTTGGTTTAGCTACAATATCTATAGAGAAAACGATTGCAGAAGATTTGGATCTGACCGAAGTAATTGAAGAGTTTGCCTCTGCAAAAGCTAGAAAAGCATATTTTTTCTTGAATTTTCTTCAATCTTTTTAATGCTTAATAAACATGACATTTAATTTTTTTTAATTTTTTTATTACTTTTTTAACTTAGCCAAAAAAAAAAAAAAACTTCCAAAAATACACTACAATATTTAAAACTCTTTAACTTTTACAAAGTTGCCAAATTTTTAAAATGTATTATAATAAATAGCATTTATAGAGTTTTCTTAGAAAAATGAAACTAAAAAGGGCGGCATTTTTGTCCTTGCCTATATCACAAAAATGTCTAAGGCCGGCACTGATGCCAGATCAGAATTCACCGTATGTCCAAAAGATTTAATAAAAGCGGAAGACGTTCCTGACCTTGAATAGATCTCCGATCTGCTGCTACTTCTCAGTCTACAGGAAGCGGCCAAGGATTCGTCAGATGTATGTGCAAGATGAAATGCCAAACTATGAGGTGTCTTTGTGTAAAAAAGAAAATTAAGTGCAATTCAAAATGTCATTCTAGTCTTCCCTGCTGCAACAAGAAGCTCATTCCAGTTGTGTTCTGCTTGTTTTCGCCAGAAACAACATCTTCTTCTTATTATTTATCAATTCTTCACTAATTCATGAAATATGAATATGAAAGATCAAAATACCAAAAGATGAAGTGCTTTGTGTGAAAGAAGAAAATAAGTACAGTACAATTCTAAGTGTCAATCCAGTCTTACCTGCTGAAGCAAATACTTCAATCCAGTGGCGTAGCTAAGGGGGGCGAGGGGGGTGGACTGTCCACAACTCGCTGGAGTGCACATGCTTATGAAGTGAAGCAAGTGATACAGAAGTTTAACCAGTTTGTGGAAGCCATTGAAGCTCTGTGTGATGTCGAAGAAAGCGTCGAGACAAGATGCGCTGCGCACAATCTGTTGACAGCTTATATGCGACTTTTCTTTCATTTCGTTCTTGTTTTTCTGAGATGATGTTTTACAAGAAGTCGACTTAGCACAGAAGTACACGAAAACACCAGGTATTACTGTGGACATGGTTGCAACCAAAATAAGGGCTCTCAAGGTCTTTGTGGAAGAGCATCGTATGAAGGTTGTTGACAATGCCGTCCAGCAGGCACTTGCGAAATGTGAAGAGCTCGATATCCCTACAGAGATGAGAATCATAAGGAAGAGAAGATTACCAGGAAAGTAGGCAAGAGATGCTGGATTGTCTTGCAGCAGGAGACCAAGAGAGCAATTATAGATTGTCTGGACCGTTCTCATATGGAGTTAGATACGAGAGGAAAGGCAGTGAATGACATTTTGCTGACTTTTTCTGCCATTCAACTAGACCATATTATTTGTGCCAACGACGAAGAAATACAGTTGTCTGTTACCAAGCTCACAGCCGTGTATGATGAGCTGAAGAAGACATTTGTCTAGAAAATCCACGTTTAAGGCAACACGTACAAGCAGCCAAAATAAACTTGGAGGAAGCCAGGCACTGAATTGTACAGCAACTCCTACGGTTTATCATCAAGTGGGACTTTTTTTTATCATTGCCATATCTTACGCTGACTCTAAGATTCTTTATGACAATATGTGTTTCTGTGGCATCGTGTGAAAGAAGTTTCTCGAAAATGAAACTTATAAAACATAACCTCAACAATATGGCTGTTCTGTCCAATGAACGCGAGCTTACAAGACAAATAGATTTTGACGATGTAATTGACTTGTTTGCCACAATGAAAACAAGAAGACATTCCTTCTAGCACAATAGTTTTGAAGGACATTCTTTTGGGCTGTTCATTGTCGTGTTTTGCATTTAGATGTTCTGAAAATGAACAGTTGCATTTTAAAAATCTTTGGATTTGAATTATTTGTTTTGTGGTATTGGATTTGGATTTTGTCTTGGATCATACATGTAAGCAGCAACGTACCGGTCAGTAGAGTAAAGTAGAGCCTAGAGGTAGAGTATTTATGAAAATTTAGCTACACCTAACCATTCAGCAAAGGGTCGTGTGGGGTCACTGGGGTGACATTAGAACGGACAGCCCCGGGTGACGTTTACTCTAGCTACGCCACTGCTTCCATCTCAGCTCTGCTGTCGTTGTTGTTTTCCGGTTTGAACATCATATGCTTTATTTTGTATTCGTTCCATATTAAAACACTTTATTATCAATAAAGGCTTTTGTTGTTCTGTTCTGATACTTTGCCTATTAAAATGGCACTAGTCATTCTATACAACTCCTAGGCATTCTATACAATGCCTAGGAAAAGTATGCAAAATTTAAGAAAATAACTGATATTTTATAATTTGCCCAAAACCACCAGGCATTCCATACATTGCCTAGGCATTCTATAGAATGCCGGAATTTCACACATTGCCGGTAACATATACGTAACCAAAAAACAAGGGCGCTTAGCATTGCTTTTAATTCCAGCCTAACTAGGTCATCTAACTTTAAACAGGTTACGCCACTGTGCTTTATACAGCCCCGTAGCGTGAAAATTCTGGTCCATGCAATAGCAGGGCAAAACGCAGGGGGGGGGGCCCGCACGCTACGGGCCTGGTTTTATATAACAAAAATTAAATAAAGTTTGTTTTTTTTTAATCTCGATATTGCACAATAAAAAAAAATAGCCAGCAGGTGAGAGCACTCTCTGGTACATTACAATTATCATTATAATGATTATTCCTATACGACCGTCAGTCACAGTTGTAGAATTCCCGGATTCAAAAATAACCTAGCGGGTTGCAACTTGTGAATAGCATCTTTACAATTTAACAAAATGTTACACATTTAGAAATAAAATGTGTGCTGAACGATGTTTGAATGGTTTGTAAAATATTGTGCTTTTTTTTATTAAATAGTTCTTTTTGGAATATATATTCAGAACTTAAGAAACGAAAGGAAAATGTCCGCAAATTTACTCGACTCCTCGTTGATAAGCAATTAGGTTTGTTTAAAAATGGCCGCCGTTATATTCAACACAATGTTTATTGTTGTAATATTTTAAATTCTGAAAAATGAATATATTTAGTCTAATTTTAGGTGGTATATTTAAAGTTTAGACCAGAATTAACATAATGAAGAAAAACGCTTTATTAGAAAAATAGAAAACTGGCAAAGTAATTTTTAGTCTGTAATTGTAAATTACGTTTTCATTTAATAATATCGTCCTGGACGGCGTCCATGCCACACTCATGTAGAGCCTGTACAGTTCAAAATCTTTATTCTTTAAATTTAGCTTTACCTAAAGTTGATTTGAAACATCAAGATAAATATAAATATTCTCGTAACCAATCTCTCATAGATTGAGACACTTTTAAACTATATTATAAACAAATAAATTACCATTGTAAAAGTACAACTTTTCATCCATAATGCCTAGTACTAATGGTGCATTAGTCAGCATTAAAGTAATTTAATTATTCAATGTAATTGTTTATCAACATGTCTTGTTTAACTGATTTGGATGTACATTTAATTTTCTTCACCCCCTACCCTCCCATTCCTGGATTATTTGTTTTCATTTATTCGTTTATCAAATTTTAATGCAAATTAGTACATTTCTTAGATGAACTATTCATTTTGTTTATTGTATGCTTTTCATTTTTTAGATAAAATTTGTTAAATTTAAACAATTTTTTTATGTTTATAATTATGACAGAACGTCAAACAAAAATGATGACCAATGAATAAAATTATATTAGCTGCTACACATACCGAGCCTCAGTGAATATTCTTTTATTAAATTAAAAATGGTTCGTACACATTCTTTTTTTTAAGTATGAAATTATTCCATTAATTATGTCATATAAATAGGGTAGGAGTGTTATAAAAAAGTTGTACAATTTTTTTTTACATACAAGTGGTAGAGTTATTAATGGGAATTGACATCAACATTTTAGAATCTAAATGTCTTGATTTGTACATGATTTCAAATTTTAAATGTCCTTGAGAAGTAACTAAATTGACAAAATGTTCTTGTATTCTTGTAAAGTAAAGTTCCCTTCTTAGCCCTAACGGGCCTTCGGGGCAGATGAAGTGTAGAATTCAACTGTTTCTATAACCTCGGCATATGAAGGGATTGTGTGGTTAGCACAACGCCCAGCCGCCTTTACTTCCCCAACTTAAGTCAGGTACCCATTTAAAGCTGGGTGGACTTGTGGGACGACTTTGCACCAAATTTCACCTGGAAAAATTCCATGGGCCTCACCGAGGTTCGAACCCAGGACTCTCAGGCAGACAGTCGAGTATCTACACCACTCAGCCATCCGTCTTGTAAAACTCAATAAATCTTTTTTTTTTTTTTTTTTACATAAAAACCAGTTGTGTAAAAATGTAAATTTTAACAAGGATAGCCCTTTTGATTTCTTAATTTCAAGTCTATCACATTAAGTAATATTATATTGTACAGTGTTAGGAAAGTGCATATGTTCATTTCATTAGCCATGAGTGTAGCATAAGTTAAAGGTCATTTGAAATTCTAACTCTTTTATATTACCTTATTAATACATTTTCAGATCTAGGCCTACATACCGGTAGTTATCTAAATGATCAATATAATCTATCGTTGCTACAATTAACAGCAATGTACACATAAATATGGTGGGATGGATGGCTGAGTGGTGTAGATACTAAGTAGGGCTAAGGGAACTTTTTTTCTTACACATAAATATGTATAAATATTGTATAGCAGTCCCACACAACATGCCTGCATGCATTTAAACATAATCACAATATACAAAAGTTACATATGTTTCTATTGTGCATATAACAAAGTACAGTGTATTCTGTATTAGTGTTACAATAAAAAAAATATTTATGATTTCCCTATTCTTCTATTATGGCCATCAAAAATTTTCGTCTGGGGTAGTTTTGGTCTATGTTAAATAGGCAAACTCTATCTAATATATACCTGTATTTCATATGGGTTTACCCCTGGGGTGGAATAATAACTTTTGTCATAAATACTTCTTACAGTTTACTTCCTAGTAAACTAACTAATTTGTAGTTGTGGGCTCAGCTCTTTGCCTTTCCATTTCACTTGTCTATGTTTCCTATGTTAACTCCATGACCATAAAATTATTAACTATGTTGGGGATTAGGGAGCGACCGATAATCGGATCGCTATCAGTATCGGACAGATATTAGCACTATCGGTTAATATCGGATCGGCCGATTGTTGTAGGGAGCGACCGATAGTCGAACCGATATTGGCACTATGGGTTAACTGTCGGACCGGCCGTTTTTTTGGCTGCCGTTACATTGTTGTTTTTTTTCACAACAGAGTTGCAGAAAAGAAAATCAGTAAATAACCCAATTCTATAACCAGATCAGACAAGATTTAAAAAAAAAAGGAAAAAAAAAACCCGTACACAGAAATTGTCACGTATACATCAGAGATACGACCTTGAAACAATAGGATTGGCATTTCTTAATTCTAATGTATGACCTTGAATGATACAATTAGTGAACATCTGTGCGTATTTTTTGTTGGGATTGGAAGTTGGGGGGGGGGGGGGAAACAAGACTTACGTGTCGGTGAAGTGTCACAAAATATGACAGGGAAGGGGTAAGCATGGGTTGACATACGTCATTAGCTGTATTAGCACGAGAGAAACACGTGTTTGGCAATTGACATTGTTGTTGCTTAAGGGGCTGTCCATTAATTACGTCAACAAAATAGGTGGGAGGGGGGGGTCAGAAAATTTTTGACAATTGTTGACAAGGGGGAGGGGAGGGAGGTCAAGAAAAGTTGACGTCAACAATGTTACTTTTTTAAATTTAATATAATTACTTAATAAATAGGAAAATTAAGCAGCGTTTGTAGTTCTGTGTTACACACTCGCTTAACATTCAGTATTTTAATAAAACTAACTATATTCCTACTAATTTTGCCACATAAACATTTTGGAAGCCACCTTTTTAGGGGGGGGGGGGTAATCAAATGATGACGTAATTTTATAGGGGGTCTCGGAAAGTTTGACAAGTTGTTGACAGGGGGGGGGAGGTAAAAATCGCCAAAGATTTGTTGACATAAATAATGGACAGCCCCTAAAAATAAAATATCGGTATCGGTAAAAATGCTGGGGGAAAATATCGGTATCGGACTATCGGTAAAAAGGCATATCGGTCGCTCCCTGTTGGGGATGAAATAATCATCCCATTAGTGATTTATATCAATGGTCCCCAACCCCCGGGCAAATGACCAATATCGATCCGTGGATCAAATGGTACTGGGCCACCGAAGAAACATTGAATTATCTCCAATTTATATACTGAGGTTAACTGGGGGCTGATCGGCTGTGAGCAGTGGCATTGTAAATCAATCTAAAACATAAATGATCACCCCTTCCTCCCTAACGGACCGTGTTGAAATTATGAAACGTTGACCGGTCCAAGGCAAGAAAAAGGTTGGGGATTATTGGTTTATAGGGTCTTAGAGATAACATATATCAAGATACCATATTTTAAATATAATGTATAATGTAGATATAAGTTTTGTATTTTTTTCAAATATTGATACATCTTATGAAACATATATTACTAACAACTGCGTTGTTACTAAACCAGCAAACTGGAATAATTTATTTTTTTTCCGCCGACTAGCAATAGATGTGCGCATGCGCGACTAGACAGACTCCGTAATATTTTTTTTAGGGATCCATCTATAGATATTGCGCATGCGCGACTAGACGGACTCCATATTATTTTTTTCGGGATCCGGCTATAGATATTGTAAAAGTTCCCTTCTTAACCCTAACGGGCCTTCGGGGCAGATGAAGTGTAGAATTCATCTGTTTCTATAACCACGGCATATGAAGGGATTGTGTGGTTAGCACAACGCCCAGCCGCCTTTACTTCCCCAACTTAAAGTCAGGTACCCATTTAAAGCTGGGTGGACTTGAAGGACGACTTTGCACCAAATTTCACCTGGAAAAATTCCATGGGCCTCACCGAGGATCGAACCCAGGACTCTCAGGTCGACAGTCGAGTATCTACACCACTCGGCCATCCATCCCACTATAGATATTGTGCCTAACCCTATTCCTAAACCTAACCCTAAGCCTAACCCTAATCCGAAAACAAAAAATATGCAATAATATGCAGTCCGAATCCGTCTAGTCGCACATGTGCACATCTGTTGCTGGTCGGCGAAAAAAAAAAATTATTCCAGTTTGCTGGTCGAGTAACAATAGCATACTAACAATGTCTTAGATATTAAGTCTGAAAATTTTCATTAATTATTGATATAAATTCAGTAATTTTAAGATTAATTTTAATTTCAAATTGTTAACATATGTTACTTCATTTACTTTTGTTTTATTTTATTCAAGAAAGAGTCATTTGATGCAAAAAATGCGCCCCAGATATACTCTGGTTTAGGACAGGGTGTTTTTTCAGTGCTATAATTAGTATGCTTTCAATAAATAAAAAAGAAAATAGGTCCACTAAATGTATCAAATGATTATCAACTCAGAATTAAAATCTTAAATATCTAAATCCAGATAATTTAAAGAAAAGAAAAATATTTAGCAGCATACAATAACATGTTCATGTATGCCAAATTTGGTTATTTTCTGTTTGATAATGTGGATATGTATGCTGCACAACCAAATAAACATACATTCATTTTGATATATGAAGCATTTTAAGCCAGACTCGCCAAACCCACATCATGGGTTAGGCTGGTATAAGTAAAAACTTTACTTGCATAAATATATATATATATAAATATATGAAGCATTTGGAGGGCGTCCCTCCCCCATTAACGTTTTGAAAACTATTTGAATTTCATCATTAGTTTAGCATATATGGTAATTTAGATTTTTCTGATTATACACAAGAATGTTGATAAACAGATATAACTTAGGAAGTTGTTATTATTAATATTGTTTATTTTTTTTAACCAATTTTCAAGGAGAGTCCAAGAGACATTCAAAATCAGATAACAAGCAAGCTAACTGAAGATGGCTTGAATCCAGTTTCTAGTGATATAGAAAAATTATTATTTCTTTGGAAACGTTACTTACTACTTCAGGTATTGTTAAAAAGAAAACTTACATAATGATAGATATCAATAAGATGTATAGCTCAGCTTTAAATATTACCTCTTAAATAATAATTCATGATGAATAATAAATTAATGTTGATATATATGAAATTAAATAGTGACATCTTTTATTAGGAGGAACTTAAAAAGTCACAGCAGAATGAAATCAAAATTAAAGAAGCCCAGGCAGCAGAGATGAAAGAAGTTGAAAGCTATGTTGAACATATTCGCCAATTATCAGATGAAAGAGAAGCTCTTATTCAGGAATTGGAGAGTGAAAATGAATCTTTAAAATCACAGACTGTTCACTTAGAACAAGAAAACAGTAGTAAATATTTACAATATTTAGATGAAATCTTATACTTTACTAGTTGCAAGTACCCGGCTTTGCCCGGGTTTAAAATAAGGTTTTCTGTTTACCTTCTGTTTTCTCCCTACCCCCTCTCTCCCTTCCTCTCTCTCTCCCTTCCTCCCTCTCTCTCCCTCCCTTTCTCCCTCCCTCCTTCTCCCTCCCTCTCTCTCCCATTTCTCTCCCTCCCACCCTCCCTCTGCCATCTCCCCTCTCCCCCTCCTTCTGTCCATCCCCCCTCCCTCCCTCTCTCCCCCTTCCTCCTTCCCTCTCTCCCTCCCTGCCCTCTCTCTCTCTTTATCTCTTCCATTTCTCCCATCCTCTCTCTCCCTCTCTCCTTCCCTCCCCTCTCTCTCCCTCCCTAACCCTCTCTCTCTCCCTCCCTAACCCTCTCTCTCTCCCTCCCTTCTTTCTCCCTCCCTCCCCTCTCCACCTCTCTCTCTCTTCCTCCCTCCCTCATTCCCTCTCTCCCTGCCCCCCCTCACTCTTATCTCTCTCCTCCCTCCTCCCACCCCTCTCTCTCCCCCCCCCCACCTCTCTCCCTCCCTCTCTCCTCTCTCCTCCCTCCCTCTCTCTCCTCCCTTCCTTCTCTTCTTCCCTCCCTCCCCTTCTCCTCTCTCTCTCTCTCTCCCTCCCTCTCCCATCCCTTTCTCTCTCTCTCTCTCCCATCTCCCTCTCTCCCCCTCTCTCTCCCCCCTCTCCATCCCCCCTCCCTCTCTCCTCCCCTCCTCCCTCCCACCCTCCTTTCCTCTCTCTCCCCCATGCTCCCCATCTCTCTCTCCCCTCCCTCCCTCTCTCCCCTCCTCTACCTCCCTCTCTCTCTCTCTCTCTCTCTCTCTCTCTCTCTCTCTCTTTATATATATATATATATATATATATATATATATATATAAATACTTATTATTATGGCTTCACACTTCTTCTAAAATCCTTCTTCATTCCTTTAACTTCCTCAAGCTGTACAAATAGGGAAGCATGAAAAAACATCAACAATTCTTTGCAGCACAAAGACACAATACAGCACCAGCGCGCAAGTTCTATTCGATCATCGGGAAATGACGTCACAGAGGAATTTTATTTATGGCGCCGTCAAGATTACTTTAATATAGTAAAATACTAAAATAAAAAAAAATTAATTACAATTAAACTACCCATCCAGATGAAACGAAACCAGTCCTATAACCTTCCCCATGTAATTATGTGTATGTGTAACAAATTTCACGTTTTTTGGTTCTCTGGATCTTGAGTTATAAGGGAACAGACAGACAGACAACAAATGCGTCTTATAAGTATAGAGATGTACATTATACAATCATACCTCTGAATTCCAATGCCCCAAAACTTGAGCAATATGGAATTCAGACAAAATATTCTTACTTTGAATGCCAAGTTCTTTGTTTATGTGTGTTTCTGGGCTCTTTTCCCAAGCACTAAAAATTGAGTTTGTGTGCATTAGGAATATATAAATCATTGCTCTACAAGTTAATATGGAAAAATTTTTTGGGACTGGAACAGTTTAAAATTGGAATATATTATTCAGATTATATCTCCTTGTTTTTTTTTAATTAAAACTTTTTATGAGTAACAGTTTATCTGCACAATGGATGGATTTAGAAGTTTAAAAACAATGTAATACTACTTTATAGAAGAAAATACTTAAATCTTATTATTTTTTTTAAATTTCTACATCAGTTAAGAAAATTCTTATGAAAATAAAATATGCTCATTTATAAAAAAAAAATCATGCCTTGGGCAGAGGACACAATATGTTTAGGATACCATTCTGACTTCAGGGGATACAATAAGTTTATAAAATAGTCAAAACAAATGTCAGAAAAAAAAAGTATAAAGAGAAAAATTATTTTTTTATAAAAAACTAGGGAGCAACCAAAATGCCTTTTTACCGATAGTCCGATACCGATATTTTTACCCAGCATTTTTGCCGATACCGATATTTTGCTATTAATGAAAGTGTGTCTTGCAGATGAAGAAGATTCGAAGAACAAAAGATTTGAAAAGACAGACCGGAAGACCGAAGTCAGAAACACAAACCATGCCTGCATAATCTCAGAAATCTACAAGTTTATTGTTTAAAATTAAACTTATAACAAACAATTTGTTGTTTTTACTTTCTACTTGTACACAAACAGAAAAGTAAGATAAAGTTGTAAATAATCAGTCAAACTTAAAAAGTAAAAATGTATTAATTTTTAATTGTAACTTCACTAACTTGTGAAAGTTGTGATGAAATTAAAATAATTTTCTTCGTTAATCTTTGTAATTTTTACTGAATTTGCTTGTAGCAGATTTTTTAAAAAGTTTGAAAAATTAAAAACCCTTAATTATATCAGTAAATCACTTCACTCAGGCGAACAGTTAACTGGAAGTCTGTAAGTAAACTTTAACTCTGTAAACCAAAACCAGTTTAGAGTTACTAGATTTGTGAAAAAAAAAACAATGTATCGGCAGCCAAAAAAACGGCCGGTCTGATAGTTAACCCATAGTGCCAATAATGGTCCGAATATCGGTCGCTCCCTACAAAAATCAGCCGATCCGATATTAATCGATCCGATTATCGGTCGCTCCCTATAAAAAACATCATTCTAGATGTAAGAAATGAGACAGTGTTTATATAAATATTTCCTAAAAAGTCGCATTAAGATTTTAAAAACATTTTTCAATCCATCCCTTGTTAATATGAAGTGCACTTGATTTTTCTTCAAATGTAGTCTCTGCCAAAGAAGAAATAATAGAGATGCTGACAGAACAAGGGCTCACTGAGATTGCTAACTCTTCCCCTGGAGAGCAAATCGCTTACTTGATTGTGGACAGAACAAAGCTATTAGAGGAAGTAGAAAAGCTTAAAAGAACTTCCAGCTCTAGTGATGGACAAAGTTCTAACATTGAGCAGATCTTAGAGCAGGTTTATGAAGTTTATCACAAAATTTAAGTAACTGCGCAATTATTTTAGTTCCTGTTTCGTTTCTTTCTTTTTTTCGTTTACCAGTATGAATATCTTGTGTATTTAGGAAAGAGCAGACTTTGAGCAAGAGTTAAACCAACAAAGAGAAAGTGCAAAAATCCTTAGGGAACAATTGAAACAAGAACATGAAGAAGAGATAAGTGCTTTGATTGAAGAAAATGGAAAACTTGAAGAAGATTTACAGAATGCAGAAATGAGGGTTAGTGAACTGAAATATTTTTTACACTGCATAACTGTTATTTAATTTTAAAATGATTAAATTAGGAAGGATATCCATGAACTATTTAAGCTTTATGTACAGTTATAGTTAGCAATTTTCAATAAAAATAACTTCTGCATTTCATCTCAAAGTTTCTGTTTTACTTTAAAAATAGACCAAGAGAAGAAGATTTGAGCATTAAGAATTTTTTTTTAGTGCTGGATGAAATAAAACATTATAGTTTGATCAGAGCAATATATAATACATATTAAAACAACCTATTAATATTTAGTAATGCATTAGTAAGATAATGTACTCAAAATTATAACTTGTTCATGAGCTTTATCTAACACATAAATAATTTTAACCCTCTCTCTTAGTAACTAATAGCTAAAACCTATTCTCTAAGTACCAATGTCAATCTTCTCCAAGCTTCTTTTCAATAACCTTAGCACAACATTGGGAAATTCCACTATATCTGTTCAATATAAAACTATGCACCACCACTAACCTATACCAATATCCTGAAAAATGTTTTATATGATATTAGATACATATTAAACAGTTGAAATGGTAAATGTGTTTTCAGTTGTCACAACTCACAGCTGAACTCAGCAAATATAATGAGGAAGATCATTTGGACAGTAGTGTGAATAGAAGATCTTTGAGAATGGGAAATTGTGAAGAATTGAAACAACTGGATGAAGAAAGAAATCAACTAAATAGAGAAAGAGAAGACATAGAGAAAGAAATGGGTGAGATTGAAAGTGACAGAGCTGACTTCCAGAAGGAGAGGGATGCATTTAGTAAAGAGATGTTGGAATTTGAAAAACATAAGTTAGTTTCCCTAATAAACAAGTGTTTAGAAATGAATATATTAATGTTTAGCTTAATACTTCTTTTGATTGTAGAAATTGTTTGTTTTTAATTGTCTAACAAACCAGGCAGTCTACATTACATGAGATTTAGGGAACTATTTTTTATAGTCTTAGTTAGAATTCCGTAGACTTAAATTCTGATTCCTCAATTGTAAAATATATGTATGTTTCATCAGGTTTTTTTTTTAATCTATAACATAAAAAACTAAAGATTTCCCTAGAGAGCTCATAAAGGCCATCTGAGTAGATAAAGCAGAATTTACCTTTTTCTACTATCTTAGGCGGGGAAACTATGTGACTCTTAGTTTGTGATTCCTATCTGTATGAGCTAAGCTCATCATCGATAACTTACTTGTTTTTATTATGGTCACTCCATATCCATTGTACACCTGGCTAAGGTGGAGAGGAAAGAATGGCACAACAAAAACTTTTCCACTAGTGATTATAGGATTAAGAAGCAAAGATGACATCCTTACTGAGAATTTAAAAGTATTCAAGGCATACTAAGGGGTTTTTGACTTGTGCAATGCTCAGAACCTTTTTACTACTACAAATGTCAGTGACCTATTTTAAGATGGTTGGACTTTGGGTCATTGCTCATACCTGGCTCTCACAAGGGCTGTAACTCAGGACCTTATAGTCAACAGTTTGCTTCTGAACTATATTTGCTGCTAGATTATATTTTTAAAAAATGTATGACTGTGTGGTTTCTCTTTCTTGTTCATTGATATAAAATTGTGCAAATTCTTCCTAATATTTTAATAAAAGACATGAAAAAATATTTATAAAAGTTATTTGCAGATTAGGTATGATCTTTTAAGTAACTGCAAATGCACATTAATTGGAAGCATCAGCTTGATAAGAATTTATTTTATTTGTCATTATTATAGGAATAATATCCTGAAAGAAATGCAAGAATTAAAGGAAATAAAAGAAGAAATTGAAACAGAAAACAGTGAAATGAAAAGTAAGATACAGGAGCTGCTAAGAGATAAAAAACTTCTTCAAACTAAGCTAGAAGATAAAGAAAACAGGGAGCTTGAGATTGGACAAGAAACATCAGTGAATGAAAAGGGATCTGAAGAATATGATGAGAAAGACTGTAAGTAAAATAAATTAGATTAATTATTTTTCAATGATGTAGATGCGTGAAATAGAGAGCTGCAGAGGGACGGTTTTGATGGTTTCCTGTGGGGATGGAATCACCATTCACAGGGAGTCCGCGGGGTTGGTTGTTAACTTGCGGGAATCCCGTGGGGATGGGGTTGTACTAAACAGGAACTCTGCGTGCAAGAAACCTACAATTCTTAATCGTTTGTCACTTTAATTGATTAGATAAGTGACCATTTGCACTAGTGATAAGATAAGTGACCATGAGATTGACATGACTCCCTTTGAGACGACATGATGTAACCCCAGGTGTTGGTCTGGTGAACTACAATGACGTCACACACATGGACCAACTAGTGTCGAGGCTAGACACTGACAAACTAGAGCATGGAAGCCAAGTAGGATCCGTTGGACTGTTTGATCAGCCCTGCGGCTTCACCCTATTCTAATTGTATCAGAAAATGCGAGCAATATGAAGGCTGCATTTAAAGAGATTTCATTGATTGGCTATGAATGTCATAATATTAATATGGTTTTAGCACACATTTTGAATGAAGAAGAATACATGGTTTATTTTCACG
This sequence comes from Bulinus truncatus, assembly GCA_021962125.1. NCBI lineage: Eukaryota > Metazoa > Mollusca > Gastropoda > Planorbidae > Bulinus > Bulinus truncatus. Next base: position 897,520 of record JAGDYQ010000191.1, read on the forward strand.
TGAAATTTCTTAACCAGTGTAAAAAAAACAACAAAAAAAGAGCTATTAACACTTGCTAAGCAAACAAAAGTATAATGACCTATTACCAACTACACTGAAGCAGTGTGTAATATTACACAATGGATCAGTGTTTTGACAATACTGAAATCAGAAGAGTCCAATTGTGAAGAATTGTGTGCCTAAGTAATGTCAGCAGACAAAGTCTATGTTGTTTGTCTGACATTGACGAAGGACTGATGAAGAGTGTAATAGACTTATTGAGCCTATTGAAACATCAATAACTTCAACAACAAGCCATAAAACTTGTACTTTATGTGTCTTTATTTTTTAAAATATAAATTCACAGTTTTTTGTAATATAAATTTGTTGCATTAATTTTTTAAATATTAATTTGCTGGTTCATTTGTTCTGAAATAAATTTTCTTGTTCATCTGTCTTAATATAAAGTGATTGTTTATTTTATTGATAATTTTAAATTATAGTTAGCGCTTGTAACTATTTAAACTCATGAGGTTATATTTATTTCAGCTGGTATGGGCGGGGGGGGGGGGGATGGAACAGACTTGGGCGGGAGTGGGTTGTGTTGGTTGAAAATTACAGTCCTGTGCAGCTCTCTAGCATGAAAGCTCAGTTTTGGCATCAGTATTCAGCCTAAATCCACAATTCAACTTCATATTTTAATGGCCAATTATCACTTACTACATATACATATCTCTGTCACAAATTAATGAATCTAAGAACTATGGTTTTCAATTTTTTTTCCTTCTCAGTTTTCTTAAAAATTGTCCAAAATTAATAATGAAAATTATAGATATGAAGCAATTAAATAATTTATCCATAAAAACAAAGTTTAATACAAAAAATATTATAGTAGAAAGGTCAAGAAAAAACATAAATGCTCAAACTACTGTTTGGTATGTTATATTTTTCTTACAATTCATTTTGTTTATGAGGCTCAAAAGTGAAAGGTTTAAGAAGTGGTAGTCCTGCTAGATCTTCCAGTGATATAATGTTGAGGAAAGTCATTGAAGACAAGACTAAAATAGAAAGTGAACTTGTACAGCTCAAGACACAGATGAGGACCATACAGCGAGAAAAAGAAAGCCATGATGAAGTAGTAAGTATGAAACTACAAAGATGACATTGTCTCACACATGAGTCCTTAAAATGTTCATTTTCAAGGTTGCCTTCACAAGTTTAGTTTAAATGTTGTCTAAAATTAATTCCTGTAATGATGATTTATGGTCTTTTTGTTGTTTCAAATTCTAAACCACTAAATAAACAATTAGCAATGCCTGGGATTCAAACCCATAATTGGGCCTAGGGATTATACAAAAACCGACTTTTAAAAAAACCGGTTGTCAAAGGTCAATTTCTAAAAAAACCGGTGAAAACCGGTTTTCGGTTGTATAAAAAAATAAGTGAAATAACGGATATTTAAAGCACTCTAGCAATAATCATTTTCAATTTATGTCGTATTTAATTAACGTGTATGATAAAGAATAAAGTTTAATGTAATTATGTCAACCAATTATTACGTAAAACAATATATAAAAGAAAAAAATTATCAGTAAACCTATATGACAATAAAAATATTACTAGTGGGTAGTAGGGTACATATATATTCATTTCAATTGCATTATGACTAAATATATTTCTAGCATGACCTTTAAACTGTTCAACTTTATTTGGCAGTCACGAGCAAGACTTAATACTTTCCAGTGTTTCGTTTATGTTATACTGTAAATATATGTGGTTGTCAAAGAACAAGGTTGGTTTGCTGCTCACACACCAGTTCTGAAATCAGTCGTTGGGAATAGTTGTGATGTAGACCTTCATGTAGTGCTTATTTATTTATAGTCTTTACATATAACTGGGTTTTTTACTCATAGTATTCACTTTCTCTCTCTCTCTCTTTCTTAAGTTTCTAACGTTATCTATACTTGTGACACCGTGCACAAACACCTCAGCACAGCCCCATCTAATGACCCAAAACGAGTGCCCGTTTCAAAACAGTCCTCCAATGTTGTGAACTCTAAATCCATTAATCAACCCTCCCTTCATGCATTTATCTCCCCTCCCAACCTAACACCCCCCTCCATCCCTGAGATGTATTAGTTACACCAGTCATTACAGCGGCTGTGCGACGGTCCTGCCAAGTTAATGTCTTGTTTAGGTTAGAGGGTTTGGCATGGTGGAGGTGTTGTATGACGAACATATATTTAGTCAACTTATAACAAATAGCCTCGGTTGTTATGTGGAATTAGTAAACGACTTGAGTTCAGCCCTCTTTCCAGGTCGAGGAAATGAATGCGTATGTGTATACACCCTACCCCCCTTCCCCCTAATCCCCATATCACCCATGAACAATTACTTTCTAACAATGTACAAGGGTAGGACTGACGAGGGAATTCACTGGAAAGTCAAAGTTTTGCAGATTTCTCTGTTATTTAGTGGAATGTAACAACATTTTTGCTAATTTTTAAGTTCTAGGCTAAAACTGGCTTTTAAATATCCAAAAAAACCGGTTGTCGAATTCTTCGAGATTCGTCGAAAAACCGTTTTTTTTAAAAACCAACAAACCCTTATTGGGCCTCACATTGAAACTTTTCAAAGACTATATTTTTAAAATCATTTTAATTAATGTCACTACAAATTCTATAAATACCTTGAACTAGAATAAAAAATTTTATATTGACTGAGTGAAAATTTGAGCTTTCCACAGTCGCTGGGAACTGTTCTTTTTTTTAATGACTTTATATCAGACCACCCAATCTATATTTGACAAAATTTTCCTTTTAGTTTTTTTTTCTAACTCATTCAGAACTGGATTTTCGGGGATTTAGACCGCTCAAATTTTAGTTATAAAAAAGTAAATCAATGCATATTAATCATTAGTTACTGCATGGTATAATATGGTAAAAAAAACTTAACAAGCTATGTATCATTTAAAGAAAAATACTTGTAGTTTACCTAGCTTACATTTAATTTTAGATTACTTTGTAATGTGAAGAAAAAAAACTGAATTTTTACTTGATTTAAAGGTTGACTTTTTATGTTTTTAACAATGTACAAAAACCTATGTATGTTAGTGTTAAATTCTATAATCATTAAGTTTTACTACTGTTTTTAGGTGAATAATCTCAAAAAAGATGTGGAAAAATCTGCTTTGAAATATAAGCATTTGGAAATAAAAAATACTAGTCTTAATAAGGAGCTGGAGAGTCTGGAGGCTCAGTTGGATGAGATGGATGTAAATATGAACATCAAAATTGATTAAATTAGAAAATTACTATAAGAAATTTAAGGTTTTAAATACAATAGATTAGAGTTTTCTATTTATCAACAGAAGTTAATGAGCATTATTTGATTACACAATAAGTGTTATACATGTACCACTTCTGATTTTCTTTTTTCCAGGTAACTGTAGAAACTTTGAAAAAGGAAAAAGAGAGTCTTAGTTCTAAAAATGAATCACTTAGCTCTGAAATCAAAACTCTCCGAGCTGATGCATCTAAATCTTCCACACTTCAAGATATTGTGGACATTTTATCTAATGACAAAAAACAGCTAAATGAAACTCTAGAAACAATGAAAATGAAATTTGAACAAACAACAAGTGAGAAGGATGAGTTGGTAAATCAGAATAAAAAACTTACAAAAGAGGAACAAGATTTAACCAATCAACTTCAGAATTTAAAACAGGAACTAGATAGACTAGCTAAAGAAAAAGAACATCTCAGTAGTCAAGAGCATGAGCTCTTGGCAGTTACAAAAAAGCAAGGTGAGGTAGAAAAGTTGCTCAAAGCAGACATAGAAGAGCTGAGCAAGGTATTTTCAAATTTAGACCTTTGTAAAACTAAAGTATTGTTTGTTAATTATTTTAATAAAAGAAAAATTCTTTTAAGATTAAATCTTATATCAAACCTTTTAAATGATCGTAGAAAATATTACAACCTAAATTATCTGTTCTGAATTTTAGCAGTAACACTACTAACTTAAATGATGTGTATTTGTGGCCATTTTATGATAAACTTCATCTGATTGTTGTGTATATAGACAAAGGAAAATTTAGCTCACCAGACAGAAATGTTAAGTAAAGAAAACAAAGAGTTATTGAACAAATTGGATAAGGCAAAAGATGAAGCTGAGACAGCCAGACTCCATGTCCAGGAGATTGACAAATTGAAAGTAAGATGTAGAATTAAAATAAATGTCTAGAAATTACAAAAAATGATTAGCACTCTAATTTATTTTTTATTTGCATTGATCATTTTTTTAATGTGATGCACCATTTAACCTGAGAGTAATTAATAGCACATCATTTTTTAAGAGTATTAAAATTCATTTTGTTTGATTAATTTTGTTATTGACACAGTCCCTTTTTGCTATTCTTTTAAAATTAATTAATAAAAAATAAATAAAAGCCAACAGTATCCCAATTTTTACATGATTTACTTAGATTAATTTATTTTTGAGAATACCAACTTTCTAATAATGACTATCTTGTAATTAAATGCTTAACCATAAGATCATTTGAAAATTAATTTTGAGAAATTTATGTTATATAAAATCTGCTTTTAAAAACAGCTTATAATAGCTCATCTCAAAGAACAAAATCAACAAATGCTACAACAGCTGAAATCTTCACAGACAGAACTGGAAAAATCAAAAGAAAGGGAGACAATGCTTATTACCAATCAGGTAATACAAATTACTCCTGTGTGAAACTGACAATGGCTTAATTTGCAAGCAGAGGAAAAGAAAATTAAAGTATGAATGCTTTGGCTTTTATTTTTTAGCCTTAAAATTTGTAAGTGATTAAAATCTTAAGTGTTGGTCTCAATATACGTTAGGACACTGGTTCTGAAAGTGTGGATCGCGACCCATTGGTGGGTTTGTAAGCGGATTTAAAGTGGGTCTTCAAAAAATTTTATTTGGAATGTCTAAATAAATTTTTACTATTTTCCCTTCCTTACAAATGAGTTGCAAAAACAAAAAAAGATCCTAGTGAGTCATTATAGCAAAAGTTTGTAATCCTGCTGCATTAGGGCTGGACAGAAAAACTTTCTTTTTTTTTATTTTTGGGATGCTTGTGATTTGAAAAGATCTGATTTTAATTACATTTTTTACTATATTATGTGAAACACATTAATATTCTTCTGATAATCTAATTCACATGTTAAGAGTTATACTTTAATTTCTCTCTTTTTAAGCATTTGTTACAAAAAAGCCATGTTGATGCAGAAAAGAGGTAAAAAAAATATAAACAGCTTTTTCACTGTAAAGTTAATTTAAGTGTCTGATGCAATTTAAAAATTTTAAAGAAAGTCTTTACAAAATTTAATTTAATAAAATTATAAACAATGTGTTAATTACATATTATTTTCTCTTACTTTGCAAGCTTTGATGAGTAAGTTGTATGTATGTAGATAAGTAGCACTTAAAAAATATTTTTTATAATTCCATAGTTTTAAATGTTTTTAAAAATCTATTAAATCTTTATTGCTTTTAAAGTATAATAGTTGACTTTATTTACTGACTTTCTTTTGGAATGTAATATGATATCTAACTAATCAAGAAATTAAAAAAGTGTTATTATTTTCATTGATTAGAATGCATCACAGCACAAATTTTATGATTCAAAGTAATACTTCTTTATTTTCATTTTAAGAAATATAAATCAAGGAAATAAGGGTAAAATTTAATTATTAAATTGTTTTGTTCCATTCAAATTGTCACATTTTCTAGATGTTTTCAGCTTTAATATCTGTTAGAATTAAAAATAAATAAATAAATGTCATGTTGTTTGCATTCAACTGTTTCAGAAAATTTCTAATTAGCTAGTTCTAGATTTTAAATTATTACTTATATTTACATTCACAATACTTTTATTTGAATTGATTTTCTAGACTTATGATAAAAAAGCAAAGTTTTTTGTGAAAAATGAATGAATAAATTTTAAATCACTGCTTTGTAGTTGTTAAATTCTTTTATTGCTTTTTTTCCCAGATATTTTGCTAGATTTGATTTTTTTATATAGTGTTAGTATTTTTTTTTCTGTCTGTCTCTTTCTCTTTCTTTATTTTATAATATAATTATTCAACAACCTTTGTAAGAAAGCTACAAATCAATCTTTTTAACCAAATGAAAAAATAATTTTCCTTTATATCTGGTGATTTTAATGAAAGCCTTTAGGCTATTCCTTAATTATACAAAATTCTACTTATTTTTTTATTTCTTAAAATCATTAATTAATTTTGGTAGTAAAAGTATTTCTGGTGCCTGATCATGGAAAGTTTTCTTTTCAGATTGAGTCATGATGTTGAAGACATGAAAGCCAAACTGGAACTAACACTTCAAGAGTTGGCTAAATCCAAGAAAGTCTGCGATGAATTGGATATGGAGAACAAAGATATCAAAGCTTCACTTAACAAGGCCCAAAAACTATTAGATGATAACACTGAGATAAAAGTATTTCAATTTGTTGTTGTTTTTAGTTTGTGTGATTATTAAATGGGACGGATTCAGACATTATTAATAAATATTTATAGAAATTTTTAAAAGTTTTAAACTTCTAAAATTTTTCTTCAAAGAGATATGTCCCATTTATAGCGTTTTTCTTTAAATTTTTAATTCACTTAAAATTGGATACATGAAATTTTATTTCAGGATGAATTAGAAGAAGAAAAACTACAAAAAAGTCAGCTTGAAAAGAATTTAAAACATTTAGAGCTACTGTTGTTGGATAAAACAAAGATTGCTGAAAACTTTGAAACTGAAAAAAAGATGAGATTAGATTTAGAAAAGAAAAATGAAGTTTACAAAGATATGGAAAGAAAGTTAAATGTATGTATACAATTTTTTGTGCTATTTGCTCAAAATTTTTTTTTTTAATTTACCCATAAAGTCTTGACGAAAAAAGTACATTAACAGTCTTTAAAATATTTTAAAATCCTTTTAATATATACACTCTTATATGCATACCAAAAACAGATTTTATATTTTGTCTATATCTAAAGACCATTTAGAATATATTAAAATAAAATGATTTCACAGACTAAAATAGTAATATGATGAATAAATCAGCTTAATAAATGTTTTTAATATAGGTCAGTTCTCTGGTGCAAATAGATGCTGTATTTTATTTGAGGTTATAATTATTTATAATGTAACTGAAAGTAATATAGAATTTGTTAGATTTGTTAAATGTTGATCTATGGTTAATTGTTCATAAATACAGGATGTGATACATGATTTAACTACAGAAAAAAACACTAGGCAGGAACTTGAGAGAAAAATAGAAGAACTAAAAAAGCTTATAACAACCCAAGTCAGCAAAGAAAAATTGGTTGCTGCAGAAGAAGAACTGTTTAAAGAAAAACAGCTTATCACACAGTATGAAGTCAGAGTGAAAGAACTTGAGATTGATGTTAAACATCTTGAAATAGGCAAAAAATCATCAGAAGAATTGCTTGAAAATGAGTTGAAAATGAGACAGAGTTTGGAGAAGCACGTAAAGGATCTGCAGGTCAGAGTTTGTTCTTAAAAGATTTATAAGAAATTCAAAAAATGAGCTCAAACAGTGTTTTTTTAATGATTTTTAAAACATTGGTTTAAATTAGCAAATATGAACATATTTAGTAAAATCACAATGTAAGATTAAAGACTTAAATCTAATGTTGAAATTCATTTTGGGTTTACCCTAATTATAGTTAAGACATTTAAGAAATTTCGGAGAACATTGGCATACATTAGTTTTGGTTATTTGGGTATGTGATATCTTTACATATAATATTGCATCTAATGCAGATCTGGACAAACCTTGTAAATTAGTATCAATTCCTCTGTGAATGATTGTAAATGGTTAGTATGTTTTTGTCATGCATTATATTCTTGGAGAAATAAAAAGTTGCCTCTCCAGTCATAGATTTCCTGGATGTTGCTTCTTAGGCCAATAGTTTATTTTAAATTCCAGTTGGCATCAACCCAACAGGACACTTTAGAGGAGATGGTAAGACTGAGAGAGGAACTCTTTAAAGAAAGAGAAGTTGTGAAAGATTTACAAGAATCAGAACAAGATATTCAGTTACTGTGTGCTGAGCTTGATAAAGAAAGAAATTTAACAACTGAATTGACTAAAAAGGTAAATTTCTGATTGCACTGTATATTAGACTGGAATAGTCTCAGATATAAATATATATAGATGTCTTTTTGATCTTTTTAAAACTTTGTTCCTTTTCCTACATGGAACTACAATTTTTCTATTTCATAACATTTTTTTCCGACATTAACTTTTTCAATTTATTTTATTTTGCCACAGGTTGGTTTAATTTAAATGTGCATGCCATTTATGTTACTCCTTTCTCTTTCATTTTTGTTACATATTTCTTATACACAATTTGGAAGAACCAACCAAACTTTTTATCATTTATCTCACAACACCAAAGGGAATAGTATCCTGTCTCTAACTCCAACCCTATTTCCTATCAGGGACACCGAAAACTTTCTAAAATTGCATAATTTTAAGTATAAAAGTGAAAGTTACACAAAATGTTTGCAGTTAGGACATACCCTCTTTATTCTATCAACTTATCTCTTGAATATGATGCTAAGCGGGCATTTTATATAGTACCAGAAATAATAGATTTTTCAAATTGCGGCTTCATTTTTCTTAGTTTTTTTGTAGTTGGACTTTCTTCGTTTTCTAATCAATTTATAATTGCAGTTCTCATTTGCCAGTGAAATAGCCAGTTTTCTATGCTTTTCTTTCTTCAATGAAATAAATGAAATCTGTAATAAAAAAAAAGTAAAAATAAGTCATCCTAATCGCTGTAATGTCTAAATGAAAAAAAATAAAGGAGACACAAATTAAAAAAAATTTAAAATCCAGTAACCAATAACATTGAATTAATTCACTTAAAATGATTAATAAAAGACCAGTAATTGATAGAATGTTTGGGAAATCCCCAAGAAGTGACTGATTACTCTAGTAATATTAAAATCTGATATTACCCTTGTTTATAACAAAAATACTTGTAATAGTTCTACAAATTATGCTTTTTTAGTGAAAAGAATTTCCTAATAATTTGAAAAATAGTTTGTTTAAATAGCGTAATTTTTGTTGACTGTCAGTTAGAAAAAGCCAATGTGTACTGTACATGCTTTTCAAAAAAAATTCTTCTGACAAAAAACGCATAGCTTCAAAGTCAAATAAAAAAAAAATCTGCATAATAAGACATATAAATTTTCTTACATCAAAATCCACCCCATTCTAACATGCAGGGCCCCACATTTTTTACTATATTAGTTAAAAGTTAGATTTACCATTGTGTTTTTTGTAGCTGTTTTTGAATCTGCTTCCGTATCAAAAATGCTAATTGTGTTGTGATTGGGGTGTAATCATCTGTGTTTGTCTGCAGATGCTTATATTTAATATGAACTGTTTTATTTCAGTTCAGAGTGGTTTATGTCATATTTAATAAGATGATAAAGTTTTAACTAAATATATTTATTAAGACTGTTAAATATATTGATTTAATAAAGTTAAAATATTTCTTCAAATTAGGAAACAATGGTTTTAATCTAATTCACTGCTGGTATGAAGTTTAATGATTTTTGTTTATTATTACTTTATGCTTGTTTAGACTAGTGATCATAATGTAAACAAAAATTTTCAGTTAATTTTATCCAAGTCAACTTAATAATAGCTATGTAACAAAATTTTGCAAAAGTTATGTTTGGCTGCATTTTTGAGTGTTTATTTCAAAAATGAAATCCATTTTATTATATCATCATCGTTCAGACACAAAAATACAAATAAAAGTTTTGTTAAAACACGTTGAATTCACTTAATTGTTTAGTTTTAGTACTTAGACAATTGCACAATGCAAATAGAAAACTAGGACAAAAATTCTAAAAGTGTACTTTTGAATGTTTCTGTCTCTTGTGACGGGAATCATCATCACTAACCAAACCTAAAAGTGTACATTTGAATGTTTCTGTCTCTTGTGAAGGGAATCATCATCTCTAACCAAACCCCAGATGTAGTCTCCCATCATTGCTTCATTCTACCTTCCCTGATATCTTCTTTAATTGCCTGTATATAAAGTGCTCTCCATGTTCTTCACTGACATCTCCCAAATTTGGTCTGAAAAAATCCAAATGTGCATCTAAATAATGCACCTTTAGAGACATTCCGCATCCAAGAGCGCTGTAGCTGTCAATAAGTTCTTCAATGATACTGGTTAAGTTTTCTGCTTTACTATTTCCAAGAAAATCAGTAACAACGGTTTTAAATGCAACCCAATCTCTTCGTTCTTTGGAAGTCATTGTCTCTTCAATTTCCCTTGATGCAAACAACTTTTTATTTGTGAACCAACAGAGACTTTTGCATCACTTAACTTTGGAAACATTGCACAGATTTTCTTATATGTTTCCCCATTATGATTCAGTGCTTTTACAAACTGTGCTATTAGCTCTAGCTTGATGTACAGTGGTGGAAGGGAACTTTCTCAACTGGAACCAGAGGAGTGTGTTTGATATTGTAAACACCCGGTTACAGCAAATGTCTTGGTTCCCATTCTTTTATGATGTAGTGTTGAGCAACATCTCTGCTGTCCCTGAGACAAAGGAAACAAGGATACTTGGTAAATCTGCCTAGCAGTCCCAAGAGAAATCCCAACATCTTAAAATCCCCGCAAACATGCCATTTGTAATCATTATACTTGCTTTTCCAGCAAATTCTTTACATTCTGGTAATCTTCCTTCAGATGAACAGAGTGACCAACAGGAATCGAAGGATGAATATTCCCGCTGTGAAGAAGCATTGCTTTAAGACTCCTGGAAGAACAGTCAATTAAAAGATGCCATTCATCAGGAAATGCTTAAAACCAATTTCGTCAAATAGTCCATAAACGTCAGTACAGTAACATAGGGAGTTGGCAACAGTATACAATTCAGCGTATGGTACATATCTTTTCCGGAATATGGACACTTTACAACTGGGATCCAGTACATTCCATTCTTTCAGATGTGATGTTAACAGCTCAGCACCATATTTTGTAAGATTCAGGTCTAAGTCCTCTAATTCCTTCTGGTTAGGAAAATGGGGCTGTCCATGAAACTCGGTATCCGATCCCTCCCAGTCATCATCATCATCCCTCTTTTCATCAGAATCATGGGTGTTATCGTCCGCCTCTGCGTTGACAGGTGGGATTGGGATGGGTAAATCTTCATCGTGTGACACTGGTGCAATGGATACACCAGAGCTTTTTTTGTCTATTTGCTTCTTATACTTTGATATGTCCACCATACAGAAGTAGCAATCATCTAGGTGGTTGGTAGGTTCCCTCCATATTCTAGGGATGGCATATTCTGGAATCACGGAGCCACCCTTCTAATGTTGATCTGCAACAACCACAGATGATGAGGGGAGCCCATGTTTTATCTTGATCTCCAACTGGCATCCCAAAATATGCTTCATATGCGATGCAATATTTTGTACCATGAGCAATAGCATATTTCACTTGTTTTGGTTCAATGTTGTAGTGTTGTATTATAATGTTCCATCCAGTTAGTTTACATGCATCTGCTCAGGGCGCATGACGTCACACCATTATTATCACACTGTAGTAACCTTGATGACATCATAATACTCTTCACACGGCCTGGCTATGTACAGCAATTTATATAGGAAATAAGGTCACATTCCTGACATGGCTGAGAACCTTTTTTGGTAGGTGAAATCACATAAAAAACATACCTGCAATTTTCATGAAAATGATATAAACGAAAAAAAGAAATCTCAAATTTACAGAGAAGCAGTTGACGCAGCAAAAAAATAAGTGTCATCATTGGAATCAGCACATCAGAATCATATAAGAAACACATGAAATTGAAGTCAAACCAAATTTTTTATATAGTGTTATGATTAAATTTTTTTTTGTTTTGGTTGTAAAACACACCTTATAATTCAGCTTTCAGCCCTAGAATCTGCTAATAAAGAATCAGCATCATCCACCCTGAAGGCTGCACTTGATGAACTGGAAAGGGAACGCCAGTCTCGAGTTAATAGTGATTTGAAACTGCAAGAAATCGAACAACTGCTTGATGATCAAAGAATAGATCATGCCAATATGAGACATAGTCTAAGTGGAAATGTATCACTCTATTTACACTGAAACTTAATTATAGTGATATGATTTTTTTTTATCTGTAATTTTATATTTATTTGAAAATACATTGAGGTCAATAAACATCAAACCCTATCCGTGTACAAACTTTTTTTGTTCATAGATCGTCTCTCAAGGGAAAAGAATACAAAATTTAGAAGAAGACTTATTTACTGTTCAAGATGAATACCAAGTTCTCCAAGTCAGATATGATTTGGTAAAAATATTTTTATACATACAATCAATTTTTTTAACTAATGCAGATGATATTATATCTGGACTAATGAAGGAAAAATTTATAATACAAAAGTAAAAAATTTCAAAGTAAATTTTGCATTAACTTTTTATAAATTTGAAGCAGTTAATTATTGTTTTATGTTTGTTCTTTTTTCTTATAAATTAGGTTGTGAAGGAATTAGAGGTCAATAAATCTGAAGCAATGGAAATGGATACAGTAGACAGCAGTCAAGCTGCTTGCAATGAGCCAACTACATTGATGGATAAAGTACAGTGAACTTAATATTTTAGAAAATAATAGCTATCAAAATGTATTTATTCTTGTACATTTTTTCTTACCCTAAAGAAAATCTGAAACTTAAAATTGTTATTGTATTTTTTTTTTTTTATTCTGAAGACTTTAAGAAATACATATTTTTTAAATAAAGTGTAATAGTGTAAAAAACAACATTGTTGCACTATTTCTATTTTATTATTGTTGAATAATATATATATTTCTAAACATACAATATTTTTAAAGTATGCAAATATTAATTTATTTAAGGACCGGGAGAAATCTGTTTATTTGACTACTTCAGAGTTAAATGAAGCTTTAAATGAATTAAACGTAGTAAAGACAAAGCTGTACCAAACTCAAGAGGAGCATGAAAAGGTCAAACTGGACAATGAAAAAGTCAAGTATGTTTTAAAAATTTCATGTTTAATACATAGTTTGCATTTTTGTTAATGACCTTTGCAAATATAATTGTTGTTGTTGACTCTTTTTATATTAATTCATAAAATAGCCTTGAATATTTCTGAAAATCATTTTTTGTCATTAGCCAGTCTTAGTCTTTGTATTCTGTTGGAATTTTGAAACAATTTTTTCAAAAAAAAAAAAAAATCTAAATCTAAATGCTGAGCCACAAGTAAATTGAGCTGTCTGAAGTCAAAAGATTTTTTTTAATTAGCAGCAATCTTGGTATTTCAGCCAGGATTTAAGTTTATTGAAACAGTCACTGGAATTATCCAACAAACATCTAGAAAAGTCTGAGACGGAGTTAAAAACACTTAGAAAAGATCTGTCTGAGACGCAAGGTAGGAAAATATTTACAATTTAATCATAGGAAATGAAAAAGATGTTAGAATTTAATGCCATGTGTTCAATAATAATTTTATTATTCCATCTTTAGGACATTCCCATTAGTTTAGGTATATGCACACTAACAAAAATCAATAATTAAATCAATAATAGTAGTATTTAAACAACATTTTCAACTTTTAAGTGAACACCATTATATGAACTGCATAAGGTTGTTAAAGATCTCAAAATGGTCTAAATATTACATTGATCTTAATTTATTAGTAGAATGCAAACTTTAAACATTTTTATACATGTCATCAGAAAGCAGGGGCGGATTTAGGGGGGGGGCGCAAGTTTAGGTAAGACATCATTAAATTATCAAAATATTTTTTTGTTCTAAGATCAATTTTCAACAATGAAAACAGTTTTGACCCCCCCCTCCCCCCCATCAAAGTTTTCTAGATCCACCCCTGATCAGAAGTGATACATATCTGGGTATATTCTTTGCAGGTTCCTTAGATTTCACACAGAATCAACTGAAAGCCAAACAAATTAAACTTGACTCACTGGTAAAAGATAAAGAAGAACTTCAGACAGAGTTATCTTCTGTCAAGAATTCTCAACAAGAAAATATTAATTCTTTGCCTTTTTTTGAAAAGGAGAGAAAGAATTTTGTGGACAAAATATCTGTGTTGGAAAAATTATCTCAACAGCTAGAGCTAGATAATCGTGAACTTTCACAAAAGGTAATACAAATTATTGTTATTAAATTAGATTCATTTGTATGACTTTTAAAACATAATATTAAAAATGGTTTAAAACATCTATGTCATTTTTTTAAAATATAAATACAGGAGGTAGTTCCTAATAAATTCTAGGTTCCATGCTTACAATTTAATGATACTGTTGTGTACAGGATCTTGTTGGGGCCCTAAGTTATCTCCTTAAGTCAGTACTTCATATAAATCAGTACTCAGACTCTTGGGAAAAACATACACACACTAATGCACAACAGCGAACTCTTCATATATCCAATAAGTAATAGGAACCAGGTATTCTTCAAATGAAATAACATATATACATGTTTAATCCATCACATCTATAAAACAGAATCGTCACAAAAACCATAGAGTCCAGAATAATAGTGTGGTCATCCACAGCTCAACTATACACGCTACTACTGACCGTTAACCTTCTCGACTGGCCACGGTCCCATCCCATGGACTACTGACTGCTACTCTCGTTAACTAGTCACGGTCCCCTACCCTGAACTCTCTTTACTATCAAAAACATGCTGTGCTCTTCAACACGATAACTGACCCAACACAGGTCGCACAGCCACATATAATATTATCATAAACTAATACACAACAATACATATAATGTTATATATATATTAGACTGCAAAAAAAAAATTTCATGGTTTTAACTTTTTTTCACAGTTGGTAGAATCATCTGCTAAAGTAAAGAGTTATGAAGCTGATTTGAACAGAGAAAAGCAGATCAGCTCAAGTAAAATTTGTCTTTATAACTAAATGTAGTAGTTTTGAGTTTAAAATGTATCTGAAGAAACAAGATGAATTATTATTGTGTAAATAATCAAGACAATCTATGAACTAGAAATTATCTATAGGTCCACATAGAATTGATTATAATTAGTCTTTTTTGCTAATTATACAGAAGATGTCAAAATGATTGATAAACTAATATTGTTATTATTATTTTACTTAGGAAATGCTTTACCAAAAAAAATTTCATTTCATTTTTAGATAAAAATCATCAGGACAGACGGTACACAGAGCAGTTAGAACTTGACCTGGAAACAGCCAACAAACATATACGTCAGTTTCGGGAGGAAATACATCATCATCAGTCTAAAGTCTTTAAGCTAGAGTCAGATAATCTGGGTCTAGCTGTAAGTGTCTATTATTTTTTACTTTTAAGATGGAGGATAAATATTATAATTGCATGACATTTTTAGAAAATTTTATCATCTGACATAATTTGTTCACTAAAATTAAAATATTTTAATTTAATTTTAATCCTAGATCAGGATAAAATGCGTCACAAAAAATATTTTATATTTGGTTTTTTTCTTTTAATAATCTGAAAAAAGTAAAGTTCCCTTAGTCCTAAAGGGTCATCTGTTTCTGTAACCTCTGCATATAAAGGGATTGTGTGGTTAGCACTAGGGAGCGACCGATATGCCTTTTTACCGATAGTCCGATACCGATATTTTTCCCCAGCATTTTTGCCGATACCGGTATTTTGCTATTAATGAAAGGGTGTCTTGCAGATGAAGAAGATTAGAAGAACAAAAGATTTGAAAAGACAGACCGCAAGACCGAAGTCAGAAACACAAACCATGCCTGCATAATCTCAGAAATCTGCATGTTTATTGTTTAAAATTAAGCTTATAACAAATAGGGCTGCTGATTAAACTGCGTTAATTTGCGATTAACACGTCAAAAAAAATGGTAATTAAAATTTTTAATGCAACACCTAAATGCGTTAATTTGACCAAAATACTGAAAATTCACCAAATTGATAAATAACGGAATTTCACTCAACAATTTGAAGTTAAGGTCTGTTCACTTATGAAGTAGATCTACCACCCCCACCCTGTCGCATTTCGCACACACCCTCACCCCCAGGTATGTCAACTAAAAGCCCACTTGTAATATAAAATGATGATGTTTTTGTTATATAGCCCTTCGACAATAAACATTATGCTTCACGGTCGATGTAAAAAGAGAAAAGCTTCATTCATTAGTTGACATTATATACTGTAGTGTATTGGTGGGAGACAACAGTGTATTGTTGAAGATAAAAAATAACAAGTCTAAAATGAACCCGTTTATAATAAGATCAAAATAACGGGATGCTAGAAATTTTGTATCATCATTTTTATTTGCGCGTAATTTTGTAATTCATTTTGATAATACAGCTTCTTGCCGGTCACGTCTGCTACAGCTGCACTTATAGTTTTATATACATGACACCTGTAATCAGTATTTTTCAGAGTTATTGTGACACTGAGTTAAATTTAACATTTTATATAGGACTGTTGATTAATGCAGTTTAAGTGCAATTGATGCATTAAAAATATGCGATTACATTTTTAACACAAACACCTAAATGCATTAAATTATACCAAAATGCTGTTATTTCAGAGTTGCAGAAAAGAAAATCAGTAAATAACCCAATTCTATAACCAGATCAGACAAGATTTTAAAAAATAAAGGGAAAAAAAACCTGTACACAGAAACTGTCCAGTCTACATAAAATTACATCAGCGATATGACCTTGAAACAATAGGATTAGCATTTCTTAATTCTAATGTATGACCTTGAATGATACAATTAGTGAACATCTGTGTGTATTTTGTTTGGGATGGGAATTGGGGGGGGGGGTATGTACGGTAATGGAGGGTAGGGTAAACAAGACTGACGTGTGGCGAAGTGTTACAAAATATGACAGGCAAGGAGGGAACAGTGGTTGACATACATCATTAGATTGGAAACTACAGCACGAGAAAAACACGTGTTTGGCATTGTTGTTGGTTTAAAAGAAAACAATTCGCATTGCTTGACGTGATGATACATGTCAAAAAACTGGTCTCAATAACTAATTCAATAGACATATATGCTAATGCTTAATAAATCTGTTACAATTAATTATCCCTCTTTCGTAAATTAATCTGACTTGTTTATTATGCCAATTTTATGCTATGATATTATGACATACTAGTTTGAATACAAACAAATGTATTATATTGTGTCGATTATAATGTGCGTTAATTTGTGATAAAATTTTTAATGATGCATTAATTTCGATCAATTTTTTTAATCGAACAGCAGCTCTAATAACAAACAATTTGTTGTTTTTACTTTTTATTTGTACACAAACAGAAAAGTAAGATAAAGTTGTAAATAATTAATGTCAAACTAAAAAAGTAAAAATGTATTAATTGTTAATTGTAACTTCAATAACTTGTGAAAGTTGTGATGAAATTAAAATAATTTTCTTCGTTAATCTTTGTAATTTTTACTGTAGCAGATTTGTAAAAAAGTTTGAAAAATTAAAAACACTTAATTATATCAGTAAGTCACTTCACTCGGGTGAACAGTTAACTGTATGTCTGTAAGTAAACTTTAACTCTGTAAACCAAAACCAGTTTAAAGTTACTAGATTTGTGAAAAAAAACAACAATGTATCGGCAGCCAAAAAACGGCCTGTCCGATAGTTAACCAATAGTGCCAATATCAGTTCGATTATCGGTCGCTCCCTACAAAAATCGGCCAATCTGATATTAACCGATACTGCCAATATCGGTCCAATACCGATCCGATTATCGGTCGCTCCCTAGTTAGCACAGCACCCAGCCACCTTTACTTCCCCAACTAAAGTCAGGTACCCATTTAAATGCTGGGTGAAATTGTGGGACCAAAGATCAAACTCAGGACTCACAGGTCTTGCAATATTCTAAAATTCTGATCTAAATTTGACATTGTGAACTATGAGTGAAACAAATATTGTATTAAATTTTACAGGCTAAATATGAAAGCATGATTGTACATTTAGAACAAAATTTTAATGATTTGAAGCAGAAACATAGGCAAGAAATTTCTATAGTTCAAGAGCAGCTAGAGTCAGCCAGTCAGGAATCAAGAGAATTAAAGCCAAAAAATAAAAGACTTGAAGAGGTTGGTAGCAAAATTAATTTTGTGCGAGTTAAAGGTGATATATCTATTTGAAATTTTGCAAAACAAACAAATTCAAATATTCTTCACTTAAATTGACTTAATTACCTGTTTTATAAAATTATTAAACTTGTTTAAATACAGCTTTTTTTCCTTGTACATTTACAGTGAAATGTCTTTATTTTTTATTACGAACAACATTGTAAAACATTTTTCATCTTTGTAAAAAAAATTTTGTTGTCCCTTCCCCATTCGCTTTGGCTCTACAGCCCATTTTTCCCGATCCATGGTCTTCTTCCTCCACTCTCTCACTCCTATGGCTTTAAGGTCTTTCTCCACTTCCTCTAACCACCTGCTTCTTGGTCTGCCTTAAGGCCTTTTCTCATTCGGTGTTGCCTTATATATTGCTTTTGGACCTCAGTTGTTTTCCATTTTTTCTATGTGCCCTTCTCACCTCAATCTATTCATATTTTTAAAAAAAAATCATTATAACAAATTTCTTACATTCAGTTTTGGGAAAAAAATAAGCCTCAATATGATTTTTTTTACCCAAGAAATAAGGTTTTTAAAAGTCTGCTTGAGTTCAGCATGCAAAAAACAGATAATGAGTGGGGTAGATTGAGGTGGGGAGATTTCATGCAATAAATTTTTATCGTTACAGTCCATGCAATTGAAACAGTTAAGGAATGGCAAAAAAAAGCTTTCTTGTGAGGGCTAGATAACATAATGAAGAAGAAAAAAAAACATGTTATCTAGCCCGAACCAAAATTTTGTTACTTTACTAAACTTAGCTATTAAAGTAATGTGCCATTAGGTGAATTTATTTTTGTTAGACAGGTTCAGTAAAATGTGGTGGCACTTGTATTGCTAGGGGTAGGGACTTGATGGAAAACTGACCATCACATTTGGCCAAAATGGTAATTAATATTGTTGTTTGATAAATGGTGATCTGTTTGTTTGGGCTGAGAAACTATTTATGGTAATTTGCAAAGATGGTATTTAAGTATCGAATCATCAATACTCATAGAGATAAATTAACATCGGAATTTAAATTAGCAATGAGTATGACTATTTAAATTAACTTATTTATACATGCATTTTTTTAGTAGTTTTAATATAATCTTTTTTCATGTTTATACTATTTTTTAATTATCACATTAAATGTATTTAATAGACAGTATTTGTGATACATTTACCAAATTCAAATGTAAAGGAAGTGATTCAGGTATACAAACACAAAATAGTTAAATGGGGTTAAGTCCCTAAATTTTCTTTTCACTCTAATTTTGTACCATTCAAAATTTCACAAACAGAAAAAAGATTTAGTTAAATACAGTCACAGTTTAACTTACATATTAACAAAAAGAGACAGGAAAAAAATGTTTTAACTCATTTATCAATAGCTGATCTTTGCCTGTAGAATATTTTAACATAAAATAATTTTTATCTGCCATCTGTCTAATCATTTTCATTTTGTTAATGTGTCTGCTTCTTACAAATGACTACTTTTTTTTTATTTAACTTCCTCTAAACATTACTTTTCAGGCTAAAGCATTTAAACTCTATTCCTCTATTCTATTGTATTCTATTCAGGAAACCACTAAGTTGAGTTGTGACTTGTCAAGGTTCAAGACAAATGCTGAAAAACTGGATCTTCATTTGCAGGCTGAAATTAAAATAAAGTTAGAACTTGAGAAGAGAAATGCTGTTATAGATATGGAGTTATCCAAGGTAATTTTTTGTCACACTGAAATCGGGTAATGTAGGGTTATAAGGGGGTAATAACTTTCTCAGATTGTTGGCTCTAAGACAAAATGGTCTTTCATTATAATGCATATATTGATTTTGTAGGCATACAACCAGATAAGAAGTTTGATGGACAAAAATGCTCAACTGGAATCTGTCAAACAATCCTATGAATTAGACATGTCAATGGTAAATATGGGATTGAATATTGAGTGTATTATTACTTTAAAAGAAAAAATATTTGTTTATATCTGAGTTTTTATATATTATTCCATTTGGCGAGACTGTCAGTCTTTACAACAATTGTGTTAATAGATTAAAAAAATTTAGTGTAATAATGTTTCATATTTTTTACTGATTGGTATATCAAAGTTTACCACAGTAAATTAGACTTGACTTTTGAAAAAAGATTTATAAATGTCTTTTTTTTTCCTTCTAACATTTATTAAAAGAAAAATGTCATTGGTAGTGGTTCTATTTTTTTTTATAATAAAACATTTATTACATGTAATCAAAAAATAAACTAAAAATGGCTTCATCTCAGGCAATTTGAAATTCAATTTATGTGTTTTTTTTAACCTGTTGAAACCATTAAGAAAAAATAATTACTAAATTAGTGAAATCAATAATCTTTTGAGCAGCAAAAATCCAGCATACAACGAGCAGAAAACAGCATCCTACAAAAAGAGGCAACATATGAAGCATCAACAAAAGCCATTGTAGCCAGGGCTGAAGCAGCAGAAAGAAGAGTAAGTCAATTCTAATATTTTATCATTTTTTTATCATTAATGTTGTGGTGATCAGATTTGTTTCTTTAATTTTTTTCCACTTTCCAGATTAAATAATATATGAATTATTTGTATCTGCAATAATTATTGAATCCTTGAATTATTTAAATTTGATGACTTTTGATAAGTATTTTGATGAGCCTTAGGGGTGTTTAAAGAAACTGATGATATAACCCATTGCAATAAATTGTTCTGGGTCTTTTAGTAATTAAAAT
Organism: Bulinus truncatus; assembly: GCA_021962125.1. Classification (NCBI taxonomy): domain Eukaryota; kingdom Metazoa; phylum Mollusca; class Gastropoda; family Planorbidae; genus Bulinus; species Bulinus truncatus. The sequence continues at coordinate 918,445 of JAGDYQ010000191.1, forward strand.
ATACTACGCTGAATATATATGTTGCATTCATTTGTAGCTTGAAATTAATTCTACAACTAATAATTTAATGCCTCTGAGTAAAGACAAGAGGTAGTCTCTTGATCTAATATGCTTCCAGATGAAATGAAGGTTTATTGATCAAATATGCAGCCTCTTCTACATCAGATATGTAATGTCCTTTAAACATCCCTACCTACAGCTTTGGTATATTGAGGAACCCTTACCTATGTATTCTACATAATTTTTTATATTTGGTTCTGTGTGCAGCAATCAAAGTGTCATCACTCCAAGTCATCACCTCCAACAATAGATGCATAGTTATGTACATTTTAAATGTCTTGTTGTTGTTGTGTCTTAGTTACAGAATTTTTTTTCATTACTAAAAATGAAGCTTTTGAAAATAATTTCAAACTTGTCTTTTTTAAACTAGTCAAGAGAATTACAGAGAGAGTTGGAGGAAGTTACCCAGAAAATGTTACACATTGAAGGAATGTTAAGTCAGGCAGAAAAGGGTGAAGGATTTTTAGATGATACTAAAGACAAAATTGTGGTGATAAAAAACCAACTTGAAGGAGAGAAATTACAAAGGTAATACATGTAGTTATGAGCAAATGTAGAATATTTCCTGTCATGTCAGTTTATCTTTGGGATTTAATTACACTGTAAAGACCTATGAAACACTTAAAGTTTTCAGCTTTTTTAATTGTTTCTAGAACACTCCTAGCTCAGACAGTCACTGATTTGAAAAATCAGGTGGCATTCCTGAAACAGAGAGAAGTTAAGTTGAATTTAGAAAATAGAGAGCTCCATCAGACCATCCTTGACCTTGAGTCACATTTGAACAGATTGCAGATTAATTTTACAAGAGACTTTGATGCAGTAAGTTGTCATATGGAAATAATTTCTACAAAAATATTGGTGTTTTTTAACATGAGTATTTAAAAAGAAAACTTTATTCAAAAATATTTAATTTGCTCACATGTACTTTTTATTGATAGCATATGGAAATAAATTAGCAGATTTTTCTAAAGCTGTGTCTGCTACACTTTTGTCAGAATTTGATTACCATCTCACTTTTAGACTATAAAATCTTTCAAATATTTATGACTTTATAATGTTTGTAGCCTGCAGCAGAGAATAATCAACACTCAATGATGGATCAGATTGCTAGACTTCAAAGAGAGGTAAAAGAGTTGCAGTTTGAATTGACCAATGTAAGTGAAAAACGAGATGTCGACATTAAGAGATATGAAGAAAGAAAGCTAAGAACCAAGTCAAAACTTATTAAAGCCAGGTACTATATCTATCATTGATAGATACAATGAAATGTCATTATTACGAACTTCAGTGTAATGAAATATTCAGTACAGTGAAATTTTGTTTTTACCCTTCCCCTTCGCTTATATAACATGTTAAAAAGTGTCCTTGTAATGAATTTCTTACTTTCAGTACTGCGAAAAAAAAATAGCTGTTTGCAGATATTTCATTCCTCCCTTATAAAAAAAAAAGTTTTTAATCAGCAAATTTCTAAAACTTAAGTCAACTTAAGCTCAACGACATTCACATTTACTAGAAAATAGGAGGGGGGAGTGTGAGAGGAGTAAGATGTTATGGTAACCTTTAACCTCTACTGATGAGGATAGTAAAAATTAATTCCACCAGTTGGGGTACTGAGTCATGCTTCGTCTTGGGACAGCTGGGGAGGGGTGGTGGCGGCGGCACAATTATGTAACAATGAACGGGTCGGGGGGGGGGGAGGTTGAGAGGAGGAGAGTTTAAGCAATGGTGGAAAAGGGGAGGCGGAAGAGAGAGTTAAGACATCATGGGACAAGCATGTGAATGTAATGTATGGAACGTCACACGTTTGCGGGATTAAAAAAAATCAATTATGTTACTAAACTACCGGTACAGGTATTTAATTAATAATACAGGAAGTGAATAATAAATTATTGACTTATTTGACCCTTTTGTGACATAACTTTTTTTTCCAATTATAATAAAATTTATTCCAGTCAAAAGAAAAAAAATATATTTTAATTATTTCACTGTTTAATAAATGAGACAATATGAGTAAGAGAGCCTTAATAGGTACATTGCACAGGTTCTTATAAATTAAGGGAAGTAAGTAATGTTGAATAACTGTTACAAAAATAAATGAGTTATGCCCCTTAGTTCAATGACGGCTGTGAGTAGCGAAAGCTAAATTAGTAGCTAAACTAATAAGAAATAAACGGAGAGAAAATTAGTAAAATGACACAATATATTTACATTAATACCCAAAGGAACTGTATCCACATTATGAGAACAGAAAATGTCGTCGCCCCCCCCACCCAATTTCAGTTTAACAAATTTTCAGTATTACATAATTTGAGCCCCCCCCCCCCCCGTTAATTTCATTATAATATAGCTACATTTCACTGTATATATATATCTGTTATAGTTTACAGTAAACTGTAATAGAACAAATCCATTTTAATTTAGTTTAGAATTTAGCAGCTGTGAATTTAAGGGGTTTTATTTTTTTGTTATTGAATTTTTTATTTCATTGCTTTTCAAATAATAGGACACAAAATCATCCAATTACCAATATTATTAGTTTTTTTTTTATCAAAATTGGGATTAGAAATTAGTTGTTTTTTTTTTTTGCTTAAAGGTATTTAAAGTCATATTACATATATAATCAAAATTGTTTCAGAGAATTTTATACTAATGAAAGAAGTAAATATATGGGTCAGATGCAACAAGTAGACAATGATCTGAGACTAACCAGATCAATGCTGGAAAAAGAGTTGGAATGGCGTGACAAAATGGATGAGAGCTATAAACAGCTTTTAAGGGAGAAAAGAGAACTAATTACACAGTAAGTAATACTTTCAAATTTTTTTTCACACAGAAATTTAAAAAATGAAATTTGTATCACTTATCTGACTTTGAATGACTCATTTCTCTATGCATAATTTAATCTTTGTTTTTTGTTCCACATCATATATATTAAATAATTATTACGAAATTATAAATGACAAAAATCGATATATGATATAACTAATTTATACTATTGGGTAATCACATATTTTAGCATAAGTAATTATTACGAAATTTTAAATGATAAAAATTGATATATGACAGAACTAATTTATACTAGGCACTTGTTACGAGACCCTCTAGAGGGTCGACTACTAGAAATATGTACGGGCGACCCGCTAATTTTTTTTTTCTGTTTCCGGGGATTTTCGCGCAAATTGATATCTATAGGTCAGTGCAAGTATACCAATATTTTCATTAAAATAATCAATAATAAAAAGTACGCAGTCTGTTATTTTTATATTTGGCATTGATTATTTTAATGAAAATATTATTTTAAATTACAAAATAAGAATATAGGCCTAAAACTAGGTCAAAAGGGAGTGGAACTCCAAGCAATTTTTTTTCTAATAGTACATTAAAACTGAAGCTTACTTTGTGTGATGTGCTGGCAGACATTTATTTTTTTTTAATTGAATGTTGCCTATGGGCTATTAAGTGATTTGTTATAGTCAGAAGCATGGGCTTAATAAATAATAAAATCTGAAATGGTTGTGTTTTTTAAATATGACTTCTTACAACTTTTTTAAAGAAATATTAATAAATGTATGTAGTATCTTTCTAGCAACTAGTTCTTTTCAATATTGTGTTCATAATAATTTAAAATTCAATTTGAAGCACCTATTTAAATCTATGCCTTGAAGTACTTAAGTACATATAATTTTCCCACATGCTATTTTTTTTTGGAGCTTATTTGCAAGAAACATCTTAATTTTATTTCAAGTCATAATAATAATTTTTTTTAATGGTCACAATATTTATTATTTTGTTACCAGTGGCGCAACCGGGGGGGGGGGGGGGTTGGCTTGTTATACATATTTTACTATATAACATTTTTTATATGTGAGCTTTGAGCCCCCCCCCCCAGCATTTTTTCTGGTTGTGCCACTGTATGTTACCAATACTCTATAACTGGGTAATAAATATTAAAAATAGAAAAAAAAAAAAATGAATAAAAGGCCAGAGAAAAAATAAAGTATCTTCTTTATTTGCCATCAATTTTCAGATCAACAAGAAACCAAGGGTACAGTGATAATGCCAAAATAAATACATTGAAATACATTAAGTTTCTCCACGATTTCATATTATTTCCATCCATGCACATAATTCTTTTCATGCAATGACCAAAAATTAAGTAATTAAAAGCCAAGCAAATAATAAAGAGTACAATTATTTTAAAGACCTGGAATGTAAAGAATTACATAAATGCACAATGATTTTCATAGAAAATAGTCTAAAAATCTATGTCACTATATAATACCAACATAAAACACTGTGTTTCAAGTCACTGATATCTGAACATACACAAAATGTTCTGTACCTAGCTTAAAAAAAGTGCACTCAATTAAAGAACACATGAAATGGAAAGGACATTTTATCCCAGTTTTAATGGTGGATAACTTGTTTATGTTAAAAAAAAACCTCTGAACATAGTGATACATAAAAATGTTAAATAATATTTCAGTTTCTAAGGCATATTAGCACTGAATATTTCAGGGATTATGTGAGAAAATAAAAGCAGTGACAAATGGACTAATATATATATACATATTTAAAAAGATAATTTGAAATGAATTTCAATAGGCTACACCACGAAGGCAGAATAGACTGCAATAGAAATCCAACAAGAAATATATATAGAATGTTTTTTTCTTTTAAAAAAAAAGAAAATTTTTAGGGAAATACTAAAAATGAACATTAAGTTTTTGCACCAGTGAAAATATTTCTGTAAAATTAAAACAAAATATGTTGAACAATGTATCCAAAAAAAAAGATGATATAAGTTAAAATAGAAATAACATGTAAAATTCACAAATAAAGAGCATTGCACTCACTCAAAGGGCATAAAAATATCATGACTGATGTATTTAGAAGACTACCTCAGTATAAATGAAATCAATTTAAAATTATGCGTGTTACAATAAAAGGAGAATAAATGGTAGAAAAGATGCAAGCAAATGAATAGGTATATTTAATCTAAATTATCAATACATGGCAAAAAAACTGAACTGATAGTAAATAGTGTAAAAAAAAAAACATGAAATGATTATAAATGCCTAAGTTAATTTAGTACTAAAGATTTATTTAAAAATCTTTGTCCAAGACAAAAGGATATACAAGAACTTATTAAAACCATAAATGATTAAAACAGAAGGTTTAGGAAAATTCTAAACATCATTTATACATTTATCGCAATACCAATTTTGTTTTGGTTTTTTAGTAATGCGAGCACACTCTAAATGGTACCACTCAAGACAACTTTCGCATTCAATGCATTGTCCAGTTGCTGTGTTAGTGTCACATGTTGGGCACAGCCAAACAGCCATTTTTTTTCTTTTTCTTATTGATGCCTGTAATGTTCTCCATGCCCTATCTGAAAGGAAAGGTTTAAGAATGTCCTTAATGACTATTTCATTTAACAAAGATGATGGCAAATCAGTAGGGCTAAGTTTGAGTTCCTCCACATCTACAGGCCTTGTTGGCGATATATCTTCAGGTCTTCCTCCTACAAGTAAATGACCCAGCAACACTAAAAATACAAAAAGAAAAAAATATAGAGGTTAATTAGTTCAAGAGGCGGCATACAACATTTTGATTGATGCAGAATGAAATATATACATTGCATTATAATCGAACTTGGTTGTTATAGTTATTAAAATCCCACTTTCAAACATTATCATAGAAATGTAGGTCTATACAATTTTATTATTTTAAAATTCACTTACAATTAACTTTTTGCTGAACTGTCTTCTTCCCAAATGGCTGACATGTTTTTTTTTTGTTTTTTCAAACCTAAAGCGTTTCTTTTAGTGTTGTTTTTGGGCCGACCTCTTCCAGTTATTTTAGGTGGAAATTTAAGTCTGCTAATGGCCAACTTGTTTGTTTCATTGCTAATTGTTTCTTCTTGATTCTGTTCATTTACAGATACAATAGAGACATTATTACAGCTATACGATGGCATTTTGATTGCAGTATTGAAGTATGCATGCTCTTTCCTAATTTCTAGAACCTCAACAGTCCCATTATCTTCAAATACCACCTCATTATCTTCAAATACCACCTCATTATCTTCAATGACCACCTCATTATCTTCAAATACCACCTCATTATCTTCAATGACCACCTCATATTTTTCTATAACAGTCCCATTATCTCCAACAATATGACTGCTACACTCTACTGGTGAAATCAAAGCTTCTCGATTTGAGCCCCAAATTTTTGCTAAATCTTGCAGAGTTTTTAATCTATTTTCAAATTGCGATCTTCCACCTTCAGCTGCTAATTCTGCTAGATGTTGGAGTAGACGATCAGCACGGCGAAACTTTTCTGTGTTGGATAAAGGTCTATCCAGAAGTTTAGAAGTTGTGAAGTTGGCCTCATCTACATTGATTGTGTGGAAAACTCTATGACTTTCCTGCACTTGTTGCTTAAGCCATCTAGCAGCAATCCCTACCTCAGAATACATTGATGATTGTTTGATCCTGCGAGCAGCAAACATGTGCTTACATGGTAGATTCATAGATTTAAAAAACAAACAAATACAGTTGTTTTCATGTACTGGTTCAGTTTTGCCTTCTATTTGACCAACTAAAATTCCATTTTCAAATTGTGTTTGCACACTTTCCGATAAATCAAACTGGCGCTTGACAAAAGAAAATGCGAAAGGTGTTAGAGCTTCTCTGTACTGACATTCTGGTAAAGAATATATAGTTCCATCAACAGGTACCCGTTCTGTTGTATTAATAAAAGCATGGTCTCTCTCCTCATGCATACAACCTATAAATGAGAGTAGTTCTTTGAAAAAACCAGGCAACGGGCTTTGTAAATTGACAACTGCCTTGATTCTCTTGTTTATTGATTCCAACCTGTTTGTTGTTTTTTCACCATACGTAACATTTTGTTGTTGCCAACAATTAACCCATTCTCTTCTACATCCGTGCCAGTTCGCCTCCAAGTAACGAACAACACTTGTAGGCATCTTTCTATGGAAATCATTGTGAAGTTGTTCATATTCTTCTTCAGTTTTTGAATATAACATTTTCTGCAATGCTTTGAGAGCACTAAGGCGCTGTTCATTTGTGATGCTTAGCTTTGAGACTGACACTTCTCTACTCATGCACCTTAGAACATGAAATATGCATAGAAGAAGTGCAACTTGCGGGAATGCCTGTTGGACACTATCACGCTCGGTCATGTCTTTATCTGTGAAAATGGTTAATATTTTTGTCCAATTTTCATTCTTGGCCTTGAATATCTCCAGCATGCTACTAAGCATGATGAAATCTTCAGATGTTGTTAGAAACAAAGCAACAATCTCACTTTCACCATTTGGCCTAATAGCCAGCATGATATATAGCGGCATCCTTAAATTTGTTAGCTTGTATGTGGTATCCATTAGCAACAACTCAGGATACAGTGAAAAAAAACGCTTCATTTCTGAATCTTGGTAGAAAATTGCATTTATTATTCCCTCCTCATTAGTTCTGTTCCAGGTCAGGCCCTGTTTAAAAAAAAAATTGTTTTTAATACTTCTAACTAAAATGTAAATTTTGTATTTCATCGCTTTTAATTCATTTGCTATTAAAAAGCTTATTTAATTATTATTCATAACACTGCAGTTTTATGAATGAGTTTTGAAGAAAAAAAACAATTTAATATGTGATTTTAATTTAGCGTTTATCTAGAAAAAAACCTTATGACATGTTGCAGAACAATATATATTTAGGCACTCGTTCACTTATGAGGGGTATTGGGACTGTTTTAAGAAATGGTAAAATCATTTCAGTAATAGATGTTGTGCTCTACATTCACCAAGATAAAAATATAATGCGCTAATAACCAATAATAACAAACAGTGCCAATGTATAAAAATTACAAACTAAACTAACCATTGCAGTCACTAAAAACAGCCAAAAGAGACTCCACATCTACACATCCTTTTTGCTTTGCTGCCAAATTGTGTATGTCTCTTAGGGTTATCTTCTTGCCTAAACAGAAGAAAACATTTTATATAATCGAAATAATATATCCAGTTTATTTTCACACAGTGCGTCCATTAATGATAACTGACTAAAAAAAAAAACCAGGTATATGTACTATAAGAATATTACATAGTTGTGCCTACCTGTTTCCTTTAAAATATGTTCTTTTATCAGCCATTTGTTTGCATGCATGCTTAGCATTCGAGAAACATCTTTCTCTTCATTCTCATTTAGTTTCCTTACTTTTGGTAGATGTTCATATATCACCTAAATGCAAAAATATTAACAACTTTTTAGATTATGGATAGAGAGTTGTAAATATGCATACAATTAAAAAAATTATTGTTAGATTGTTGGTTAATCCAGTACTTAAAAATATATTTACCCTGTCTATGATATGGTTATGCTCTCCAACTATTTTTTCAACCTGGAATTGATTTCCATCTTCTGTTACTCTCACAGACAATCCAAAAGGACAATCCATCTTGAAAGTACTATAATAGAATTTAGGTGTAAATGTTTAAGTTTAATTTTAAGTCAAATGTGTTATTAGTTAGTTAAAATTGTATTAATAATTAAACGCACTTGTTAGAAGACCCACTAGTGACCATTATATTAGGGTATAAGGAACATGACATATATAAATTTATTTTTTTTTCAGAATTTTTTTTTTCAGGATTAGGGTTAGGGATGGGGTTAGGGATAGAGATAGATATCAATTTGCGCGAAAATCCCCGGAAAAAATTAACGGGTCGACCGTACATATGCTAGTAGTCGACCTTCTAGTGGGTCGAGTAACAAGTGCCATAATTAAAATTGTATTAATACTGAATCTTTGATTTGGCCTCTTTCCTGTAGAATGACTCTTAAATTTTCTTCCACCATGATAACATGCATATTGAATGGTGTAGTAGATAATTTTAAGTCAAATGTGTTATTAATTAGTTAAAATTGTATTAATAATTAAAATTGTATTAATAATTAAAATTGTATTAATACTGAACCTTTGATTTGGCCTCTTTCCTGTAGAATTACTCTTAAATTTTCTTCCACCATGATAACATGCATATTTTATGGTGTAGTAGATTAACTCTTCCTTGAGATATCTTTTAATTCCTAATTTTCGTGCCGATACAATTGTTTTGCTATTCCGTTTATAAAGAGAAATGCATGATTCATTTTCATAAGCTGCAATAGCCTTGTCCAAATCTTTCAAACAGTTAAACTTGTCACCCACTTTAATCATCTTTAACAAATTTGCGCGAAAAATTGAAACGGAAACTTGCACTGACCTATAGATATCAATTTGCGCGAAAATCCCCGGAAACAGAAAAAAAAAAAATTAGCGGGTCGCCCGTACATATTTCTAGTAGTCGACCCTCTAGAGGGTCTCGTAACAAGTGCGTTTATACTATTGATTATAATAAACACATTTAAAAAGAAAAAAGCATAAATATTAGTAATAATTTGCCTTTATTTACAAAAGAAAGCCTCTCTATATTCTTTATTAAAAAAAAACACCATATTTTTTTCTGACCTAAATTGTTTACTGCTGCAAACTTCCTAATTACTTTTCTTAGACAATTAGTAACCAATATTTATAAAGAGTAAAGTAGAAAAAAGCGTGTTTAATGAAAAACCAATATTCGTCTCATAAGGGCATCATAAATAATGTCTCAACAATTTAACTATTAGAGTAATGAGCTAACTTAAATTACATGGGGCCTATATTATTAACATAGATGCATATTAAAATGTGCTAAGAAAACCAATGCCCTGATTCAGGAAGGCATCATAAATATAAAGTTATCCCCTGGACATTTAGAGGGATAGGGGTGCTTAATGCCCCTATGCCCTTTGGATTTTTTCCATTACTGTCAAGCTCTGATATTGGGCCCCAAAAATTATCATATTTTTAATATAGGATATGTAAGAAAAAATGGTGCCTACAGAAGACCAATGCCCTGACTCAGTAAGGCATCATAGAGATTATGTTATCTCCCAAACAGTTAGAGGGATGGATGTAATGTAGGCCTCAGGGGCCTTTGAATTTTTGCCTTTGCTGTAAAGCTCTGATATAGGTCCCCGAAAATAACTGTATTATTAATATATGGTGAATAGGAAAAAACGGTATCTAAAGAAAACCAATGCCCTGACTCAGTAATTCATCATAAGCATCATGTAACCCCATGGAGAGCTAGAAGGATGAATGTACTTAAGGCCTTTAGGGCCTTTGAATTTTTGCCATTGCTGTAAAGCTCTGATATAGGGCCCCGAATAACCTTATTGTTTAATATGGGTTATAAAGGAAAAAACAGTATCTAAAAAAAATCAATGCCCTGACTCAGTAGGGCATCAAAAGCATTATGTAACCCCCTGGAGAGCTAGAAGGATGAATGCACTTAAGGCCTTTAGGGCCTTTCAATTTTTACTGTTGCTGTAAAGCATGTTGATATAGGGCCCAAAAAAAAAAAACTATTATTAGTAATAACAATAATATTGTTGATATTGATGTCCAAAATGTCTTGAATGTATGTATTATAATCAATATTATGATTTTATACTGATGTAGTTTAATTTTTATTAATAGCTCGTAATAATTATTTATGCTAAAATACGAGATTACATTTTTTTCAATTTTTAAACTTATAATTTGTTAAAGACAACTTGCAAGTTAGGTCATCCATAACAAACTTTCATTGAATCCTTATATAAAATAGTATCCACAATATACCTTTTAAAAAATAATGCCTCATAACAATCACTATCTACTTGTGCATATGTTTAGTGGAATGCCTCTATGATGGGTTGAATTTAATATTGAGAAAGGCAAAATAATTAGTATATAAAAAAATTTTGAATTGGCATAATCCTAATATTGCAATAACAGCATTAACCGAAGTGGAGCATTTATATGTTTTTAAATTTTATCTAAATGCAAAGACAGCTGCTAGAGAGACTTCAAACAATACAAAAGTAACATGTATGGTACTCTACAGTTGGAAATTTTTTTTTAAAACTATGACAAAAAAACAAAAACAACTTAGAATTATCTTAATAACAAGAATCTTTAGGAATATTCCTAAAAAAAAGGTATGATAATATTATCTGAGTAATATTTTTTGATTTACATCACAGTTACAATGAACATATAAAGAAGATTTTCATAGAAGATCTGTGCTTTGCAGTCAAAACACAAAGTAAAAATAAGAATCACATTGTAAAAGTAATATAATAACAGAAAGGTGATTAAAAGTCTTAAAATAAAGAACTTCTATAAGAATAAGAAAGCAAATATTGACAGAATGTTTCACTGATATGGCTGGATGACCATAAATTCTGTATTTCTATATTTCTCGTTACTGTTTTCCATATAGTTAAATTAAGTGAATTAAGCTTCTTTTTTATAATATTTATAATTTCTGTCCTACTCTGCCATTATGAGGCGCCCTGTTTATTTAAGGTAAGCATTATGATTTTTGAATTTCCATTTATCACTTAGGCATCTTTTATGCTAATATATAAATCATATACATTTTAGCTGCAGCTGTTGATGTTTGTTAATTACACTATATCAAAATGCTTTTTTATTAGTGAGTTCAGATAAATATAAAGTGTGTGATTATTAGTTTAAATACTGAATATTAACAAAGTCTAAATGGTTAAAAAATATTAAAACATCCAAAAAAAGGAGGATATTTTACTGAACAAGAATTATTAACCAATAAAAGTGAAATGTATTGTAACAAATAAATCTGATGAAATTCTTATGTGACATGATTTTAAGCTGTTCAGATTTTTGAGGAATACTTAAAAAAATGTTTTTTTCAGAATTTTTTTTTTTTTTTTGCAAACTTAGGTATAACAATACTAATATGAATTTTAAATCAAATAAAATGTTTATCTTGAATATTTTTCTCGATTGCTTTTTCTCAGTCCCACTACTCAGACTGATCTAGTTGCTATATTAATGCTGCTTTATTTCTAGAGTTGTTTGTAGTGTGCAATATTTTTTTTTCTCCATCTAATTAAAAAAAAATATTATACTTTTTATCAAGTTAATTATAATGCTAATTTTTTTTTATCCTGTCAAGAAAAGATAATTTTAATCCATTTATTTTCTTCTTTTAAAAAACATGTCAAGAAACAGATATATTTAAATATTTGTTAATTTTAATAACTAGAAAAAAATAAAGACCTAATTTTTAAATGTCAGCGTATTAAGTAATGGTAACTTAAGTCTTAGTGCTAGTAAGTTGTTTTTGTTTTCAAAAAAGGAAAAAATGCTTAATGTAGCAGAATAAACTATTTTTTAAAAACTCTTTTATAGCAACTGTAACAACTAAATTGAGTTATCTGCTTAGATACAGATCTTGCCTAAACTTCACAAATGAATTATTTTTTGTTTCTTAAATTATTAAATATTTCTAGTGCTATTATTTTTTTTATTTAGGAGCTTTTTCTGTTAAATATTCATTTGTGTTTCATTGGCTGCATTTGATTTTTTTTTTGTACTTCTTGGAATCAAAGACTTACTCCCCTTAAGGTCTTTGTATCATCTGACTGTCTCTTTCAGCTCCCCTTGGGGCATGTTTCAGATTGTCCGAAGCAGAAGAAAGCTTGAAGGAGAAGAGTCGTGCACTATCAATGGCACAGACTCGAATAGAGTTTTTGGAAGAAGAAAATGCAAACTTGCAGGATCTTTTTGAAGCAATTACACAGGAAAAACAAAATTTGGAAAGGTTGTTTAAAGATGTAAGTTTATTAATGGTTTTTATTTTAGTCAATTTTTCTGCAATTTTTTATCAATGTTAAAACTCTCTTTTTTCTATTATATTTTTTTTGTTGAAAATTGTCGCTTTTTGTAAATTTGAGTTAATCATAAGCAACTGAAACCTTACTCTTACTTTAAAAAAGATCAATCTTAAATTCTAGCCTACTTAGTATTTTCTGTTCATCATTCTTACTATTGGTGTACAATTTATACAAACATTGTTTTGAATTAATTATTTTTAAGTAAGTTACTTTTGTATCTTATGAAAGTGGACCCATATCTCTTGACCATATTCCTGTTAAAATGTAAATCGCAATATTGTTTGGTAAGTTAAAATTTAATTACGTTCTGGTCAAAAAAGATAAAAACTTATTTTTAAACAATATTGATTAATGTGTATTAATTAACAAACATTAACAAATGTGAGTTTTCTGTGACTTGTTGATTTTCTTTGCTTCAGACATAACTTATTATAAAAAATTTCTTTGATTATATACACTCTGCTTGCAGTATGTAGTTCACAGCTTTTTGTTTTATAAAAATTATTGTTATGTTTTTCTTTATCTTTTACTTGTATTAAAATGGGAAAATCAATAAAAGGATTTGATTTTTCCTCATGAAATAAATTGATAAATATTATAATACAAATTAAAAATGTCCTGTTATCCTATATAAGTCAACTAAAAAATATAAATAAAAAATTGAATAAGATAAAAAATAGTAAATTTTTTTGAAGTTTAAAATGTGTATCTATGAGCATTAATGTTATGACTTTTTTCAATTTTTTTCAGAATCTTATTTTACATGGCATTTTTTAATGAACAGTTGTGCAAAAAATAAGAAAATAATATTAATTTATTTTTCACTCAAAACAACCTTCCCCACCAACGACATCTTGTGTTTACAAATTAGAAGCATTTTCCAATAAAATTACTTCTTTGATGGATTGCGCATTAACATATATTTCATTACATTAATTACACCCAGGAACTTTATAGGGTATTTTTTACCTCCATGTCTGAAACAAAATAAATAAAAAAAATTAATTTTAAATTTGAAGTGCACTGTTTTAATGTATTATGCGTCTACTACAACTTTGCCAGAAATGGTCAAATCTTAGGATGCTGTTGTTAGGTAATTGTCACTAGTGGTCTACTTGGAATTTGGAAAGTCTGCTTGGTTGATTTGGGCATACTGTATTCTTTTATTTCAATTTCACTCAATTGTAATTGTCTGTTTGTAATTAATTTTGTGTTATGTTTCAGAAGAATTGTAAACAAAGTTTTATACCGAAATGTCATATAAAAGTTCAGCATTTTCTGTACAGAAGAATAATGCAGTATGGTTCAGAAGTCTACAAGGAAACGTGGAGAGTTTGCAGTAGTAGAAGAATCTTTATCTAACCACTGCAAGTTGCCAAAAGAGTCTGACATTATTAGTAGATTTTTGTTTCTATCAAAACAGTGCAAGTTAAAAGCTGATAGATGCAAGACAATAAGATCTGAAGTTATCGATCTATGGAACAGATTTGACTTATTGTGTATGGAAACAATATCAGTGCTACGAAAGATCTTAAAGTTGGTTGCAAAGTATGATAAATATCTTAAAAAACTTGCTGGAGACATAAAAGATGTATTTTCTGCTTTATTTGACATAACCAACGCTAATGGAAACTGGCTGTGCAGATAAAGAATTTTATCAAAATCAAATAACGTCTTGTGGCAAAGTTGGTTATGTTGCTGGTAAAGAAATTTCCAAAAATAAGATTTATCCATCAAAAAGAATGAAGAAATCAGTTAAGACCATGCAGTTATTTGTCAGATCGCAATGCGGATGATTTACACGGCAGTAGTGATAGCAATGGTAACAGTGACGAGGATGTTGAGGAAACTACAAAAGTAGCAGAAGACGTAGATGATAAAGAAAGAAGCCAGAAGAAATGCTACAGTTCAGCTAAATGTGCGGTGAAATTAGTTAGGAAAGCAAATTTGTGAACAAATAAAGCTTGTAAAGTTTTAAAAGTAATCAGCGAACACTACCCCAATATTGAAGGCAACCTGTAAAGAAACAGAATTGTTGGAGTTGCAGCTTAAAAACAGATTAAAAAATTTTGAATGGTGCATACATTTTGACAGAAAAAGAATAGAGTGAGAAAAACAAGTTCTTTTATTGAAAAACGTTGAAAAAGAAATTTGATTAGCCATATTATGTCTGACAAATGGAAAAGGAGAGACAATATTTACAGCGATTATGGCTGTTCTAGCTGAATTCATGTATTCGAGTAATTATTTGCGATACAACGAATACAAATTCTGGCAGCAAAAATGGTGTGGTACGCAAGCTGCAAAATTACTGTCAACAGTACAGTGGACAAATCCCTCAGAACATAGGCTACCAGCTTCATGTTTTAGACCTAGTACTCAGGCATGCTATGGATTCTGTTTTATGCAGGGAAACGTCTAGTCCAAACATTTCTTATCTGTTCTTTGCTGAAATTAGCGCAAATTACGAGTCACTTAAAGAGAAATTTGGTTCTCAAGATAATAGTCCAGAAATCATGGGAGAAAACAAAGGATGGAGAGATGACATGAAGTTTTTACATCACTTGATGCAAGTATTTCGCTATTACGAATTAAATAAAACCTTTCCAGTTATTCACTTCCAGAGACTGACGGCTTTAAGTAATGCCTGCTGGAATTCACGTGCATTACTAGCACTTTTGGCATTCATTCTAATTCTGGAAACTAGAAACAAGAAATTTGAATATTTGTGTGCTTTCATAGTGAGAACATGGTCTGAAGTATGATTTTCAGATCAAAGGGACTGGAAAATAGGAAATGAGATTTTAGCACCTGCTTTGCAAAGATACCCTGAAGCAGAAAGATGCTTCTTGAGGCACTGGGTCTGTGAAGTTTTAGCAATACCTGGTATAGAACGGAGTAACCGCTGTGCAGAAAGAGCTATAAAAATAATGCAAGACATTGTTCCACATTGCAAGACTTCAAAGATGCTTAACTGTTTCATTCTCACTGATGATGAAGCATAAAACTTTTTTATGTTTCCTATGCTGTCCGTTATTATCATTTCATATTTTGGACATCTCTATACTCATGCACACATTACATTTCCATTATAGTATTGTGTTACATATAGTAATATATATTTGTTTTATGGTTTGGTGGGGAAGGTTTTTCAAATATTTTCAGAAAAGGTTATTTGTGTCATAATACACTCATGACAAGTCACCTTTTCTTGACATGTAAATATGAGATTACAAAAAGTCATATCTCTAATGAGCATTCTTTCATTCTTCATTTTGTTTCAGAAGAATTTATCTATATCTGAAAATGAAACAGATCCATCCGTGGGGATGTGCGGTTTTGGACCAGACAGAGATTCAGAATGGGACTCTTACGATCACGTAGACCAACAATGGACAGCTACCATTGAGCCACCAGCTAATTTCAGAAAGTCCAATAATGATATGAATACGCTAAGCACTTTAAATCAGACTAAAAACAAAAGTACTAAAAATGTCAGCTCAAGTGGGAACCTAGAATTTCTTCCACCAGTGGCCTTAAACTTTAAGAGATATTCTCAGACAGATGACTTCAAGCTGAGTCGGGATGACTTCTTTGATGAAGAGGATGAATTTGAAGCATAATTTAATGGTTTTTTTTTATTTTAAATTTTCAAAAAACGCATTTATTTTACTCTTCTCATTTAAAGAAGCCATTAATTTCCTTCAAGAGATCATATGAAAGAGCAATTTGCTCTTATTGTATTACATTTTGTAGATGCAAACAGTTGTCCTTGTTTAAATTATTTTTACAGCTGGGTTGGCTAAAATTTATTTTCATCATATAGATTGATAGACTTAACAGTAGTAATGTTTTTGTCTGTAAAATAGTCTGAAACTAATTTTAGTACATATTTAAATATAAATGTTACTTTTAATGTCATCAAGTTATTTTAAATGCCAGTAAAATATTTTTTCTGTCCACTGTGATTCCATCCTATAGTACTGCTGCTAAAATTAAATTTGGCCTTTAGCATTTTTATATACATAACTACTCTGTGATATTCAGAAGCTTTATTATGTATTTTACCAGAGTCATTATAATAGTTGATGTATCTTTGTGTAATTAGTCCAAAGTGATGTAAAAAAAACTGCTTCACAATATTTACAATCGCTCTAAGTTATTATTACTCATTTAAGCTGGTGCAGGTCATGAGAGGTATACCATTTTAATCATTATTCAAATTACTTAAATAATATTGTACATTTATTTTGGTGACTTAAAAAAAAATTCAAATATTTAATTGAAAAAGGTCACCAAGTAGCATTTTAGGGAGAAAATGTTTATACTTTTTCAGTTCATTCGGCTTTGGGTATTTTTTATTTTAAAAAACGTGGGTTAGAAGAAGTGTAGATTATGTGGAAAAGAATGACATTTTAATTTGACACCAATATATTATCAATAATTTGAGGCTAATATGATTAAATAATGACAATAAAGTATATTTTTCAAAACATGCATTAAATATTTGAAGCAGAATATCACATTTGAATAAGATGTAAAGCTTTTGATAAAACTGTGAAAACAGAATTAAAATGTACCCACTGAAAGTTTTCTGCATACTGTTGTTACCATAAATGTTTATTGCATAAAGATACTATAAAACACTGTTTTCTCATACTAAAATGAAATGTGTTGGAAAATTGCAGTGGTGTAATGCTGTAACATAAATGGATTTATCAGCAATAATATGATTTGCTGGTACATAAATATTTTTTAATGTAAAAATTACATTTTTATTCCCCCTCCCAATGTTAGTTTTAAAGACAATAATTCTCTGCAGATAATTATGAAAAGGTTACAAAAAGTATGATTTTTACAAGCTCAGAACTTTTTATTTTTTTAATATCTACTAAAAAATTTAGAACATATATTCTTAGAATCACACTTCTTGTCAATAAAATAAATATATTAGTTGCTTAATTGATGAAAATTCAGCTTGGCCTACTTACTTAAAGCAAAATATTATTGCATCTATTCTGTGTAATATTTTTTTACTTTTTCACTTGATGTCTGCTATTGTTTATTTTTATCTCTTATCATTGTTATACTTTAAAAGTAAGTGATATTTAATGAGTGATCTGTTTTAAAAAATATACTTATTATTACTTTTATTGGAAAGTGTCCTTATTTAGGAATTAATTTATTCAGTTTTTTTCTTTATCAATGTCTATGTTTTAATACAGGGGTGGGCAAACTTTTTCTACGTTGGGCCACATTTAAAACTTGATTGTTACTGGCGGGCCACATTTATATCTTGTCTACTTCAATTACAATTTAAAACGTATGAAAATATGTATTAAAGATAATAAACTTGTATTTGTCATTTTATTTCACATTCACACTGTATTACACATGCACATGACATGTTAAAATACGAACATATACTTACATACGGGCCGCATGCGTAGTTTGCCCACCCCTGTTTTAATATATAGCCTTCGTTCATTTTTTACTAGTTAACTGCCTTAAACTTAGCAAAAGGTAATACATTTAAAAAAAAATGCTAAGAATATTTAATTTTAAAAATAAATTTGTATATTAAATTCACTTACTAAGAAATACCATTTTTTAAAACAAAAATATTTGTTTACTATCATTGGTTTTGAGATTGTAACATAACAATCTTTTTGATTATCTATTCTAATGTTAATCTTAAGTATAAAAGATAATATTTTCTTATTCTATATCATATTATATGCTATATTGCATATTGCCATAGCCAAAGACTTTAAATAATTTGATATCTTATTTCTTTACTATTTCTTACGTTAAGTTAAAAAAATCTCTATCCATTTTTAGGTGAGACTATAAAATATTTGACACTAGTGTTGTCATAGGAATAAACTATTTCATTAAAACTACAACTTGATAATGTACAAATGTTTGTTTTAATTTTGTACCTTAAAGCTTGTAATTTTAATGTACAAATTGAGTAAAGTACTCTGGCTTGTTAAGTTTCCAACAAACTTAATTTTTTAAATGTTTTTTTAAATTAAAGTTACAATGTATTTTTATATTTTTAAAAAATTAGTTTTTCATTTGTAAAAAATTAATTTCTAAGCAGTATTATAAGCATCCATCCATGATGAAAATATATTTTTATAAACTGGTTCATTATTAAATATATTAATCTTTTGTATTATATTTGATTTTTTTTACAATAATTATAAAGAAATGTTTTAATTCCTTATATTTATGTACATTGTTTTAATGCACAATTATATTGTTGTATTTAAATCACATTATATAGTTTAGTGATCAAAGCCTGTCTTACAGTTGTGGGTGTCCCAGGTGAAGGAACATTTAAAGGCCCCATCCCAAAGTATATGTGAGGGTTCGAGACCAAGTCATTTTAGTCAATGGCTGCTTATAAGTGCTTTGATTGCCTTATCAGTTATCAGTGTATGAAATTTGCCACAAAAGCATTTCTTTTAGAACAAGTTAACACTTTTTGAAGAACTATTTGATTCAGAAAATTTTCTTTCTAAAAAGCAGCACAATGAAATTCATATTTTTATTAAGTAAAAAAATTAGGGACCCTAGACACCTGACAGGCTTGCCTACTTATAAGAACGGCTCTGATAGTGATGGCTCACTCTAGACTAGACTTATTTAATATTGAGTTTCAGATAAAAAGTTTATACTTAATAAATTTGTATCACTTTTAAATAAGAATTTATAAATCAATTATTCTCTTGGGTCTTCTGATTTTCTAATTACTTGAAGATATCTGTCTATTGTTGTGTTTGTAAAGTTGTTTAGTGATTTTGCATCATAAGATACTGTCATTTTTTTGGAGACAGGTCAGTTCTTAATGTGAGTTATTTTTTTTTCTCAATTTTTTTATTTTACTTTAATTTTCAAATCCTACTGGTTGGTTCAATCATTTTGTCATTGGAACACAAAGATTTTAAAGTGAAAGAACTTTTATGCAATAGTTCAGGACTAATATGAAATTCCACATAATAAACAAATTTAATAAACTCATTATTACATATTTAGTAGGATTGGTTTTTAGTCTGTATAGAGTCAAATTGTATTTAATGCTGTAAATTACTACCCTAATTGTATTTTAATAAGTTTATTTAAAAAAAAACAGTAAAAAAAATATTCAATTAAAGTGAAAATGTTGTTTGTCAGAATGTCAATTTTTTAGAACTTGAATGATTAAGTTAATTTTTCTCCATTTTTTTTTTTAATTTTGACTAATCATTCTGGAAAAAAAATGAAATAAAATAAATTATGGACCCTTTCATTAATTCTGGTTTAATTGATTAAGGTTGTGTTCCTAATATATTGTTAGATTTAGCAAAGTATTATAAATTATAGCTGAAAAAGTAATCATTAAAATTAATTTAAGAAATGTGTTGCCATGTGTTGTCCAGGGTTATCAAAATGAATAGTTTTGCTAGATCATATTAACCTTGCTAAATCCACAATAAACTGTTGTAACATTTCAAATTTTAAAACATATTGTACTAGTTTTAGTTTGCTGCCGACTTGTGAAGTTCCTGTTAGGATGAGATATTGAGCTTAGATTCTTCATCCCCACCATGACCTGAAAAATTAATTTAGTTCTCACCGAAGATCCAACCAGAAACCACCAGGTTGACAGTCGAGCATTTACAACATAACCATCCGCCCCTTCTGCACAACCATCCGCCTCCTTGCTCTGTGGATAAAATATCTCCAAGACTACACAGACTGATACACGTATCAGGAAATTCTAAAGTTTTGATCCTGTTTTAAAATTGTAAACTCCAAAAAAAATAAATTCCAGTGGGGCGATTTTTGACCCCCCCCTCCCCCCTGTCACAAAGTGTCACAAATTTCGGGACCCCCCCCCCCCTAAAGTACGTCACACTTTCGAAAATTTTTTTTTTATTAAGAACTAATTAAAATTAAATCGAAAACTTAAATCGCACTTCAATTTGAAAAAAAAATTGCAAAAATTAGATTGACAATTATATAATAAACATCATTTATCTGCTACCTATTCATTTACAATGGGTGAGGTGAACTTTGAGATAATCTTCCGATTATGCATTCTATTGACACAGGATAAGAAGTAGATTAGCGAAACTTGACCTCAACCAGTGATTAAATAATAAAAAATGGAAACAAAACAATGTGACTAAAAAAAGGACTAGATTGACAAATTATGTGATCAGCTCTTGTGCTATATTGAATATGTTTATAGTGGACCTGTGAATTATGTTTAATTAAAAAAAAATTCACTAGACATCATCCATCCATAGTGAAGTGAAGTGTTTATCCATAGTTAAGACTGACATAAATCTTTCCCCATCATCGTTTCCTGGAAGGATAGTTGCAGACAGATCAACTTCATCCTCATCTAGCCACTCAACATTCTCTGAATGTGCATTTTCCATTCTGCCAATAATTGCCATGAGTTCTCTATGCCTTCTAGCAGCGATTCTCAAAGGACGAATGCGTTTTATCTGAGTTGATTCTGGAAAATTTGGGGTTGGCACATTCTCCTAGGAGACAGGTGGTCGAGTGGTATAGAGCGCTCGACTGTCGAGCGGAGGGTCCCGGGTTGGAATCTCAGTGAGAACCTTAGGACTTTTTCAGGTCCTGGTGAAAGTTCCCACGTCCACCCAGCTTTAAATGGGTACCTGACTTTATGTTGGGGGAGTAAAGGCGGCTGGGAATTGTGCAAACCACACAATCCCTTCATATGCCTAGGTTATAGAAACAGATGAATTCTACACTTCATCTGCCCCGATGGCCCTTTAGGGCTAAGGAAACTTTACTTTTTTACATTCTCCTGCGCCCGAGCTCTGTGTTATCCTGTATGTTTCTTCAACATTGTTTATGAGGCAAAGTATAAGTGACACACTTTGCTAATTCATCATGTATGCTGGTCTGCAAAGATGGACAATAAAGATCATATGGTTGCACTTTAAAAACTCCTGTTGGTCTTGGCATAATGTCATCAAATTTGAGAGTTTGTGCCACAAACAAAAAATGAAGGAAATGTATGAGCATCTGCATCTGCTCTTTCTGAAGCTCTGAGTCCATCAGTTGTTTGGTTGATTGGGATTGGATTTGGAGGAGGAAATAATCTCGAAGGTAAAACGTTGAAAAATGAGCTCCGTACTTTGTCGCAACATTTTATGCCCTGACATTTCACAATTTGAGTGAAGTATTGGCTGGTGAGAACATGATGGTCAAACAATTCTTATCCTTCGACATCAGTCCTGCTGCATCCAATTCAGATTTCTCAGGGTTGATAAATTCTGCAACTGTTAGAAATTGGTCAACAATCACATGCGACCAGATTTCAGCTTAAGTTTCACCTGCAAACTTGAAGTTTGTTCTTTCCAAATCCTCATTTATTGTTCTGCCCTGCGAATCAAAGTGAATGCCATAATGTTCATTTGGCAATATGACACCAGACAGTTCGCTGCTAAATGGAGCCATTCGATGTTCCACGCGATTATAAGCACTTCTTCCTGGTGCACTGGTTGCAAGAAATAAGGCATCAATATTATTTTAACGAAGTGATGGATTGCAACTTCAATTACGGTAATTTTTTGTATTATAATAAAAATTCCAAATTTCTTTATCAGTGATATAATTATGCAGCAGACAACAAAGAAATAATAACACTTCCATAAGGCTACTGATAAAACAAGGCTTTGCAACAGTTTATTAGCGGTCCTAACTAGCATGAGGAATTGTGAACAACACATTGAAAAGATATGCATTTCATGCTATTTTGACATAAAACTAATTCAAGTGTTTCACAATTTTTTTTGAAAATTATTTTTAAAATTATTAAGTTTTACTGAAAAAATAAAAAAAATTAAATTAGAAATTAGAAACTGTCACACTTTCTTATACCCCCCCCCCTTGGAGCGTGACGTACTTTATGGACGGCCCCAGTGGTGTTCATTTAAATACTATACTAGTACATTGTATACTAAAATTAGGGCTGTTCCATTAATTATGTCAACACTTTGGAGGGTGGGAGAGCAGTGGCCTAGTGAGGGGGCATCATGCCCCGGGCACTACTCACAAATGGTATATTTTACCGATAATATATGGTTTCCGAATGGGGGGGGGGGGCGCTAAAAAGGTATTGTGCCCCGGGTGCAAGTTAAGCTCGCTACGCCACTGTGGGAGGGGATGACTGGTCGACTGTTGATGGAAAGCTGAAAAGGTAGCAAAGCACCATTTCATAATAACAGAACTGTGAAACCAGATTTTGTTGGATCATTTACTGCCTCAATGGAAATTAAAAAAAAACTGCTTGGCATTTTTCGCATCTGCATAATGTTGAATTCCACTGCTTTTATCTCTCACCATTTATTTTTAATCTTTCTCATTTTTTTTTGCCTGGGATTTTAGGGGCTTGAAACAATCCCTTTTGGATTTGTTCCCTGGATTTTCTGCCACTCTCAGAATGCATTTGTTTTTTTAGAATGCCTTGTTTTTTTATAGTTAGCAAGTCATGGCTGGCTTTGTTATATTCATCAAACCAGTCTTATTTTATTATTTTATTATTATTATTTTATAAATGTCCTACTGGTATACCACTAGATGCCAATCTCTCCTCCAGCTTTATTTGAAAAGCAAGATGGTTCCTGCAGATCCTGGAATTACGTAACGATGAATGTTGCATGTATTTGCTTTGCACGTTTTTGTGTAGCCTGAGCGTCGCTTTAACCAATATATGATCTGTTCAGCTTTTTTACTCCAATCATGGTTCTAGTGACAAGAACATCTTCAATGTCTCATTGACGAACAAAGATGTGCTCTATCATATGCCGGTCCTTTAATCTCAGTTTCTTTAATGTGTTTGTTCCATCCGGAACACAGTAATTAATAATGATGAGTTCAAACTCTGCACATTTGCTTAGCAGGAGCGTGCGACAATTTTAGTTTAATTTTCCTACAATGAGAGAGAAAGTTTTCCCAACAAGAAATGCCCCGTTTGATTGATGAAGACTGAAAATAATAGAACGAAAAGGCTTTTTTTTTTTTTTGTTAAAAAATATTTATGAAAATCGGTTCTATCACTCGAGAACGATTCTAATCTATAAAAGCAAATGTGAAAAAGTATAAAACCAACAATGTTTTAACTACTATGTTTAAATGCATGGATGTGTTTTTAATTTAGCATGAGTATCGAAGTCTGCAACTCATGTTTATTTTATCGGTTGTCAATTTAAAAAAAAAAAGAAGAAATTATACACCCCCCACCCGGGCCACCCCGGCAATAAATCGATTCGGATAAAAAATATAAAATATCTTTGTTGATAGAGCAGTTGTTATCAAAGTGCGAGCGGAATTTTTGGTGGGTCACGTAAAATTTTCAATTTATAATCAATCGATCGAGAACCCATTTGTATATGATAATCATAACCCTGTTTATCAATGTTTTACTAATCTAAAAATGTGTTATTCCCCAAATGTAAATTTTATATTCGCACGTTTACTCTATGTTTTTCTTCAAGGTATGTCATAAAAACAAAAAGATAGTTCACATGGTTGGTCGCAGTGCTTTTCATTATGCTAAAAGATTGATATTTGCGAAAGAATTTAAACGACTCTAAAATAAGAACATCTTTTAAATTCGTAAACAAAGAGTATAAATAAATACTGGATATCCAGGGTATTAGCCCGGCATTAAAATCCTGGTAGTGAACCAAAGCTGTTTTTTTTTTTCTTAATAACACAATAATTATCTTAAAATTAACTGTATGATCCAAACTCTATATATAATGTATATCAGAAAAAAAATATTAGTAGTATTTTTTATATTAGGCTATTATGAATCCTACTTGGCTTTGTTGTTTGAACTTTGAATTAACGTAATATTGTAAAAGAAAAAAAGTTCCCTTAGCCCTAACGGGCCATCGGGGCAGTTAAATTGTAGAATTCATCTGTTTCTATAACTTCGGCATATGAAGCAGGGCTCGATTTACTTGTCATCCCCGGCTCTGCTTTAGCTAATATATCCCAGCCGGGGATGAAATCATAGACATTTATCCCCGGCTCTGCAGAAATTTCTTTTCATCCCCGGCACTGGTTTTTTCTTAAATCGAGCACTGATATGAAGGGATTGTGTGGTTAGCACAACGCCCAGCCGCGTCGGTGGACTTGTGGGACGACTTTGAAACACATTTCACCTGTAAAAAAAAAATTGGGAGCTGGAGCCGCCAGATTTTTTTAGCTCTGGCTCCGGCTCCAGCAAAAAGTAACGGCTCCACGGCTCCGGCTCGGTTCCGCAAGCCTGGTTGTGGCAATGGTGCATTAAACGTAAAACTTGGTAAGTCAGCTTTTTTGTGAGACTAGTAGCAATGACGCCTGACAGGTTTAATTTTCAGGTTAGATGCCTGTACAACTTGTACTTCTGAAAGCCGGTGCTTTACATTTAAGATCTGTTGATCTTGAATTAGTATATATAATAACATGGAAATAATAAAGATTGATATATACGGTTCAGTCAATATTAAAGCATCTGTCTGTTTCATAGGTACTTTAGTTTTACGTTCTTGGGGCTTGTATTGAGGACTGGAATTTTTTGGGAAAGATCTATTTGTCTGAATACGGTTAATATTCTGGGATTGTTGTAACAGATTTTTGCTATTGTAACGCCACTGACTTTGGTTATAACTACTGTGATATTCTCTTTGTGACTGTGAAGGTGTGGCTAGCAGAGTTCCCAGGGTGTGTGAATATGGGGTAGTGCAGTAGCAGTGGGCCTCCTTTTGAAATTCCAATGATTCTAGTCACAGTGAAACAGTTAGCCTTAGAATTTACCATGACATCATACATTTTACTTCTTGTGGCTTCTATACAGCGATTCCCCCTCACATTATTGGTTGGATAGTGTAGTGAAGCTTTACATAACTTGGCAGCCTGTGATTTGGTCACCTTTACAAAAGGAGAATGTTTCCTCAAGAGATAATCTGATGACAAAAAAAATAAAGCAAATAAAACAAATGGATTCAATTTTTTGGATAATTCCCCTTAAATCAACAATTAAAAAAAAAGTTTTTTTTACTCGAGTTTATTAGTCGGTTGTCACGGAAGCGAAACCCATCTTGAATAAACTTACCTTAAAACATCCTTATTAATTTTTAGAGAAATTGTTAAAATAATCTAGCATTTTTCAATACAATTTTTAAAAATGTCTCTTTTATATAACATTTAAAAAAAAAAGTTTAAATTTATCTTTTAGGCTGCTAACAAGAAAAAGCTAATAAGTTTCTCTATTCTGTTCAGAGCATAAAGTTAAATAGACCCATTTAATTACATTGATTTTTGTATGATAACATCAAGGTCTATCTCTATACAGAAGTTTGGCAGGGTACAGCTGGTAATAGAATAAACCAGTAAAAGTTAATTAGAAAGTCTTTGAAAGTTTAACAAATGTAGTACGTTTTGCTAGAAATCTATTTCATTTATTTTTAAATGTTAGGCTTAAATCTTAGTTCTCGGTTAACTTATATACATTTTCCAGAAATACTTTGATTGAATAAAGCTAGTTAAAATAATAAGGCACGCAAAAAAAGCTCCGATACCTAAAGACTTTTTTCTTCCAATCTATTGGTGACTTTAAAAAGTCAGGTTTACATTCAACCAGCAGTAGAAATATCAACATTTTATGTTTCCACCTGTTTCGCTGGGTCTTTTTTTGGATAAACATTCATTCTTGGAGATCCAGTTCTATGGCTGTCAGTATCAAAAGAAGTTGAACTCATGCTGAAAGTAGACATGATTTTATTTATATTTAATATTTATTTTATAACCCTATACACATTCGATGAACTTTTGTTAATAGAAATTACTGCATAATCTAAATATTAATAAAAATTTCCGCCAGTTTAGTTCGACACAAATTAATTAATGTATTATTTGTTTCAAAAAGATTGTCAGTCATTAATTCTAATGATAATGCAAATACGTCTAATCTCATGAAGCTGCATGCGAATTTTCGGTAAGTTTTGTGCGCCTCTTAATCTTATGAGCATTTTTATTATTGTTATCATTAAATATTGTTAAATTTACTCCTCAGGATATACTTGATACAAAAAGCCATAATTCGACCCCTAATGTAATATAGTATTCACTATAAAATGGCATAATAAGTCAGTTTCAAATATGGCTGAGTTCTCTAAAATAGTTAGATTTATATTTTAAGCATTAGCAATTAGCATAAATGTATACATGGGCGTCGCTAGGAATTTTTCCAGAGGGCAAAAAAACACGTTTTTTTTTTTAACTGACAATGCCATACAGGTTTATTTCTCAAATCAAAGTTAAGTATAACATTAATTATTTATTTTGACATAAATAAATGTATTTGAAAATTCAAGCATTTTGGCTACAAGCATGTTCCGATTTTAATTTTTTGTGTGTTTAATTTGGCCTTCACTAGCTTGATTTGTCCTTCGAAAATGTTATTGACATTCAGTTTTTTTTTTTATAATCTGGCAACTCTTGTTAGCTTATAATCGTCTGCCACTAAATGAATTTTTAAATTTATCCTAAATTAATAGGAAAAGATGGATATCAGAAAATAAATGGGCTGATGCTACGTGCACCCCAAGTTCAAGACGTACGATGTATTTTTTTTTACCTCGTACGTCAACAGATTGAACTCTTATGATGTTAAGTTATAAATGCAGTTTATATTATTATTATGATATTATTACTTACACAATGATGGTGCTCAAAATCGGCGATCGTTTTAACACATTTAAAGAGTAAACAGAATGAATGAGAACTTTTATTTACTGCAGACGTTGATGACGTCATTCACTGTTAAAAATCGGAGATATTTTTTTTTTCGGGACCATAAATAGATATTGCTCCACACCCTAACCCTAATCCTATCCCTAATCCTAACCCTAATCCTAACCCTAATCCTATCCCTAATCCTATCCCTAACCCTAATCCTATCCCTAACCCTAATCCTGAAAAAAAAATTTATGATTTATTAAAAAATGACCATCAATAGATATTGCTCCACACCCTAACCCTATCCCTAACCCCCTATCTCTAACCCTGATCCTGAAAAATAAAATCTGAACAAAAAAATGTATGTCTCTATTAGGAATCGAACCCGCTAGCCAAACTGGGTCTCAGCCAAGCGAACAACCTACATCACTAGCGCGCCTCACAACTCTCATTTTAATGTATAATTAGACTTCAAATCATAAGAGTTCATTCTGTTGACGTACGCGGTAAAAAAAAAATACATCGTCCGTCAAATGACGGACGTGGAGCCAGTGCGAAAAAAAAAATACATCGTCCGTCATGTGACGGACGTGGAGCCAGTGCGTTCTAATTTTAGTTTATAAATAGACAAAGAGCTCTTCTTTGTAAAAGGGTATCTTTATTATTGTAGCTCTTTTAGACTGAAGATCTAGTAATTACGGAAAACTCTTTTGTTTAGGAGATTTTATTGTGCATAGCAGCGAAATAACGCTACTAAGCATAGATATATGTCTATATATAATATATCTATGCTATTTAGTCTCGATAGTAGATGACTAAGATATATACTTGTTAACATCGGAAAAGCTTATTTTCTAGTCCAAGATTACTATGAATCATTACAATTTATAGTTAATCAGTCCGCTTTTTTCTAAATTGGTTTTTTTTTATGAATGTTGAAATGGGAAAACAAACGAAAACTGTTGACACTTTTGTCAACAGTGTTGAAAGTTGTGTGTGAAATTTCTTGTCAGTGGTCAAGAGTGAGTGCCACTGAGTGGACATGAACAATTGACAATGTCTGAGAAAGGGTAGAAATATGAATGCTGTAATAAACAAAAATTTAATTAATAACGTATTTTTAATTAAATGGCTTTTATATGATTAGCATAACAATTTTACTCCCTTCTTTTGTGATATCCACAAAATAGTTAAAAAATGTTATAATTGAATAATTATTCACAAAATTATACAACTCTCTCATGAATAATTTTCTCCTTCTTCAATACACACTCTCCTCAATTTTGGCTGTCCATCAACTACACATTTTATGACTTTTTAGAAGCCCTTGTCGTCAATATCAAACTTTCAGTAACACCCCCCTCTCCTTAGTAAAATTAAGTCAATCTCTTTACCCCTCCCCCCCCCCCAAAAAAAAAGGTATAAGCGAAAATCCCCTAGTTCCCAATTTTAAAATTAGATTCCCTCCCCATATCATTGAAATCTAATTAGACTAATATAACATAATTTAATAGTCTCCTTGCCTATATATCACAAAAACCTGAACCCATCTCCAACCTTCATATATTATCTAACAGTATGCAGCTCTTCAATGAGTTTGTTTATACAGTCACAGCCCCGTAGCCAAGGGGGGGCACTGGGGGGCCGTGCTCCCAGCTAGGTGTGGAGTGCCCCCCACCCCCCATTTAAAAAAAGAAGAAAAAGAGGAAAAAATAAAGAAAAAGTAACTAAAATGAGGTGCCCACTTGCTGGGTATTGGTGCCTCCCTGCTTACTTTGACCTGGCTAGGGGCCTTTACAGTCATGACTTTTTTGGTTCACAATTATTCAGCCACCACACTATCCAGCAAAGTAAACAATATTTATTTGCAATAAAATTAATGTTTATAATTAGTTTAATAATAATACAAAGTATTTTTTTAAAACTTAAATGGAATTTCAGCTATAAAAAGGTTTTATTTTATTAGTAAGTGTAAGGCAGTTAATTAACATGTATAGATCTATGTCCTATCCAACATTGGCATATCGGACATAATATCAGTCTGATACACATATTTATTTAATTTGTTATTATTTCAAAATTTTAATTGATAAGAATAGCTTTTAGGGAGTTACTTTACATATACTAGTCAAATACGCCCTATTAATATTTTAGATGCCACAAATCTATTTCATTAATCGGAAAAATTAAATTTTTCTTTAGTTTGATTACAATCATAGAGTTTATTTTCAAAAAAGTGACTTTCTTGATGTCAAAAAATCATCACAAACCCCCATCCTCTATGTCAAACACTTTCAAATTCTATCAAACCAAAAGTTGTTGACGTAATTAATGGACAAGCCCTTTTTTATTTAAGCAAATAACTTATACTTTATGTTCTCACTATATTCTTAATAATATTTGAAGTATTTTTTTATTCACTGATAAAACTTCAATATGTGGAGTGAGTGGTAAGGATTATACAAAAAATTGACATTTAAAAAAAAAACGGTTTTCAGAGATCTATTTTTTAAAAAATGACAAAAAAAAATAAAATAAAAAAGTATGATTTTAATCAATCAAATGTATGTATAATGAGTTTAATCAATCAAATGTATGTATATTTATTTTAAATTGCATAACAGCAATACATTTTCCTATCATGACCTTTAAATTACTTTACTTTGTTTAGCAGTCCTGTGTTTTAGTTAGATTATTTTTTTAATAAACAAAGATATTGATCACAAAGCTATCAAAGACATGTAGTTTCCCTATAACAGCCCAATTCTTATATCAGCTTTTGTGATGTTGACCTCACTTGAAGACTTTTTTATACTTTATAATAACATGTGGCTTAACAATAAAGAACAAAGTCTGGTAATTTGTTAAATGAAAAATAGTATTTTTATATATACATAGTTTATACATATAATGTTCATTTCCTTATTTTTCAATCATAGGAATCACTTCTCTCTTAGTGATCAATATCTGTGAGAGCACACAAACAACTGCATATAGTCCTATTTGTGAACCCACATCCCAGTTGTGGCTATTCTAAAACATTCCTCTATTGTTCCATTCTAAATTCACTCCTCACCCATCCCTTCAAACATTTATGTCCCTCCCTCCCTATATCAACCATTTTCACCACTACTCTTGAGTTAACTTAGTTACGCTATTCTTTACAGGGGCTGTACAGGGGTCCAGCCATGTGATTATCTTGAGTAGGTTAGAAGGGCTGGTGGTGGTTGAGGTATTTGATGATGTACATACATTTAGTCAAATTGTGACATAAACCCTTTCTGTTAATTTTTTAAGTAGTGTACTGAGCCTATCCCTAACTCCCCCCTCCACCTTTTTTTTTAAGGGATGTCAGTTTCTATTCTACTCACAAATCCATTCTGAGTATGCTAAAAATCATCGGTTGTACTGTGGAAATCCATATACTGTACTTGAATAAAGTCCAGGTCTAGGAAACACATGTAGTGTACTTGAATTGAATTTATCCCTCTGTTTATCAAGGAAACCTCCACTTATATCTCCCGTGAACCGCTTGGTCACGCCTTCTCGCGTATATTAGGCACGGGTCGGACTGCTGAGGGAATTCACTGGAAAGTCACAGTGTTTTCCAGATATTCCTATGTTTCCCAGTTGTCCCTGTGTTTCTCAGATTTCTCTTCTAATTTTGTGGAGTTTCTTAACATTTTTTTGCTAATTAAAACCGGTTTTTCGTCGCTAGATTTGTTTTTACTTAATGTGGGGAAATTGGTCATGGGTGGCCCTTTTTCGTCAGCCAGAGGCCATATCTGCCGTGCATGAGAACTTTTTGACAAATTAACTGTGTGACCTTTTCAGAGTCTTCCTAAGCCCCACTAAAACAAGTTAAACCACTAAGTTCTAGAAGCTATCTTTTGTTGGTTGTCATCAGGGCTCGATTTATCGCCGGGGATATCCCCGGCACTGAGAACTGTCATCCCCGGCTCTGCTTTAGCTAATAGGCCTGTATCCCAGCCGGGGATGAAAACATAGAGATTTATTCCCGGCTCTGCAGAATTTTTTTTTCATCCCCGGCACTGGTTTTTTTCTTAAATCGAGCACTGGTTGTCATATAAATAAATCCAGTAAGAAATAACTGCAAACCGTACTAAAATCGATCAATAACTTTAAAAATATATACCAGTACCATTTGCCTATTGATTGATGTACACAAAATGAAGGCATTGTTTTATTCTCTCTCTCTCTTTCACACACACACAAACACACATCATTCCAGCTCGAGAACCACTCATCTCTTTCAAACTCAAGGAGCTTGGAACATGCACCCATTAGTGAGCTACTTGCATCACCCACAAAGTGCGTCTAGCCATGGAAATCTAGATATAGCATCAGGAAGGACAACCAATATTTTAAAAAATACGTTTTAGGCTGACACACAATCAAGTGTTTAGCGTTAGTCTTCATGTTTAATAACAGTTTTGTATATTTGGTACTTATGTTTTTATGAAATAAACACAAACGCAATTAAAGTTTGAAAACTTTTAATAACAAATTTTTTAATTTAAAATCTTTATTTTGTCAATTTAATTATTTTTCGTTTTTTCATTGGTTTTTCATGAACGGTCTCATTTAATTGATTAACATAATTTTTAGACGAACTATTAAAAAATTTAACATAAATAAGTTCTTTTAAATTATGATTGAAATAAAAAAATAATTTCTTCAATCAGCAATGACTCATCAATTGTTACTCTATCAACAATTTAAACAATTTTTTTTATTTGTTTGTTCTAGAAATAGTTTCAGACTACTTGCTGATCTTTTCAATGAATTGAATACTTTCCAATTTAGTAGGCAAGTAGAGAAGGTGTACTCAGATGGCTTCAATAGCCCTCCTCTGTTGACATTGTTAAAAAAAACATCCAGCTTTTTCAATCTTAATTCGTCAATGTCTTTAAAATTTTTATTGACTAATATTTCTCTAAAGCTTTTATTTTAAAAATTATGTTATTATAGTATATATATGAAAATGTAGTAAATTGAAAGGGCTTTTTAACAATATATGTTTCAAAGTGATATTATTATGCAAGTATTTTATTATTTTTAAAAAGTTTAGATGAAAAAAATAAACAAAAATAAATAAATTAAACAATTCACAAACACAAAGAAGAAAAAAAAATCATTATGATTCATTTCAATAAAAGTTACTTTATATTAAACTACATTCAATTCTCTGTGTGTAGGATATTTTTGAAGACATTATAATCAGATACAAAAGATATTTAAAAATTTCTAAAAATGATGTGTTTTAACAGAAAAAGGACCAAAAATCTGCTGGGATCAACATTGACCATGCAACAAGAAAAATTCAAAAATATAAATCTAAGTTATAAAAACTAACATTCTAATGTCTATTGATAACAACAAAGCTCCATTTCAGTATGTTTTATAACTTTGCTAAAAATATTTTATAAGATTAGTGTAACTATTATACCAGCTTATGATAATTTTTCATAGAACATTATATTTATTTATCAACTGGTCACTCTTATCTACACCCCCCATATATTTATTGTAATCCTGTATTATGGTTGGTTGGTCAACAGTAAGTTCCTAAAATTTCTCATTTACTTAGTCTGTCATTTAAATGTTCCAAATCCATTTGCATTATGCATAGTGGACAAAACTGAAACAGTTTTATTGTCCCTCAATCGTACTGTCAATAACCCCCTTTCTAACTCATCTCATATCCCCTCTTTTAGATTTTTTTTCAAAGTCTTTTTATATTTTTCAAAGATTGGGGAATACCTTTACATGTCCTAAGAATAGCTCCACATGCTCCTACCCCTAAATTCCATAGATCTTTAGATAATTGTATAGTAGTATAAAAATTATCGACTAATAATTTATACCCCTCTTTAGCTAAAGATTTAATTAATTTCATTACCACCCCATATGCCAATCCAAAAGGCCCATTATCCTGTTTACCTAAATATAAATGAAAATCATAAGTATACCTAGAAAGAGAATCAGCTAATACCCATAACTTCATTCACCACTTAGTCGGCTTATCCCTTATGTACTGCCTAAAAATATATCTACCTTTATTTCTTATCATTCTTTAATCTATTGATGTATCTTGGTAAGGCTGAAACAATTTTATACATTACAATCTAATAAAGTTAAAGAAAAAATGTACTTTACATAACTTGTTGGTTTTGTCTTCAGTCTGAGGATTAGGCACCTGTAGAAAGCTCATTATAGATTTCAATCTATCACGAAACATAAAAGCTCTGGCCCAAAGTCCATTGTATAGTGATTTAGTAGACCAGAAGCGGTCAATGTTCTGTGCTTGAACAAGTCCAGCATACATGATAAGTCCACAGAATCTGTAGAATTCATCTGGTGTAAGATCAAACCAGCCTTGGTAAACACAAGGTTTTGTAGGTCCATAACGTCTGGCATTGCTATTATTAGTCACAAATATGAATTACTAAGTCCAAAGTAAAATAAAGTTTTAAAAATGCCACTGCATTGCAGAATTTCCTAATGTCTTCCCTTGTTTTAGCTCCTCCAAGTTGTTGAATGCCTGGATCCCTCTCAGGTAGAACATTCTTTCGTGGTTCTGGTAATGTGTCATTCTATTCATTCATATCATCATGCCATATGATCTGGGGGATAAAAAATATGTAAAGAAAACCATAAATAAAAAAAAAATTCAGCTTATTTATCGAGCTACAATTAATTATTTTATAATGATGAAAACAAAATATCATCAATACAGATATGTAAATATTATGTAAACTTCAGTTTTTTTGTTTTTTTTTTGTTTACGAAAATCTGCTGATTGGCAATAACACAAAAATAAAACAGTAACAGTAATTCTAGCGGCAGAGAACTAAATAAAAAATATTTATACATAAACCTTTATATAATAAAATATAAATCTTTATACTTTTCTCTTATTTTATAACTATTCCCATATTTTAAGTTCTAAAGAATAAATAAATGAATAAATAAATAAACAGCTAATCTATGAGACCATAAAGACAAAGTTAAAGCATGTTGGTTCAATACTTACACATGTGAGTTTGGAAGTGTTGAAAGCTTGAATTAAAACTAATATTTTCATCTTCAAAGTCATCTGAAGAAGTAATGAGCTCCCAAGTTTCATCTTTGTCACTTGAATCAAGTTTATTTTCCTCTAAATAATCAGAATCGGAGTCCATTTTAGTGTAGTCGAAGTCGAAGTGATTGACAAAACGTAAACAAATCAAAATGGCGTTCGGTGCCGGTTTTATTTACGAGAAATTGTAGTTAAAATAAAAATTGACAATTATTTTTTAGTAGAAAGTATTTAGAAAGCATTTTTTAAAATAAAAATATTATACTAGAAATAAAAAGTCACATTTTATTGTATGCCGTCTGTTGGGCGTTAATCCTTGCGTCAGCCTAAACCGTACACGGCTAGAATGAAATTTTGTTTGGTTGTCTATCCTGGTGTTATATCTAGATATCCATGGTCTAGCTATTGAACGACTTCATGTGACACTTCTTGGCTGCAATTCATTGAAATAAAAAGGGGCTCTGAACGTGACATTACTCTCCGTGCCAACATCTCTTTTTCAAATCTTTGTCCAATATTTTAGATATATTACTTCTGATAACTTACTGACAGCTTCTTGCTATCACTAGCTATCAGACCTGATCGGGAGGCAGTTTTAACCATCCCCGCATTTGTCAAGTTTTGCAAAAGTTTCTTAAATCCTACTACTCACAAGTATTTGACCATATCTGCCTTTTGGCCTCGGTTGTTAGTTTGTTTTACTCACGGCGCACATCGGTAGTTTTCAGAATGGCCTGAACCTACGTTATGGCTGGCTTCTCATGATCGTCATACGTGCGGCATCTAATATTTCTTTAATGATCTCCGAGTAAACAACATTGACTATTTCTCGGGTAGTATCTACCCTATCTAGGCTGGGATCTGTAGCCATCATAAAGGGATCTCAGTTAGCCTTCACATAGACCCATCACTGACGGGTGGGACCTGGGTTTTTTCTCAAGCGGAGAAATATTCACCGAGACGAGAACAAGTCTGTGATCATTACCAACGTACTCACGCAATGTTAAAGAGGTCAGTCGAGACTAGGATTAAATCTGTCGCCCCTATTGCTAGCGTGTAACAAAGTGAATACAGTCCAATGGTCTTGTAACGAAACTAAATTTATAGAATTACACATCTCCTCAATCTTGTGCCATGCGGCATTGATAAACTCATGCTCACATCCCCAGACAGGTGATATAGCGTTGAAATCTTCACCAACAATTGTTTCTGACAGAGTACCCTCGGATATAATAATACCAAGCTCCATCTGGAATTGGGGGGGGGGGTGTTACACTTTCACACAATTGTACTTCTTATCCTTGTAAACGTTTATCACGGTCGTATCTCTTTTTCCATTTGCATGGCTCGGTTGAGTATTAAGTGTGTTCCTTACCAGGGTGGTAGTCCCCGACAGTTTTTAGCCCAAAATGCACTCATGAAGCAATACAACGTCTACATCATTCTCTTGTAAAAACTTTCAGACTTCTAAACTCTTGACACTATTACTACACACACACACACACAAAATTCCATTCTGGAAAAATGGTACAATACAGCCTTTAATACAAAGAGATTTGCATGATTCATATGTTATATGTTAATGATAACAGTAAAAGAAAAAGTAAATTTTTAGCAAAAAATACCTTAATGTGTGTTGGTAAATTAATCAAATATGTTATGTTCAAACTTTTTGTTTTATAGGAGTTGATACTAAAATTATGTTATCTATAGTTATACAAAAGCAATAAAGCTATTAGAAGATATAGAAGCAGCAAATACATCTACAGAGATATCCATATAAAAGTCAAATACTTCAGGTTCATTCAAAAATAACCATAGTTACTGATGCACAATTAATTGAAAGGTAACACAACTACATACATAAATAAAAATGAAATTTTAACACAAAGTATTAAGTAGCATAAATACTTTTATTTAGATGTTAATACAAAAATGGGATTTTGGCAAAAAATTGTACATAAATAGTACACCTACTATAGTGTTAGCAGAAGCTAATAGGCATAAATATATATTTTTTGTTAAATTTTTAGTCAATGAAAGAAATATATGATTTGCATATAATGCCTAGAAAAGGGTGCTTATACAAACCTGAATTGATATATTGTCATAGAAAAAAGTAGGCCAGGCATATATCAGTACAATTAGCAGCGAAAATATGTAGACTTTAACAATATGTAATTCAATTGTGTCAGCTAGGTCTAACTAAATATAGGTGTTTATATTATATCCAACAAAAGCACATTTATGTAAGATTTCCATCAAATAAACTGTTTTTTGCTTTAGATGTATAGTATTTGTGTGCTATTGTAAATGCATCAAATAAAGAATGCTATTCTTTATATTTGAAAGCTATTTATTCGTGTTAATTTCTCAATGTGATATATTGCTTTTTGTATGGTATTACAGTACTGTTGTGGTTTAGAGTGCTTAACTGTTGACCCGAGAGTTCCAGGTTTGATACTTGGTGAGAACCAAAGGACTTGTTCCAGGTTCTGATGAAAGTTGGTCGAAAGTTCCTTATGTCCACCCAGCTTTAAATGGGGTACCTGAATTTTTATCCAAACATCAGCAAAGGGAAAATTACTAATTATACCTTTTCAACAAAATATTTCTTCCTGCTAAATTTAATACTTATCTAGCAATAAGCCTATATGAAGTCTGTAAGAGCCATATATTTTTAAACAGTCAGACCTGCAGTCTTACCCATGTAAGCCATCTATCTACTGAAAAAAGAAAGATTTTTGCATTTATTAACACTCAACAGATAGTGAAGTTTTTCATAAAATATGTTTTGTTTTATTACTTAAGTGTGACAGGCAGCCCTGTAGCGTGAAAATTCTACAGCAGGGGCAAGGGAACACATTTTACTAAGTAGAACAAATAAGCAGGGGCCTGGTGACAGGAACCATTCAAATTTAAAATTATAACTTAATTTTTCTACACACCCTACCCATGACCATATACAAAATATTTTTCAAGAAATTATAGAATATTTAGGGGACGGGTGGTCTACTGTGTTGTCCACCCAGCTTTAAATGGATACCTGACTTTAAGTTAGGGAAGTAAAGGCGGCTGGGCGTTGTTCTAACCCCACAGTTACTGAAACAGATGATTACTACACTTAATCTGCCCCTATGACCCCTTCTGGAAGAACCTTCCATAGTAAGTAACATCTTGGTCCAATTCAACTTAATACAATTTTGATGAGAAAAGGAACACACATTATTAAAAACATTGGCCTTGCACAAACAAATTATTACACTAAATCATAAAATGATAGATACAATATTTTAAGTGCCTAAATAACACATCTTTTGTAGATCACTGTTCTAATTGGTTATGGACCACCAGGCAAATATTTGTCCAATCCTTAAATAATCAAATTTATCAATAGCCTGGGACTGGAGTCGAACCAGCGTAACCAAATAAGCAATGAAATACATTAAGATTATTATTATTAGAATTTTATAAAAACTTTTTTGTCTAAGTCAAGTTTGGCACAATAGATTATCTCTGTAAGTTGTAAAAAAAAAATTACACCGGAAAGAAATATTTACCGGAACTTTCGTATTTACCTATGATTTGATCCCACATCCATCTGACCAGATAACTCAGAACATCTAGCAAGATATTCTTTACTGCTTGGCTCCTTTAAAGCAGATGAACTGTTGCACTTTTCCTGACTAAACTGGCTTTTTGCACCATGCTGTAATTTTTTCTCTAGATAAAAAAAGACCCATTTAGGATGCAGTATCAGTATAGGTTTTAACCACAAAATCTCACAGCAAGTTATTAAACAAAATATATATATATATATTGCCAGTATTGCATATATTGGTCAGTTAATTTGTACACACCCCTCCTTTTCTAAAGTATTTATTTACATACCTGCCTAAATTGTTATTGT
Organism: Bulinus truncatus; assembly: GCA_021962125.1. Classification (NCBI taxonomy): domain Eukaryota; kingdom Metazoa; phylum Mollusca; class Gastropoda; family Planorbidae; genus Bulinus; species Bulinus truncatus. The sequence goes on from JAGDYQ010000191.1 coordinate 957,095, forward strand.
TTGGAAATTTTCAGGAATCAATCAACTTTGAATGTACCACAAGCCCTGAAAATTTCAGGAAGATCTGAGGGGTCGGGTGAACAATTGTCAAAAAACTGGTTGAGTTGACATGGAATGACCCATTTGTCAAAGAACACAATTACAAATTCATTAGAATTGGGATTAGATACAGGCCCCGTAGCGTGAAAATTCTACAGCAGGGGCCAGTCATTCTACAACAGGGGCCAAGCTATAGCAGAGGGGGGGGCAGGAAATAAATTTTACTAAGTACAGCAAACAAGCAGAGAGGCCAGACAAAACGCAGGGAGGGCCAGGCTCCCCTGCCCCCCCCCCGCACGCTACTGGCCTGATTAGATATGACAAATGTTGTTGGTCAAGGATAAGACGGATGCTCTGCAATGGCAAGTAAAGAAGGAGCAGTCCAAGCAATAATTCGAAAAAAGACCCAAAAGCAGCAATTGTACATTACAGTTCACATAAATTAAATCTTGTCGTGAATGATTTAAATAATGTGAATGCTGTACGAAAAACAATAGGACAAATTAAAAGTCAATTATAGTTTTTTTCTGAGAAATTAATCAGCGAAGAAAACTAATTCCAAATGTTCCTTTGCTATGTGAAACTAGATGGACATATAAATATAAAAGGTTGCGGATTCTCGCTGATAATGTGACAGAAATTGTTAAACAACTGGAATATTTAGAACAATCTAGAAAAAGCAAGCAAGTTGCACTAAAGTTACTTTCTGCTGTTAGAGGTTAGGTTTGGGGTACAATTGTTGTTTGTTTAGTTATAATACTTTAATGTAATTGTAACACTATATATTTTGTATATAATGTAATGGATGTGATGGATACTGTTGTAGACACCAATTTAACGTTGGAAATTGTCAACGTTATGGTACTATCGTTGTTCCACCAAATGCAATACTTCTTGTTCTTCACTGCTGCTTCAATGTAACGTTATGGTTTGAACGTTATGTATTTGTTGATGTAATGATGCTCCAGATAACTATACTGCTTTTATGTAGCTGCCGATATTATAATACTGGTTTAATTAAGTAGCGTTCAGTCTCGTTGCACTCTCAAACAACACACCAATTAATGAGGCAAAGTTCCACGATTCAATGATATTTATTAAACAATAAGAAAACATATGTAGTATGAACTTGTGTGCAGCAGTATTCACAAAAATGCTTCGTACACTCACTTAGTAACCTATAGAGATACTTTGACACTTAGTATCTTGAGTTCCCGAAATTATTCAGAATTATTCAGAGATACTTCAATAACATAGACTTTGACTGTGTACTGTAAAACTCAATAACTTGATAGCTTGTGCCTCTATTATTTCTCCACTAACTTCCCCTCTAACTATCTCTACAACTGGTGTCTTGATGGCCCTATAACTATCGTCGTTCCGTCGATTTGTACGTCTGTCGTTGGTCTCCCGAAATCTGAGTTACATCCCATAGTTATGTGATGGTGAATTATCACGTGACCTCAAAGCCCCAGAACTTTTGATTGGCTCCCTAACACCCTTTCTAACTCATCTACATATTAATGACTCTTATTCCAGCCTAAGGATTTGAGCGGCCAAATATTCACTCTGGGCTAGTATTCCTTTGTCTGCCTAATTACATGTATCGTCAGCTTCCTCTGGGGGTCATATACCTGTGATAACAACCTAATTCTACCCTAAACAAAGATACCGCGGGAATTCTAGTTGTCAAAACATATGACTATATCCTGGACCCATGAGCTCTCAATGTTGACTAACCAACTGAACAGTGGATCTAAAATTGTATGGATCTATCTAAAGCTATTGTTACAGTAATAAACTTTAAGGAAATTTAGTTCAGTTTTATTGTAACAACTTTATGACATTTTTTTCAAAATGTAACAGGGGGGGGGGCAAAAGCCCCCCTTATATGACATTTTTTCAAAATGTAGGGGGGGGGGGCAAATGCCCCCCTTGCCTCCCCCTTGAATACGCCCATGAATGTATATTAAATTCAGACCAGCTTATTCACATGTTAATTCAATTGATGCTTTTTCCTTTTCAAAAATAATAGTATAGCCAGAAAGTGCTCGTTCACTATTGAATTTTTTTCCTGATTTTCATCTCCTTCCCCATTTCTTCACATTTTGACAAATTTCACAACCCATCCCCTCTTCCACGAAGAACTTGTTACTTATGGTTTACATCACCACCATCAAACCCGTCTGTCAAAAAAAAACAACAACATTGTCATTACGTTCTATCCCATATGTCGTTTCAAACACCAGACACCTGTCAATCAAATTGTTAAATCATCAGTAGATATTAACTAATTGTATAATTTAGGGTAAAAATAAATATTAAGATAAATACAATCCTCTTGTTTCAAAAGGCCATCTAGCAGCTATAAATTCAGGTCAACGTGACAGTTCCTGCATTATAGTTTATTACAATCCCGCATGTTTGCGCCATTATCGTATCCTTGGCCACAACAGTTTGCGATTGACAAACCCAGTTCATCCATTTTTTGTAAAAATGCATTAACAAGTCCGATTCCAGTGCTATTTTCGGTTGGTATAAAACCTACAAATCGCTCCACAATATTCACAGTTTGTTCGTTTATTTCAACATACCTAACGATTAATGTCATTTGCTTTTGGTGGCTAATATCTGGTGTACAATCTAACATGACAGAATAATACTTTGATTCGATAATGCTGGCTACAATTTTCTTTAAAATTCTCTGGCTGATCAAATGCAGAAATTCATTTCGCATGGTTTTACCTAAATAGTGATCACGAATTTCATTATTGTTTATTCTGCGAAGATGTTCTTGCAAAACGGGATCAAATTTAGCTAACAGCTCTACCAATCCCAAACAATTTCCATTGTTAGCACAATTCAAATTTTCATTTGTTCCTCGAAATGCAAGATTATTTTTAGTTAAATATTGGATAATAGCTAACAGCCTTTCAAGCACACCACGCCAATGCATTTTTTCTGCATTCATTAATCTAATAGTTTCTTTATCAATCGTTATATTTAAATTCAATCTATTCTCCATTTCGATCCTGTTTATCTGCGCAGTGATGTGGTTACATGATGTTTCATGAAGGCTGACAACTGCAAGAAAAATTTTCCAGTTATTATAACCGTCAGAGGAAAATGAGTTAGAAGCGTTAGAAAAAGTTTACAACAGAAACAGTACACCCGGTCCTGCTTGACAGAGTAAACTAGCCAACGTCTGTCAAGTGGTTCCTGATTGCAGAGTTTCCTTTTGTAGTATGCTGTTAAAAATCATCTCCCATCTGTTTCTGGAAAATTAAAATTTTCAATACGTATTGGACCCAGCTTAACAACAAAAACACGCTGCTGATTGTTGAGAGATGATGGCCAACAACTAATGTCAGTCCAGTCGACTGCGTTGTCTGGATTCTTTATCTCAAGCTCTGAGACCATAATTTTTTTGGATACTTTTTTACGTCTATTTCTGTTTGATTTTGATCTTTTCGTTTTTCCGATGTTGTTTCTTCTGTTTTGTCGACAATGCTATCTTTTTTCAATACGTCATGATATGCTATAGCTATATGTTATTGCTCATTGTCTTCGACTTCGGACGCTTCACAAAGTAACTCGGAGGAGGGCTCTAAAACAACGTCTGTATTTTTATCCTTCATCTTCAAGTGTTTATAAATAGCACCCTCTAGTGATTTCAATAGTTCCATTTCGACTTTTTTTCGTTTTCGTTTTTGTGCTCCGGAATCCGATTTAGTACCCTTCATGGCTGAAATTTTTAATTTTAAAAAGATTAAAAGCAAATTATCAGTGTTGTGCTTATTAAAAAAAAACATTAGCTTGTGAAAAGTGGACTTCCAAAAAGTTTAACCATTTACCCCTCGCTGCTATTCCCATTGTTCACTTCCCAATCCTTGAGAAAATGGAGGTAACGCCGGACGAAATCCGTATTTTTTTCCCGGGTGACAGCCATAGATTTTGCTGGTTTTTGATAAATAGAGAGGGAAGTAATCATGTTGAATAACTGTTACAAAAATAAATAATGATTAAGCCCCTTTTGATTAGCTTTTATTATTTATATTTAAAGTATAAGCAAAAACGGTACTTAAAACGCCCCCCTTTTCGGCCCTCAGAGGTCAGATCGCGAAATGGACTTTTGATGTACACTTGACAGGCCAAGATCTACAAAATGATATATACATCATGGGTCTAGGACTTATGGTTGCTTAGATATGGGGCGCTTCTTTGTTAATATAGATTATATAGTTACAAACGGTACTTAATACGCCCCCTTTTTCGGCCCTCAGAGGTCAGATTGCGAAATGGACCAAAGTGATTTCTTGGCAGGCCAAAACCTACAAAATGATATAAACATCATGGGTCTAGGACTTATGGTTGTTGAGATCTAGGGTGATGACGGACAGACAGACAGACAGACAAAACACAACAGTACTAACTGCTAGTTTATAAAACATTTCATTACACTATTTACAGTACACAGTAGGCCTATATGTATTTTAAAATATTGTACTGCAAACTGAGCGGTCTATTAAGAACAAAAAAAAAAATGAAAACTGTTTCAATGCAAATAAATTAACATAGAATACCTTATTAGTACAGTCGTCAGGTGACTGCTGAATTCTCAGCTCCATTCGCAATCGCTTACATCGGGTTTCTTCAGAAACATGTTCACTGACTAGCTGTGAATGCGATATATTAGCTCTAGACATGATTAATCCACTGGGCCATTGCTGACTGTATGACATTCTATAGAATTGTGGTTACTTCTGACCGTGGAATCAATGATTTGGAACCTGGATCAAGAAGCTGATGCAGCTTGATGTGATCATTTACAAGAAATCGATGGTCAAGCTGGTTGAGAATTGACAACATGTTTATTCGTATCTTGTCATCATCAGCATTTGATGCAGTGCTGATCTTTCTTATGTGCATTTTCAAAAGTGGAATAGTTGATAAGGTTTGCATTGAAAAGCTGAAGAGATCAGTTAGGTCTTGAAATGGTTTCAGAAAGGTAACGAGTTCTCTTAAAAATTCAATATCATCTTCATGGAGACACATATCAATTCGACCAATACGCTTGAGAGTATTTTGAACCTCTCTTTTCAATTCAAGTATAGACTGATAAGAGTCAACCTTCAAAAGCTTTGAAGTTTTCATCATATTTTCAGCACCACCATGGCAGCTAGTTATGAACAGTATTTTGTGATCAACAGAAAAGCTTTTCAAGACAGAGCTGATATGGCCAACAAGGTCATGTGCAGCAAGATTAAGTAATGCGACGGTTAATCTAACGGCGGACAAAATACGGCGGCTAATGTGGCACGCGGCATATTTTTTGGCGGATTTACGGCGGACGAAAATTCGGCGGCGTATTCGGTGCGCGGCGCCGGCTGAGGGGTCTATACACTGGTGTTGTCATCACAGAGTAAGCCTTGTGGGTAGTTGTTTCGTTGTGAAGCAGCACAGCTCCGGAATGGGGGCAGTCACTCGGGTTACATATGATACCTATAGCCTCGAATAGACCTGCCACTTTATTGCAGAAACACAGTCCATTTTGCTGACTGAAGAATCGAGAAAATGTTTGATGACTCTTTCTAAATTAGTGTCTTGCACACATTCATCCAACATGCTTGAGTTTGGATGTCAGAAGCTCAGTATAGGACTTGGTCTCTAATCAGATCGTTAACGTCTTTCAGGTTAGGGGTGTGTGGCCTTCTCTCCTCAATCGCATCTGTGAAATCGTAATCTGTATCTCCAATATCTGACTTGATAATGTCTCCTTAAGATGCCTGATCCCTTGTTGGATGAGTGGAAACAGGCAGCTCGGGGCAGTGTGGTACTGGTGCAATGAAAGAATGAATGTCTGGATAAACGATATGATGTGCTGCCAGTTTGACGTTTGGTAGGTTCCACCATGCAGTTGCTTGATAGCGGGATAGAAAACTTCATGGCTCTTTTCTCACCTGTACCAGCCTGTAACATAGCTGTCATAGTGCGGTTGTGTAGGTTACGCGCACAGTTGCGTATGTTTGCTTGGCGAGGTCAAGTGAGAGGTCACGAGGTCAAGAGTCTGGACGTTTCTGGACTCCGTGCATCGTATGGATGGTAGATATGTTTACTGTCGAGTGTTCGAGTGTGGTGGATTGTAGAAAGTTCGAGTGATGACGTGTGCAAGCTATATAAGAAGCCGTTAGAGTCAGTCAAATAGAGATATGTAAGTCGGTGGTCACTCAGTTAGGTAGTCAGACAGAGTTCAGTAAAAGAGTTTCGTTTATATGGAAAAGTCAGTCTTTTATGGAAAATATGTGCTTTATAAGAAGTGATTTTGTTTATTATAATTTATTGTGATGTGATTAAACTTGTCATGAACCATGAGGCATTCTTTGTGTTATTTGTCATCGCTAGTTAGAGCAGCATAGATTACAGGACAACACATAATATCACGCATCCAATAGCGTTACAATAGCCGATATAATTAATGATATAAATTTTAAAGCAGAATTTTTTACATATTACGTAATACAGTATATGATTTTAGCATCATAATATATAATAATACCCATTTCCAGTGTGCGTTAAATCGAAAGTAAAGAATTAATACAACAGTATTCCAGTTTAAAATACAACCATGAAAAAAATCGGATCTGCCCGAAACCAAAAAATAACCTAGCCTAGCGATCAAGCATAAGGGGATATAACTCTATGCAAAGGTTTTGCAGGGTACAGCTAGTATAACATATTAACAATAATACATTGATATATGTGACAATTTTGTCAATAGCAACTCCTTAATTAAGCTGTACTCGATCTAAATCATTGAAATTCTACAATATAAAACATTGTCATATAAGCGAGCAGCAAATACTTACCTTACCTTTAAGAGTTTTCTTACACAATACGCATGTGAAATGAGGTGCCTATGACTAGTCTTTATCCCCGACAGGCATGCCGAAGAATGCCTTGTGGGCCTCGCACATCTTACGACATGCTATCTCTGAATACTTTCTGGCTCTTTTCTTTATAAATTTATAAATTGTCCATACACAATGTAAAATTCTTCTGCAGGGTGCAGTCAACTTCTTGATACAGTGTAAATCAATAATTGCTCTTTAACTACGATTTGTTGTTATTCTCTTACTCAGCAATAATATAAACCGAATTTTTGCTTCGAGTCACTTGTGCTTTTTACTTGTATGACTATATTTGGACAGTCCTAGACAGATCTAAAAGTTTCTTTTAAAAGAATGTTTTAGAAGACTTCCCAGTATTGAATTCAAATCAAGAATTTTCTTGAAATCAGACAATTGTAGCAGTTGAATTATATTCTAGAAGACTACAAAGCATAGAATGCGAATACATAATTTTCAAAAAACAAGAATTTTAAAATATCAATATCCTTATCAAAGCAATAAAGTTTTTGTGGAACAATAGCTATTTTCTTTTTGTTTTAGGCATAACGGATTAAGAAAACACACTTTGTATCTAGGAACATAAAAAAATAGAAATTATCATATAGTGTAATTAATTCAACAGGAGTGAATGGTTTGTTTGTGCCCCTAAACAAGTCAACTAAAAATTACATTATAGCTATTTTCTTTATCCATTTCTTGTATAGCAAAGATGGAGCTGCGGCGATAAACAATCGATGTGTACAATTATAGCTAAATTGAGCTAAAATTTACTAAATGTTCAAATATCTTTTTTACTTAAAAGCAAAGTTTAAATAAGAAAAAAGAAAATTTACTTAAAAGCTTAGTTAAACTAAACAATTTTAGTTACAAACTAAAAGTAGTAAAAGATTAAATTAAAATCATTAAGTTACTTTCAAAAATAGTACTATCCCATTTAATGTTAAGAGACAAACTCTTACAAACTTCATTGAAAAAAAAACAGTACACATTGTTATATGACATTGTTTTTTAATATGATATATTTTAAAGCACTGCTCAAACAATGTGGGGGTCATCACAGGGTTTCCGGGCCTGCAGCGTAGCAGGCGACAGACATGGGAAGTTTTATGAGGGCCCATTTTGGCATCTAGCCTTTGGCCCATAGTTACCTTAATCCGCCTTCTATAGACATGCATCTATTCTACACATTTTAATTGGCAAATGATTTTTAAAATCGATTATTAAGGGTGATTCTGCTATTCCAGTAAAGCTAAATGATATTAAAGGATGTTTAATTTGTTTAGCTATCATGAAGTAAGTCGCATTCTGACTTTCCCTAAATTCGCTAAAAATGTATAAATAGTAATTAAACAGGTTCAAGTTCTGCACCTGTGTTGACTGCTAAGAGATGCAAAATGAATGGAGAAAATATCAATAAGCTGATTTATTAGTTAATCGAGATTAAAAATAATTTTAGATCAGCTATTATGAATTCAAACTTTGATGATTTCTTACAAGGAAAATTTTATTATTCCCATAATATTAATACCATACATATTCAACGTAGAGTGTATTCGTCTATTAATATTTGATCAAAAATGTTCCGTAAATCTGTAAAAAAAATTACTAATGGAAAAATATTTTAGAAACAGATTTCAAGGTTAAAGGGATTTACAAGGAGGTAACTAAGCATAATTAGTGAGACTACCATAGGTATAAAGAACATCTATGGTTACCATAGACGTAAATGAAAAGTTAACAGTTACGACGTTTGTGCGCCAGCTTTTTTTTTTTGTTAACAAGTGAAAAAAAATAAGCATTCAAGTGGGATATGACAACATTGTTTACATTATCTTATTTCTTCAGCTTAAAAAAAAACAACTAGGCCTACAACATTCCGCATAATTTAATTTAAAAAAAAAAAGAAGGATAACGGCAAGGTTCTTTTAGCTTCAAGTCATCGTTATACTCTACAAATATTTGATTTAAATAAAAAAAAATGGATATAAGTTTCGATAATTCCAATCTGTGATGTCTCTAATAAGATCTTCTACAGAAGTTTTGAAATACGAAATTTGGTCACAATAGTCCAAAGTTAAATTCATTTGAAACGTACACATTGGAGAAAAATAACGTTCCCGATTCAATCCATTAAGTAGAGGCTATGTTAGATGATATGTTGCCATGGAAGATTTCATTATTTACTTCCGCCTTGAAACTGCTTTATAAAATGACCCTTAGCTGTTACCTGCATCTGTGACTAAATCTACAAATTAAGAACACACAAACATTAAACTGTTACCTTAAAAAAAACACTTGGATAATCTAGGTTATTATTAATGGTAACACAAGAAGTTTTAAATTAAGGTTCACGGCTATATAATGGCGACAGTTTTAATAAGCCAGGATTCCCCAAAATCATGTATAATGTCATCGGGAATGTCATAAAACTCCGCCAAGGACGGTCCCAAGCCCGGCTGAAAAAGGAAGAGGGTTGGGCGTGCGGCTAGCAACCCCACCCTGTTAAAAAACCCTTTGCTACAGAAACACGAACTAAAGAAAAAACAGAAATTTCAGTACTGGGAGAAGAAGGTTCTTCATCACGAAGACTCATGAAGCTTAGTTGTGTTGAAAGCCGAAAGGAAGCCACAAAGCCGACTACCCTTCTGACAACCAGGAAAACCACTATTGGCACATGGAGTGTCATGACCACGTATGAGTCAGGAAAGATGGCTCAGATAGCAGCAGGGATAGAGAGAAACAAACTGACCATTTTAGGCGTTAGCGAGACAAGGTGGACACAAGCTGGACAGAGACGACTGTTTACAGGGGAGATGCTGCTGTACTCCGGACACGAAGAGAATGATGCACCACACACACAGGGAGTTGGCCTCATGTTGTCCAAGAAAGCACAGGGGGCACTGATTGGATGGGAAGCACACGGTCCGAGGATCATTACTGCCTCCTTCCGTACCAAGAAGAAGATCAAAACTAATATAGTCCAGTGTTATGCACCAACAAACGACAGTGATGAAGACGACAAAGACCAGTTCTACAGCAGAATACAGAAGATACTTGAGACCTTCCCTGGAAAAGATGTAACCATCCTAATGGGAGATTTCAATGCAAAGATTGGGTCCGAAAACACAGGTTATGAACAAGTCATGGGCACACATGCTCTGGGAACGATGAACGAGAATGGGGAGAGATTTGCAGACCTGTGTGCACTCAATAACATGGTCATTGGAGGGAGCATATTTCCCCATAAAAGAATCCACAAGAATACATGGATATCCCTGGATAAAGTGACAGAGAATCAGATAGACCATTTTTGCATTAACAGGAAATTTAGAAGATCCCTACAAGATGTAAAAGTGAGAAGAGGGGCGGATGTAGCGTCTGATCACCATCTGGTTGTAGCGAAATTGAAACTGAAGCTGAAGAGATATGAGACAAGCACGGCAGACAGAAGAGTAAAGTACAACATTAACCTTCTGAAAGATCCTAAGATAAAAGAACAGTTCAACTTGGTGCTGAAGAACAAATATGAAGTGCTCCATGAACTGATGGAAGAGGAGTACAGTGTATCAAATGAGTGGCAGAAAGTGAAAGAGTCATTAAGATCAGCATGCCAAGAGGTACTGGGGCCAATGAAACACCATCAAAAAGCGTGGATCACAACTGATACCCTGAATAAGATAGAGGACAGGAGGAAGAAGAAAGCAACAGTCAACAACAGTAAAACTAGATCAGCTAAAGGCAAAGCTCAAGAAGAATACACGGAAGCACACAACAAAGTGAAAAGAAGTATTAGGAAGGACAAGAAAGACTATGTGGATGGATTGGCAGCTGAAGCAGAACAGGCAGCTTACAGTGGAAACATGAAAATGTTATATGACATAACAAAGAGACTTTCAGGGAAGACCAACAAACCAGAAAGACCTGTCAAAGACAAGCAAGGGAAAGCTATTAATGAATTAGATCAGCAGTTGCATAGATGGGCTGAGCACTTTGAGGAACTCCTGAACAGACCAGCACCACTGAACCCCCCTGTCATTGAACCAGCCATAGCAGATCTGCCAATCAACTGTGACAAGCCAACCAAAGAGGAGATCAGAAAAGCCATCACTTTGATAAAAAATGGGAAAGCAGCTGGACCAGATGACACCCCAGCAGAGGCACTAAAGGCAGACCTTATTACGACAGTGGAGATGTTGTACCCACTCTTTGAAAGGATATGGGAGGAAGAAGACGTACCAACAAACTGGAAGGAAGGATATCTCATCAAGCTTCCCAAAAAAGGAGACCTTAGCGACTGCAACAACTACAGGGGCATCACATTGCTATCAGTGCCAGGCAAAGTCTTCAACCGAGTCCTTTTGGAGAGGATAAAAGACACAGTCGACCCACAGCTGAGAGACGAACAGGCAGGTTTCCGTCAAAACAGGTCATGCACAGACCAGATCGCAACGCTCTGCATCATAGTTGAGCAGTCCCTGGAGTGGAATTCGCCGCTATACATCAACTTTATTTACTGTTAGAAAGCGTTCGACAGTGTAGATCGAGAAATCCTCTGGAAACTTCTTCGACATTATGGTGTCCCTTTAAAAATAGTTAAACTGATCGAGAAATCATATGAGGGTATGTCCTGCAGAGTTATCCATGGAGGGCAGCTAACTGACAGCTTCCAGGTACGAACAGGAGTCAGACAAGGATGCTTGCTTTCCCCATTCCTTTTCCTACTGGCTATAGACTGGATTATGAAGAAATCCACCAGGGAAAGAAGAAATGGAATCAAATGGACTTTGCTAAAACAGCTGGACGACCTGGACTTTGCAGATGACCTTGCTCTCCTTACACATAGCTATCAACAGATGCAAGAGAAAACAAATCTTGTGAATGCCACTGCAAAGGAGGTCGGCCTTAGCATACACACATCTAAAACCAAGATCCTGAAAATTAACTCCACCAGCACAAATGCAGTGACCCTAAACGGAAGTAAACTGGAGGAAGTAGAGTCCTTTACTTATCTGGGTAGCATCATAGATCAACAGGGTGGAACACATGCAGATGTCAAAGCAAGGATCGGAAAAGCAAGAGCCGCCTTTATCCAGCTCAAGAACATCTGGAATTCCAAAGAACTGTCTCTGAACACCAAAATTCGCCTGTTCAATACCAATGTAAAGTCAGTCCTTTTATATGGAGCTGAGACCTGGAGGATTACGAAGACCACCACTAAGAGAGTCCAGGCCTTTATCAACAGCTGCCTTAGGAAAGTTCTCCAAATACGATGGCCTGACACCATCACCAATGCCAGCCTCTTAGAACGAACCGGCCAACCTTTAATAGAAGAGGAGATCAGGAAGAGAAGGTGGGGATGGATAGGCCACACATTACGAAAGCCGGCAAGCAACATCACTAGGCAAGCATTGAGTTGGAATCCTCAAGGGAAAAGAAAGAGAGGTCGGCCTAGAAACACCTGGAGGCGAGAATTTGAAGCGGACATCACCAGGATGGGGTTCAGCTGGAAACAGCTGGAGAGAATGGCTCAGGATAGAAGTCGCTGGAGAACTTTAGTTGGTGGCCCATACCCCGATAGGAGTGACGGGCAATGATGATGATGATGATGAATGTCATAAAGTTTTATATGCATTTTTGCGGTTTAGTTCATACACTGCATATTTTTTTTAACATTCCCTCAGTAGTATGTGGACAACTGAGTAGCATCAAGAAGCAAACTTTCTTGAACACCAACATAGATTATATCGCATCATCTTCATATATATATATATATATATATATATATATATATATATATATATATATATATATATATATATCAGGGGCGAAGCGTGACTTATACAAGGATGTTACCGGTGATTAATGATATAAGAACTTTCTTTTACGTACAATTCTTCTACCGATAACTTAAACATTACATGCTTACTTAAATCTACTATGTAGACTACTTATAGTGGGTATGTGACATGAAAATTGTATATTATATAAATCATGTCTTTTTATACATCATTGGAAAGAGCATTTCGAGAGATTTACATTGATATAAATAACTTGACAGTCAGTTACCTTTGAAAAAAGTTGTAAAGCTTTTAGTAGGCGATTTTTTTTACAATAGACAAAGAATAAATATTGAGTCACACATTGACTGCATGCCACTTAAACTATCCTAACTTTGACAATTCTAAAAGGAATATTATAAATTTAAAAAAGTAAAGTTCCCTCAGCCCTAATGGGCCATCGGGGCAGATGAAGTGTAGAATTCATCTGTTTCTATAACCTCGACATATGTAGGGATTGTGTGGTTAACACAACGCCCAGCCGCCTTTACTTCTCCAACTTAAGTCAGGTACCCATTTAAAGCTGGGTGGACTTGTGGGACGACTGTGCAACAAATTTCACCTGGAAAAATTCCATTGCCAAGGAGGATCCTCACCGAGGATCAAACCCAGGACTCTAATGTCGACAGTCGAATTTCTACACATCTCGGCCATCCGTCCCACCAATTATAAATTTAGTAACAAATTTAAGTTTATTTAAAAATCTATCTATAGAAATATACTATATTTTAATTAAACGTTCATATTGATGTTATTTTACAACATTCAACCCGATAAAGCGTAGAGAAATTTACAACAGTAAAATAAAACGTTATATCGCTATGCTGAGTAATTCAACAATTCAGTAGCAGTAGCCAGCAATTAAAAAAACAAGTTAAATAACTCCCTTGGTGTTATCGCGGAAAGAGCGACGAGTCACGGAAAAGGATAGGTGGTGGAGGAGTGGGCGGGAGATGGTTGACAGGTGACGAGACTAAACAAACATTCTCGCTTGCTGAAGTTTTTTTTTTTAATGCCTGCAGAGCTGCCAACTGATATATTTTATTACCAGTTCATATTTTATTTTGATCAATCTAAAATTCTATTTCAATAATATATCTAGAATTTCCTTTTTGTTCAGTCAGATATAATTTTAGATTATTTCCTATTTTTTTTTTATAATTCTGGCTAATTATAATATATTTGTAAATAATTTTTCGGTCAGAGAGTTGGCAGTGGTTACCTCCTTTTTCAATCGGCAACACTATACAACATATTCATGTGATATTTTTTCCCCTTAGTTCAGCCAATGAAAGGTAAACGTATATATATATATATATATATATATATATATATATATATATATATATATATATATATATATATATATATATATATATACAAGTGTAACCCGTATCCAGATCGGCAACATCACTGCTTTTATGTCCAATTATCATTTAACTCTATGTGAAATGGCAAAAGTAGTGATCTTATGAGAGAGTTATAACAATATGTAGCCTTCCAATTAAACAGGACCAATGTTGAAACGAATGTCTTACTAGAGTTAAGAGGGGGCGGATGGTCGTGTGGTACAGCCCTCGACTGTCGACCTGAAGGTACCTGGTTCGATCTCCGGTGAGGACCAAGGAAGTTTTTCAGGTCTTGGCTCAAGTTCTCGATATATCTCCCGTGGTGCCTCCATGGCCATCGCACTATCGGCTATGGTGGGGATGAAAGAAGGGCACCATAAAACCTGTCCCATTAGTGTTTTATAGGATGAAAGAGATTTCATCTCATCCTCAGGATATATAACACACTAGAGTTAAGAGTGTTGAATCATGACCAGCCTGCTGCAGGTGGTCGCAGACCGAACTAGGTCAAGTAATTTGTACACTGCGGCTTCATTTGATGGCAAGTGATTTGACACGGCAAATGACGACAGAGGAGGATTGAACGGCAAGCGCATTGGGCGCACCCTGGGTTTCGAGTTCTTAAAGGCCCCCACAAATCACAATTTTTTAAAACAAACATTTACATTTTTGCTAAGAATTTACATATGATCTCATTATTATCTTTTGACCCCCGGCTTATGTGCATTACGGGGACAGGACCGTCATATCATATAGGCACATGACTATATCACTGTCGGCACTGTACCTATAGCCAGGGTTGTTAACAATACACTTAAATTGTATTGTCAATACCAATACCAATACTTCATGAAAAGAGTATCGTCAATACCAATACAAAAACTCAAGTAAAAATGTATTGCCAAAATCAATACAATACCAATACTTTTGAGCACAAACAATATTTTTATTTGAATAAGGGTTGAGTTTGAGTAGCGCCGTACACAATGTTTACAATGCAAACTACCTCATTTATGATGGGGGCTTGACACAGATGGTGTGTAGAGGGGGCCGAGTTTGAGGAGGGCCCCCAAAATATTTTTTAAACTAAATATTAAGTACATATCTCATGTCAAAATGTAATGGCTCCCGAAGAGGCCTAAACTCCTTTGGTTCGGC
Organism: Bulinus truncatus; assembly: GCA_021962125.1. Taxonomy (NCBI): domain Eukaryota; kingdom Metazoa; phylum Mollusca; class Gastropoda; family Planorbidae; genus Bulinus; species Bulinus truncatus. Next base: position 972,386 of record JAGDYQ010000191.1, read on the forward strand.
ATTTGGCTTCACAGAACTATAATGTTAAAAGCTTTGATATGTCTTTCTTTTTTAAGAGGCCTAATGTTTTCTGAGTCTGCGGCCGTAACTGGATTGAAGGAATATTTTTAAATTGAAGGTCGGCTAAAAGCTACACAACGATTCTATCTTTCCGGGCCTCAGCTTAAGGGTTGCCAAAAAAATTTTTTTACGTTAAATATTAATTTCATTATCTCATGTCATGGTGTCGAATGTCAAAATTAAGATGCCTCTGAAGAGGCCAGGCCCACAGGGCCCCAAAATCCATAGGTTCGGCACTGCCGGGTTGGCAGTATTATCTTAGTTTATTCTCAGTACGATATGTTGTGCTATACTCAATGTGTGGAAACAGTTTCGCCGGGCTTAGTAGCTAAGCCGCACGAGAAGGCCAGGAGTTGGACTTGGTTGTCAGAGGCTATTTGAGACGCACGCCATTGGGAGCATTTTATTTGTTAGTGGGAGCTTATCCCCGCTACCAACCCCCGGCAGTAACAACCTTGAAACTGACAGGAGAAGGGGCGAAGGCGGTTCACTGGCGCCTCAAAACCAGCCGCTTCGGGCAGATGGGGCTCGTCAACCTCGGTTGGTAGCTCATCTAGGAGAAGGAAAACTCTGTTTTCAAACCTCCGCTGCCTAGCGGCATACCTCCTACGAGGATAGGCTAAGGGAGTAAACCCTGAAAAGAAATCCGGAGCTGGAGTCCCCAAGGCGGCCAGACCTTATATTGTCAGCGCCGGCAACTCCTGCGGCGCAGCTGAAGCCAAGCCGTATCGACTCTGTCTTTCCCTTGGATTCCTCAGTTGCGCGGAGAGTGGGGGACTGCTGCACGGGCAACAGCTATCCCTCCATATTACCCTGCCCAGGCTCTGTAGCTAAACTGGAGAGGATACTCCAGCGTCGTCGCACGATGTCGATACAACACTGAAGGGGACAGTTACCGGTTCTAAGCTCATCCGATTGGCGAAGGAAACGAGCCAGGGGTCTCTTTCGACGGTGGGAGAGGTCATCGCGCCTCATTGGACAGCTACCGCCCGCCTCAAGCTGGGCAGCCCCCAGCCAGTTGGGTGCTGTCTCGCCATGGCTCACCTGCCCTACTGGGTGCGTGGGGATTAGAGATGAACTTCTCAAAAAGTGGGCCAAAAAACACACGCACCAGGCCAATTCAAGTTAAGAACTAGCAAGAAGCCGCCAGCTCTTCGATTCGCAAGCTGGAACATCAGGACCATGTGTACCGGACTCACATCTGACCTTCAGCAGATTGATGACGCAAGGAAGACCGCTGTCATCGACAGGGAACTCTCACGACTAAACATCGACATCGCCGCTCTACAGGAGACTGGCTGAAACCGGCACCATCAGAGAAGCTAACTACACATTCTATTGGCAAGGGAAGTCCTCAGACCAACCGAGGCAACACGGTGTTGGCTTCGCTATGAGAAACACGCTTGTCAGATTCATAGAGCCCCCAACAGACGGCTCTGAGAGATTACTAATCCTCCGATTGTCAACGTCCTCTGGCCCAGCTCACATATTCAGCGTGTATGCTCCAACCCTCTGCTCCACTGCCGAGGAGAAATATCAATTTTATCAGTCCGTAGATGAAGCGCTATTGAAGATTCCTAGCACCGATAGCCTTTATCTCCTTGGTGATTTCAACGCAAGGGTAGGAGCTGACCATGTGGCTTGGCCCACCTGTCTCGGAAGCTTTGGGAGGGGAAAGATAAATAAAAATGGCCAGAGACTGCTTGAGCTCTCGTGCCACCATGGCCTGTGCGTGACCAACACCTTCTTCAGGTGCAAAGAGATCCATCAGGTGTCATGGAGGCACCCACGCTCCCGCCACTGGCACCAACTCGAAGAAGAGGGAATATCGACATTATCCTCCTCACCCGCAGCTACCACAGTGCAGACTTCGACACGGACCACGTCCTCGTGGCAAGCAAGGTGCGCATAACGCCGAAGAAACTGCATCACTCCAAGAAAAAAGGTCGCCCACGCATCAATATCAACTGTGCCAGAAATACCGAAAAAACCAACAGTTTATCAGCAGTCTGGAAGTTACACTCAGTGAAAGAAAGTTAGCAGTTGACACCATCGACTCTAGGTGGTCGCGTCTGCGTGATGTCGTATATAACTCCGCCATCACCACCTATGGAAAGATAGAGCGCAAAAACGCCGATTGGTACAAGGCCCACTGGGAGGAAATGGAACCCGTTACCGAGGTAAAAAGGAAAGCCCTACTGGCCTACAAGGCCAGGCCCAGTCCCAACACACTAAAAGCCCTACGGACAGCCAGGAGCAAAGCCCAGCAGACCGCCCGCAGATGCGCCAACTCCTACTGGTTGAACCTCTGTAGCAGCATCCAGGCAGCTGCCGATACAGGAAACGCAAGAGGGATGTACGAGGGCATCAAAAAGGCAATAGGCCCAACTCCCTCCAAAACCGCACCCTTATATCCAAAACAGGAGAGGTCATCAAGGACCAGGAAAAACAGATGCAGAGGTGGACCGAACACTACCTGGAGCTATACGCAACCCAGAACACTGTGACTGATGCCGCTCTTGGCGCTATCCCAGATCTGCCTGTCATGGAGGAGCTAGACACCACACCCACAGTGGATGAACTAAGCAAAGCCATCGACTGCCTTGCAAACGGAAAGGCACCCGGTAGCGATGGAATCCCACCAGAAGTTCTGAAGAGCGGAAAACCAACACTGCTAAAGCCTTTGCACGACCTCCTAAGTCGATGCTGGGAACAGGGCTATATACCCCATGACATGAGTGATGCCAAAATTATCACACTATACAAGAATAAAGGGGACCGGAGCGACTGTAATAACTACCGGGGAATCTCCCTCCTCAGCATCGTCGGCAAAGCTTTCGCCCGCGTCGCTCTAAACCGCCGGCAGGCCCTCGCCTCCCGAGTCTACCCAGAGTCACAGTGTGGCTTCAGGGCTGGCCGATCAACAGTGGACATGATCTTCTCACTACGTCAGATTCAAGAGAAGTGTCAGGAACAGCAGGTGCCACTCCACATCGCTTTCGTCGACCTCACAAAGGCGTTTGATCTAGTAAGTCGAAGTGGACTCTTCAGCTTGCTGCAAAAGATTGGCTGCCCCCCCCCCCCACACCTGCTTGCAGTGGTCATGTCCTTCCACGACAACATGCATAGCACGGTTTGCTACAACGGCGCAATCTCCGAGGCCTTCCCAGTCAGCAGCGGAGTAAAACAGGGCTGCGTCCTTGCACCTACACTCTTCGGCATTTTCTTTTCCATGCTCCTCCAATACGCCTTCAAGGATTGCAGCGAGGGTGTTTACATCCATACAAGGTCCGATGGCAAGCTCTATAACATAGCCCGCCTCCGTGCAAAGACCAAAGTCACAAAGGTCCTAATTCGCGAGCTGCTCTTTGCTGATGACGCAGCCTTGACATCACACACTGAAGACGGACTGCAGCAGCTTGTCACCCGCCTCTCCCATGCATGTAAGGAGTTTGGACTGACTATCAGCCTGAAAAAGACGAATGTCATGGCACAGGGTACAGATACACCCCCAAGCATTGACATCGATGGGCACACCCTAGAGGTCGTCGAGAACTTCACTTACTTCAGGTCCACCATCTCCAGCTCGCTATCCATAGACCCGGAGTTCGATTGCAGAATCGCTAGGGCAGCCACAGTCATGGCGAGACTAAAGCAACGTGTGTGGGAAAACCCCAGCCTCACCGAAAATACCAGATTGCGCGTCTACCAGGCCTGCATACTTAGTACCCTCCTCTATGGATGCGAGACGTGGACCACTTACACGAGGCATGAAAGGAAGCTAAACAACTTCCACATGAGGTGTCTGCGACGTATACTGCAGATAAAGTGCCAAGACAAGATCCCCAACACTGGGGTGCTGGAGAGGGCCAACATGAGCAGCTTGTTTGCAGTTCTCAGCGAGAGACGCCTCAGATGGCTCGGTCATGTCAAAAGAATGGACGCAGGCCGCATCCCGAAGGACCTACTCTATGGCGAGCTAGTTACCGGCCAGAGGAAAACAGGGCGACCTAAAATGCGCTACAAAGACACCTGCAAAAAGGATATGAAACAGTGCTCCATTAACCCCAACTCCTGGGAGAGTCAAGCAGCCGACCGCCAGTCCTGGAGGCTCGCTGTCCGGCAGGGTTCATTGCGCGCAGAGGCTGAGCGACAGGATAATGCTGCCCTGAAAAGAACAAGACGGAAGCGAAAAAAAGAACAGCTACAACAACAACTACAACAACCAACTATCTCAAGTGTGACAAGTGCGGCAGGGATTGCCACTCCCGAGTCGGACTGCACAGCCATTCCCGGCGGTGTTTTGTAGACTAAACTTAGCTACACCATCGTCTCTCGAGACGGACGGATGCCGACGACGACTACAATGTGTATAACAGTAAGTAAACCACCTGCTAAACATGTAGCATTTTGCTTAACTTACAGGCACTCATTCACGTATCTTTTATTTTTTTTTTTAAATACGTCATGTTGAACATCATAAAACATAAAATGAAGAACTGTTTGGAAAGGAGTCCATTAAAATATTATGAAGGAATTAAGATGTATCAATGATAAGGTGTTGTGTGCGCAAATTATGTAGGCTATAGTTGGATGTTAGATTCAACGTTTAATAGTTGGGGGTTATTTTTGTTAAGCTTCTGACCCCATAATGAGTTTTAAGTATTATCGCAGCTTAACGGGGGCCCCAGAAAATCTTTTTTTACATTAAATATTCAGTACATTATCTCATGTCAACATGCAGGGGCCCCCAAACAGGACAAACCCCAAATCCCTAGGTTCGGCACAGAACAATATTGTTTAAATTTTTGATATTACCTTTTTTTTTAAAGAGGCCTGATATTTTCTGCGTCTGCGGCCTCAACTGCATGTGCCGGCTTTAGGTATAGGCGATATAGGCAGCTGACTAGAGCGGCATTATTTCAAGGAGCGGCAAATTCCAGCAAAATAAAAAAAAATATATAAAAATTAAAAATAAAATGAATGAATATGAGAAAGTGTAGAATTAAATAAGAGCACAAAATTGCTTAGAGTGGCGACAACAAATAAGTCACGTGGATTAACGCTCTATCTTAATTTATTATATCAATATTATGACATCACTATTTTCAAAATTATTTTCTTCTTTTGCATTTAACAAAATTAGATTCAGATATAATGGAGGATCCTGCTAAATGGCCAGATACAAGTGATAATATTCGTTGTTTTCTTATTCAGCATGAACCAAAGCAAATCAAATTTCAGTCTAGTTATCCAAAAGATGAAAGTGGGAGTCAATTTTCTAATTACCACTAAACACGAAAATTGGCTAACGGAGAAACTTTAAAAAGGAAATGGTTGATGTATTCTACGTCAGTAGATAAGGTATGTTGTTTTTGCTGCAGGATATATAACAGGAGTAAATCTGCCTTAGCAAAACATGGCAGTTGTAACTGGAAAAATATGTCAAGTATATTGAAAGCATCATGAAAAATATCCAGATCATTTAACCAGTTATCATGATTGGAAAAAACTAAAAAATGAGGATAAAAAATAATAAAACTATTGATGACGTGAATCAGCGCCTTATAAATTGTGAAGCGAAACACTGGAAAGATGTATTAGAAAGAATAATATATTTGGTCAGAGTACATGGATTTCAAAATTTACCCTTGAGAGTCTGATCGGTTATATACACTCTTAAAGGAATTTTTTTGAAATTTGTTGAAGTTATTGCTTACTTTGATCCGGTAATGAAAGAACATACAAGACGTTTTAAATCAGATGAAATTCATGACCATTATTTAGGAAAAAATATTCAGAATGAGATCATTCAACTGTTGAGTAAGGAGGTAAAACAGAAAATGATAAATGATCTAAAATGCAAAATATTACGCTATAGTTCTCGATTGCACACCAGACGTCAGTCACAAAGAACATATGACAATGATTGTTAGCATATTTTTGTATGACATTAAAAACTGGAGAAATGTGATAAAAGAGAGGTTTTCATGGACCTTCAATTAGCTTTAAAATCTGAAAACGAAGATTCAGCAGACCAGCCCCGAAGCCAAGGGGGGGCACTGGGGGGCCGTGTCCCCTCACTAGGTATGGAGTGCCCCCCGCTTAAAAAAGGAGAAAAGAGGAAAAAATAAAGAAAAAGTGCCCCCTTGCTGGGTATTGGTGCCCCCCTGCTTACTTTGACCTAGCTACGGGCCTGCAGCAGACATTAATGCAACAGAACTGTGCGGTGAATTATCGGCTTATACAAGGAGAATTACAGAAAAATCAAGCCCTAGAGTTATATTAGACTATCTATGTGGAATGGGCTTGGTTGCCTAGAGCTATATTAGACTATCTATGTGGAATGGGCTTGGTTGCCTTGAGTTATATTAGACTATATATGTGGAATGGGCTTGGTTGCCTAGAGTTTTATTAGACTATCTATGTGGAATGGGCTTGGTTGCCTTGAGTTATATTATTAGATATATATATATATATATATATATATATATATATATATATATATATATATATATATATATATATATATGTGGAATGGGCTTGGTTGCTCTTTTTCCGAATGTGTACGTGGCATTGCGAATTTTGCTTACACTCCCAATAACAGTGGCGAGTGCAGAGAGATGCTTTTCGCTCAAACTCATAAAAATATATCGTCGTTCTACAATGTCTCAGCATCGTTTGGTTGGTTTTGCTACAATATCTATAGAGAAAATGATTGCAGAAGATTTGGATCTGACCGAGGTAATTGAAGAGTTTGCCTCTGCAAAAGCTAGAAAAGCAAATTTTTCTTGAATTCTCTTTAATCTTTTCAATGCTTAATAAACATGACATTTCATTTTGTTTTATTTTTCATTACTTTTTTAACTTAGCAAAAAAAAAAACTTCCTAAAATACACTACTATACTTAAAACTCTTTAACTTTTGTAAAGTTGCCACATTTTAAAAATTTGTTATGAAGAATGAAGACCAGTAATAAAACTATAAATCAGCCCCGTAGCGTGAAAATTCTACAGCAGGGGCCAGACATTCTGCAGCAGGGGCCAGGCAATAGCAGGGGGGCAGGTAATACATTTTACTAAGTAGAACAAATAAGCAGGAAGGGCCAGACAAAACGCAGGGGGCCCGGCCCCCTTACCCCAACCCCCGGACGCTACGGGCCTGCTATAAATACATCATATTTTTATTTTCATAATTTGGATTTACTTCAAAATAAATAGGATTTAAAGAGTTTTCTTAGAAAAATTAAACTAAAAAGGGCGGCATTTTTGTCCTTGCCTATATCACAAAAATGTCTAAGGCCGGAAGTCTGCATTGATGGAATATTATTTTTTTTTAATTGAAGGTCAGATAAAAGCTACACAACGATTCTTTCTCCCCGGGCCCCAGCTTGAGGGAAGCCAAAAAAATTATCTCATGTCAAAATGCAGGGGCACCCCCCAAAGAGGCCAAGCCCACCGGGCCCCTAAATCCATAGGTTCAGCACTGCCGGGTGGGCAATATTTTTTGGGTCATTGTACTATGCTACAATGTGTATAACAGTAAATAAACCACCTGCTAAACATGTAGCGTTTCGCTTAACTTACACTCACTCACGTCTCTCTTTTTTTTTTTTAAATACGTCATGTTAAACATCATAAAACATTAAATAAAGACTGTTTGGAAAGGATTCCATTAAAATATTATGAATGAATGAATATTTGTTCAATGCTAAGGTGTTGTATGCACAAATTATGTAGGCTATAGTTGAATGTTAGGTTCAGAGTTTAATCGTCTCTGGTGTTGTTTCTGTTAAGCTTCTGTACCCACAATGAGGATTATTTTCTTTGGGTAAACTATATAACATAAGAACTTTATTTGATGTCATTTTAAGTGCCCCTATTCTCAAATGTATTTTATCTACAATAATCTGTTCATGTTCTTTGGGGCCACTTCGAGTACATAGGTTTACTATTTTTTGTATATAGACTGATTGATAACGCGCTCAAATATTTATCACCATTTTCGCTTAACACAAGCACCCACTCACTTCTCTCTTTTTTTTTTTGAAATACGTCATGATGTTTGGAAAGGAGTCCATTAAAATATTATGAGGGAATTATGATTGGAAGAGTTTAATCATCGGGGGTTGTTTATGTTTACCCATAGTGAGGATTATTTTCTTTGAGAGGAACTATTTAATATATGAACTTTATTTGATGTATTATTAAAAGGTGTCCATATTCTCAAATGTATTTTGGCTACAATAATCTGTTCATGTCATTGGGGCCACTGCGAGTATATAGACTGATTGTTAACGCGCTCAAATATGTATCACCATTTTCAACTCCAACTGTGTGCCTACTCACCTGTCCGGGTACCGGGCCTTTGTTTACTAGTTAAAATTAAAAGATGATTGTATCTAGCGTTTCCTACATAAGTAAAGTGAATACTATCAATCCGAACTAAACAAGTTCAAACAAATCATTCAAGATCAAATATTTATTGTTTAGAATCTCCATGGTAAGTTTTTTGAATTAGCTCCCACTAGATGGCATGGGAAATTAAAGGAGCCAACATGAAGTATTTTGATAAGTTGTATCAAGTAATTAATCCAAAGGCGAAGCCTAGGGAGAGATCGTGTGTGGATCAATGGTGAGTGTCCTATTCGGGGGTTGAAACATATATCTCCAAACGCATTAGCCCAAGTTGCCACTCATTAATGTCTCTACGGAGAAGATATTTTAAAATAAATTTCCCATATGCAAAATGTTACTTTCGCAAATATTTCATAAAGAACAAAACAAAGATACATAATAAATAAAAAAGCTTGGTTATCGCCAATAATCTGAATTTCGATCTTCCTCGGCATCAAAATTTCTTCGCCCAGTTTTATAATTAAATTATGTTATGGATGCTTCTAAAAAAAAACAATGTTGAATTACCGTATTACGTTAAAAAGTAGGGTAAATCATTTACTAGCAGTAGTGCCAATAACTTCTCACAAAACAAATCGAAGTCGATGTCGCCGGTCCTTGTAAGAAACTGAACAAGAGAAAATGAATGACTTGGACATGCTTTTGCCAAGTGTTTCGTTCGATTGGAAAGATTTTTGCCTTTATCAAGCCAAGTCTGTGAACGCAATTTAATTACAGCTCTTCATACATCTTTTATCTATTGTTACTTCAAACATTTTCCTTACTCGGAATGGCCACATATTATCTTCCAAGCATCGTCGCTTTTGTGCTATTAGATATGTCCGTACTTTGCAGTGACTTGCTGACGTATTCAATCATTGACAATAATAGTACTTCCAGCATAGCCCTAGACATGAATGAGAAATTAATTAAAGGTACTAAATTTACTGTTCTATATTTTGTATAAAAATAACATGCGGTGTACCCTGACATATTTTTAAGTAGACTATGCACTTCAATTACATCAATGCACAGTGCATTCATTGCAACCGATAAGTATTCCTTAAACCAGTGTTGGCGGTAGCACGCGCCGTACAGGGCTGAGAACATCTCGTAAACATGCACGGCTAACGCGAAAACAATTAAATGAGGGAATACCATGATGGTAAAAAAAAATATTGGCAAGTTGTTTTTTTACAAGGGGCACACAGTTTTAAGAAAATAAAAAGGAGGGTACATAGATGTCGAGAGTTTGGGAAACACTGCTGCACACCATTTAGAGGTCAGTCCTTGTCCTCACCTTCTCCTTGGCAGTTTGACACCTACATATTATCCCTGATCAATTATTATTTCACCAACCTTACCTTTACATGTACAAATGACATTAACGCAATACAGCTGTATGAGATATTTAACGAAAAATCACAGATGTAGATTTATTACCATTTGAGTATTTCAATTTGATTGAAGGGACAGACCAAGAACAGACGAATGGATTGTTCATAATACTTTAAATGAAATCGAACCGCTTAAGGATGCCGAACTTGACCCGCTGACCGTAGATTTCCCATGTCTTGTCAAGAGGCTGAAAATTTTTTATAAGATTACTATTTCTGCAGTGGGACGGATGGTCGAGTGGTGTAGATACTCGACTGTCAACCTGAGAGTCCTGGGTTCGATCCTCGGTGAGGTCCATGGAATTTTTCCAGGTGAAATTTGGTGCAAAGTTGTCCCACAAGTCCACCCAGCTTTAAATGGGTACCTGACTAAAGTTGGGGAAGTAAAGGCGGCTGGGCGTTGTGCTAACCACACAATCCCTTCATATGCTGAGGTTATAGAAACAGTTGAATTCTACATTTCATCTGCCCCGATGGCCCGTTAGGGCTAAGAAGGGAACTTTACTTTTACTTTTACGGCCTTTGGCGTTACATTTGATTGGATAGTTGAAAGTCTTATGTATCTTTCCAATAAAATAATATTGCATAGCTAGATTTAGGATATCAGTACAGACAAAAAGGAAAAATAAAATTAATTTAAGAAATGTGTTGTCCAGAGTTATCAAAATGAATGATTTCGCAAGATCATATCAGCCTTGCTAATCCGCACTAAATGTATGTAACATTCACATCTTAAATCATATTTAATGATATTGTACCAGTTTTAGTTTGCTGAATGAACGCTCTGCAGACAGAAATATCTGACAGAATACGTAAACTGACACACATATTAGGCGATTTGAAAATGTTGTTTTTGTTTCAAAATATGGTAATGGCTAAAAATAGTCGATTGATATATACTAGTACACTGTATACTAAAATATGCCTCATAACCATTGGAGACATTACCAATTTATTTCACTAGCTGTACCCTGCAAAACCTTTGCATAGAGTTATATTCCCTATGTTATTTTTTTGATTTCGGGCAGATCCGATTTTATCATGATTGTATTTTAAACTGGAATACTGTTGTATTCATTCTTTACTTTCGATTTAGCGCAGAACCCAAATCGCTATTATATTTATTACTAGCTGTACTCTGCAAATTCTTTGCATGAAGATAGACTATTGTAAAGCCAGTGACAATGTTAATGTAATATTAAAAAAAAATTGCTGCATTATTTTTTCACTTTCACTTTTTAGGCATATATAATATTATTTTGCAATTTAAAACAAATCAAAGCCCTATTTATTTACATAAATGAACCATTATAATAGTTGAGAACTTAATTTGTATAGAAATTTGCAGAATTTCTTTTTTTATATTATATCGACTTTTAAAAAAGAAATTTATTTACGAGATTAGATACGAAAACGCGCTCGTTTGATTATTACTATTGTTTACGTTTGACGATGTTAAAATGCTAACTGTTGTAATAAAAACTTACAATGATTTGAATGATATTATATGTTAATTATTACTTTTTACTATTTGGGACTTTTACATTTCATAATAAAAACCACATAAACTATTTAAAACTGTAGATTTTTCCAATGAAATATCGAATTGAGACACGGGCAAGACGCCATTTTGAATTATTGTTTTCCTCTTTCGATTTAACGCAAAATTCGGATGAAAAATATGTATATAGAAGAAGATTGTTAGGGGAACCAAAATTAGAAGGATAAAGAATAAAACAGGAGATTTTTAAACAGTAGTATACCACATAAAAAATATAAAAAACATATCTTGGAGTTCATGATCTTAACTTCACCCCTCCCTGCCGAGGTTTTGATGTTGACGTAACAATTGGACGAACCCTTGTACTAACAAGTTTTGTACCTTTTTGTTCTTGCCAATTTGCGCTTTTATTCATTAATGGTGTATGCCTTCATATAATGGTGTGCATTTATTCATACTTATTAATTTTTGTAACCAAATAGTACGAAGTGGTATACAACCATTAATCAGTAAAAAAAAACCAGCAAAGGTTTAAATTATTAGTAGGGGGAGTCACAAAGCAAGGAACAAGATTTCCCTTGCAAAGCCGGATATTAATAAGCTATTATATATATATTAGGGCTGTTGATTAAAGTGCGTTAATTTGCGATTAACGCGTCAAAAAATTTGCGATTAAAATTTTTAACGCAACCCCTAAATGCGTTAATTTTACCAAAATGCTAAAAGTTCGACAAGTCGATAATAAACAAAATTTCACTCAACAATTTGAAATTAAGGTCCGTTCACTTATTAAGTGAATTCGCAATTCGCACACACCCTCACCCCCAGGTATGTCGACAAAAGCCCCACCTGTAATATGAAATGAAGATGTATCTCCATACCTATAAGAGGCATTTGCTGTCTGTCTGTCTGTCTGTCTGTTCCCTTATAACTCAAGATCCAGAAAAACAAATAACGTGGAATTTGTTACACATACACATAATTAAATGGGGAAGGTTATAGGACAGGTTTCGTTTCATCTCGATGGGTAGTTTAATTGTAATTAATTATTTTAGTATTTTAAAATATTATCGATAATAGGAACGCCATGTCATTTTCCGATGATACATTTTTAAAAGAGGGGTAACTTCCGGAAACTCCAATTGTTAACATGGTGAAATCAATAGTCGTATCTATTTACCTATCGTTTTATGTATTCAGAAGATTAAAATTAAAGGTGCACTTTAATAAACCGAAATACGTTAATTAAAATGTTTCTGTGACATTATTAACATTATCAATACAATCTCAATGCGTAGTTTAATTGTAATTAATTATTTTAGTATTTTACTATATTAAAGTATTCACGGTATGAGATCGCCTTCACTATAAATAAAAATCGCGCACTAAGAGAATGTGTAATTGAACGGACGGTAAAGAAAGGGCTAGGGACGGGAAAAAAAAATATTGTTGTTGTTTTTTTTTCATGCTGCAAGTACCCGACTTTGCCCGGGATTAAAATAAGGTTTTCTGTTTATTTAAGAAGCGTAATTTGACGTTTAATTGTACAGAGAGAGGGAGGGGGGAGAGATAAAAGAGAGAGAGGGTGGCAGGGAGGGGAGAGGGAAAGGAGGGGGCAGAGAGGGGGAGGGAGGGAGGGAGGGAGAGAGGTGGAGAGGTGGGGGGGTGGTAGGGAGGGAGATAAGGGGGAAGAGAGGAGAGGGAGGGTTGGAGAGAGAAAAGAGGAGGGAAGGAAGAGAGAAAGGAAGGGGAGTAGGGGGAGGGAGATAAAGGGGAGAGAGAGGATGGGAGAACAGAGAGAGAGTGAGAGATAAAGAGAGAGAGGGGGCAGGGGAGGGAGAGAGTGGGGGGAGGGAAGGTGGGAGAGAGGGGGACGTGGGTGAGAGAAGGAGGGAGGGAGATAGAGAGAGAGAGGGAGATGGGAGAGTTAGGGAGGGAGGGAGAAAGGGAGGGGAAGGAAAGAGAAAGGAAGGGAGTAGGGGAGGGAGATAAAGGGAGAGAGAGAGAGGGATGGGAGAAACAGGGAGGGAGTGAGGAGATAAAGAGAGAGGGGGGCAGGAGGGGAGAGAGGGGGAGGAGGAAGAGAGGGAAGGTGGGGAGAGGGGGGGACGGGGAGGGTGAGAGAAGGAGGGAGGGAGATAGAGAGGGAGATGAGGAGGGGTTAGGGAGGGGAGGGAGAAGGGGAGGGAGGGAAAGAGAAAGGGAGAGAGGGAGGAGGGAGGGAGAGAAGGGTAGGGAGAAAACAAAAGGTAAACAGAGAGAGAGGGAGGGGGAGAGAGAGAGAGAGAGAGAGAGGGGAGGGAGAGAGAGATAAAAGAGAGAGAGGGGCGCAGAGGGGGAGAGAGAGGAAAGGAGGGGTAGGAGGGAGGGAGGGGGGGAGAGAGGAGGGAGAGGGGATGGACGGGGGGGGAGAAAAGGAGGGGGAGAGGGGGAGATGGGGGAGAGGGGGGCGGGGGAGAGAGGGAGCAGGGGGGAGAGGGAGAGAGAAGGAAGGAAGGGAGGAGAGAGGGGTAGGTAGGGAGGGAGGGAAGGGGGAGAGAGGGGAGGGAGAAAGGAGGGAGGAGAGAGGGGTTAGGGAGGGAGAGAGAGGGAGAGAGGGAAGGAGAGAGGGAGAGGATGGGAGAAATGGGAGGAAGAGATAAAGAGAGAGGGGGCAGGGAGGGAGAGAGACGGAAGGAGGAGGGAGGAGGATGGACGGGGGAGAGAAGGAGGGGGAGAGAGAATGAGATGGAGGGAGGGAGGGAAAGGGAGAGAGGGGGGAGGGAGAGAGAGAGGAAGGGAGAGAAGGGGTAGGGAGAAAACAGAAGGTAAACAGAAAACCTTATTTTAAACCCGGGCAAAGCCGGGTACTTGCAACTAGTTTTGTTATAAGGACTTTCGACAAGTAAGCCTCCTGCTCCCTTCCCGGTCGATGTAAAAAGAGAAAAGTTTCATTCACTAGTTTACATTATATACTGTAGTGTATTGGTGGAGGTACTATAGTGTATTGTTGAAGGTAAAAAAAAAAACAAGTTATAATGAACCCGGTTATAATTAGATCAAAATAACGAGATGCTAGAAATTGTGTATCATCATTTTTTGCGCATAATTTTGTATCGGATTTTGATAATTGTCAGGGTATGGATGCGGTGGTCTCTTTTATATATTTATTTTTTAATTACTTTCTTTAATTGCACAACTTATACAAGTTCATAACACCTCCAGTTATTAACTCGAAATCACTTTATTGAATAATCATAAGAACTAGTTATTCAATAATGAACATTTACCATTAAATCATGTCTCTACGATAAATACCAGTTGTCCGTTCTTTTAATACAATAAATACTTCTTCCTAGCTCCTCCGTTCCTTCCTTCTTCAAACTTAAAACAAAACAAAAATAACCAAAACAATGTTCTATCTCTTTCCTCGTCAACCGTCTGTGAGTTTTCTTCCTTTTCTTTCCCCCGTTCAATAACCCGTTCATTAGGTGCGTCACCGTACTACAGGGAATTCCCTCTAACATCTACATTAATACAATAATTAATTGTCTATCTATATAACTATCTAACAATGTGTCTGTCTAATTATCTATGTCTGTCTATGTCCTTACATCACCTTTCCCTCTCGGTAAAAAAAATTCGTACAAAGTACGCATTTTTTTTTAAATACAGAATTAACAATCATGTATTACAATTATATTACAAAAAGAAAAGGTACCAAGTCCATATCAAATATGAATACAAAATGTCACAAAAATGCAAATCTAAAAAAAAATCATGAACACATTTCTTCAATACTCATCGTCATAAGTATCATTAAAATTATCTCATATATCAAATCTCAATAAAAAAAATACATTGATTGTATGGTTTAGTCTCCTTATGATCATTTTTTCTTTTCAAAATCAATGAAGGCAAATCTTTTACCACCTACAAAAGTAGGATCCTTCAGAGGTAAAGAAAATTAATCTAATGTCACAAAAAAATAAAAAATTAATTTTCCTTAATTGTGTGTATTAAAAAAATGAAGTTAAATGTTTTTACAAGAACAATGAAGGCAGACATTTTCCCAACTACAGTTATATGTAGGCTCCTTCAGAGTTAACGAAAAAAAAATAACAACACCTTTCTCCCTCAAAATGGATAAGAGCAAGAGAAAAAAATATATGGGTAAATTTGGTGATTGTGGACAACGTAGAAAATATTAAGGTAAATACAGATTAAAGGGAAAAACAAGAGCGACGTCATGATATGAAGAAAACAATTATGCGAATATAATTATGTGATTACATTTGATATGCAAAATAATAATGTAATGAAATAAGAAGGCAACATTACAACAGCAATAAAAAAAAAATCAATTGTTCAATGTGGCCAATGTGGTTGTTCAATTAATTAGTCTCGATAGAATGTCAGCCAGTATATTCTGTTTGCCTGGAATGGTTTCGATGACAAACTGATAGTCCTGTAGAATGAGCGACCATCTGATTAGTTTGGAGTTAGGGATCTGCTTCTTGTTTAACGCTGCCAGAGGCTTGTGATCTGTCACAATAGTGAACTTTTTCCCCAGTAGGTACTTGGCGAGTTTCGTTACAGCCCATACGATGGCGTAGCATTCTTTCTCGATGGTAGAGTAATTCATCTCTGCGTGGGTTAATTTCTTACTAATGTAAAGAACCGGATGATTTATCTTGCCGTGCCTTTGAAGTAGGCATGCTCCCAGGCCAGTACTGCAGGCATCGGTCGCCAGGATGAATGGGAGGGACATGTCTGGAAGTTTCAATATTGGTTCTTGTGAAAATTTCCGTTTTATGGTGTCGAGTGAGTGGTTACACTCTTCCGTCCATATGACTTTGCTGGGTTGATTCTTCTTGGTTAGTTCTGTTAATGGTAGCATCATTTCTGCTAAATTCGGAATGAACTTCCTGTAGAAATTGATGAGTCCCAGTAGTGATCTAACCTCTTTCTTGGTTTGCGGTGGTCTGATATCCAATATTCTTATTAGTGTTGAGGGTAACGGAGAAATCGTGCTACATTCGACCATGTGGCCCAGGAACTCTATACGTCTTGCTCCAATCACCATTTTGTATGGCGAGATTGTTAGGTTGTGCTGACGCAAAAGCATTAAAATGTTGTCTACATCTGATAGATGTTCTGCCCAGTTGTTGCTAAATATGCAAATGTCGTCCACAAATGCCACCACTCTTTCTTGTCCTCTCAACAGTTTCCTCATCATTCTTGAAAATGTTGCAGGGGCGTTCATGAGACCGAACGGCATGACATTCCACTGAAACAGTCCCAAGTGAGTTGTGAAGGCTGTTAGCTGGCGTGATTCTGGTGCGAGATTGATCTGCCAATACCCTCTGCTCAAGTCCAACTTGGTAAAGATACTTGCGTTGGCTAGATTGATAAATATATCTTCCATATCTGGTAATGGTTCTGGATCAATTATTGTGACTTTGTTTAATCCTCGATAATCAACACAAAGGCGCATTTGTCCTGACTTCTTCTTCACTAAAACTATTGGCGCTGCATATGGTGAGTTGGACGTTTCTATTAATTTTAGTTTCAAGAGATTTGTAATTTCTTCCTCAACATGCTTCCTGTAATGCATCGGGGTTGTGTATGGTTTCTGCCTGATTGGTGTGTTAGATGTGAGGTTTATCTCGTGTTGTATTAGGTTAGTATTCCCTGGAACGTCAGTTATTATATCGTCGTACTTGTTCATCATTGCCATAAATTTTATTTGAATATCTTGTGGCATATTACTGTCATATTTCACTGATTCTTTTGGATCTGCTGGAGCTGCTGGCATTACAATGTCTATTACAATGTCTGGGAATTCATTGCAGCTGATAATAGCGGCTGTAACTGGGCTTTGAGACTGTACACTGGCAACTAGATGTTCACACCCTATTGGCGGAGTGTTAAATTTCCTTAGCAGATTAATATGCAATGTAGATTCTTTTTTATTCATGTCGATGACATTCAAAGTACGGTTGGTGTGGATCTCTGGCATTTGTCATCTTGAACCTACACTCTTCGGCACTTTCTTTTCCATGCTCCTCCAATACGCCTTCAAGGATTGTAGCAAGGGTGTCTACATTAGGGTGATAACAAAAAAAAATATTTTTATGAAACCACTTGCAATCGAGGAACTTTTATGTGTAATTTAAGAATATTAATTGCATTTTTGATTTATTAAAAAAAGTTCCCCCACCTCCCCCTTTTTCGGAAGAAAAAAGGGAAAGAAATATTTTTTTTTTAAAAAGACAAGTTTTTTTTAGCTTAATTCAAACGAGTAATAATAATAACTAATCAACTTTTATTAACAAATAATTTACAGATCTGTTAATAATATGTATTGAATGTACAAGAAATGTTTAAAACATATTTTTTTCCTAAGAACTTCAGATTCAAAAATTCATAGTTTCTCGAATACGCACGAAGCTCCATCAGTTTCATAGCACGTTCAGCAAGTTAGTTAGATCTGTGAATGTCAATTAATGACTTAATTGCCTTCTTGCATTTTATCCTGATGAGTGAGGTAAAAAATTCATTGAAGGACGCTTCTTTGTAGTGTTGCAAATGGAATCAAGCATTCGCCCATTCATAGCAGATGAAGTTGCAAGCAGAAGCGAGGATGTTGCGCCACTCTGGTATCAGAAATAATGCTATAATAGTATATATCGCATGTGAGTTCCATCTTGCCTGGTGTAAATTTGGTAGTTTCTTCCAGCTGATGCGAGGCCAACGTGAAGTTGTTTTGTAATGACGATATGCCTGACATAATTCATATAAGAACTTGACATCATTTCGCCATCCAGGGTTCTCGCCTGTGCTAACATCATCTGTCACAACGAGGCGGCAATCAGCCTGAAGAGTGGCATAGTTTTGCGTTAATTTGTTAATAAAGGAATAGTTGAGTTCTGGTTGGCTCGTTGTCTCATGAATAAGAAAATTCATGACATGTTTCAGAAAGAGGTCGAGTACCGGGTACATGGTGCTGACAGCCAATATATTGTGGCTCCTGAAAGCCCTTGCTCAAGACATCATCCTGTATGAGCTTTACAATCCTGTCCAAACGATCAGTATTTACTGCGGTCGTGTCGCATATTATCACGCAAATATTTTCCCAAGCATCATATTCATCAATTAGCTGATGTAGTCCCTTGTGAATGGCCGCGGCAGAACCACTCTCACATTTAAGAATACCGAGTTTGATTTCGGTTGGCATATTTTTAGCAGAACTACTTGATACTCTTCCCCTTGCACTCTTTTACCATCAAACTAGAGACAATAGGGATTTTTGCTTTGACACTTTTGAACAATTTTGATTTTCATTTTCCGTCCGTCAGAGATTACTCATTTCCAAACACCCGCCTGACTTGGAACCAGTACATCATAACCATGTACAGCAATGGTTGCAATAACGTCATATGCTTTATGTGTAGAAATGTTGTTTTTCAGTACTATAAAACCAGCTGGTGTAGTGCTTGCTTTTTGGTATTTCGGTTTGATGACGTGGAAGAATAGGTTGTCGAGTCGGGTGAAGAAGCAGAGGTTTCAGAATCCGAAGATTTTGAGACAGTTGTATGTGTTTGTGTAGGTTGTGAGACAGTTGTATGTGTTTGTGTATGTTGTGAGACAGTTGTATGTGTTTGTGTAGGTTGTGAGACAGTTGTGATTGAGAAGAGCTGGCTTGAGATTGAGTTTTGGATAGTCGGATTCGTTTTCTTGGGTGGATTGACCATTGAATAACCAATCTTTCCTCCACTCTTAACTTGCCTCTGGTAGAGCTCTTTATCTTCCTTGCTTTTCCATTCTCCATTAACGTTGGTGACATCACATAACTGAGGAAGTGTTGTAGTAAATTTATCAGACGGTTTCTTTTTGTTTTCGTCATATAAATCAAACAGACAATTGAGTTTCTTTCTGATTAGTGCGCTGGATAATAGTGGAAAGTCTAGAATTTCCATCAAGAGCAAATCTATATCCGTATTCATAATTTTGATTCGATCCAGTCGCCGTTTCTGACTATTGAACAGAAAAGTGAAGTTTCCAAGAATTTAGCGGTTTATAGGCATCAGTGTGAGATTGATTAGCTTTTCAATAGATGGAATTCTCGGATCCCTATTCTGTTTAGAAGATGGGGGTAGATGCCTTGTTTATAAACAAATGGAAATAACTGACTGGAATGTGCTTAAAAGAAGTCTAGTAAGTCATGCAAAAATTCAGTGTTAAATTGAAACCGATAGTCGAACTGCGCGATATGTGAAAACAAAAATGAAAAGGTGGGGGAACATTTTTCAATGGAAAAAAAATTAATGTTGCAACATATATTTGTTCCTCGAATGTAATGGGTTTCAGTTTCGTTACGAAAAATAATTAAAATAGTTATCAACTTCCACATGAGGTGCATGCGGCGTATACAGCAGATCAAGTGGCAGATAAGATCCCCAACACTGGGGTGCTGGAGAGGGCCAACATGAGCAGCTTGTTCGCAGTTTTCAGCGAGAGACGCCTCAGATGGCTCGGCCATGTCAAGAGAATGGACGCAGGCAGCATCCCGAAGGACCTACTCTATGGCGAGCTAGTTACCGGCCAGAGGAAAACAGGGCGACCTAAAATGCGCTTCAAAGACACCTGCAAAAAGGATATGAAACAGTGCTCCATTAACCCCAACTCCTAGGAGAGTCAAGCAGCCGACCGCCAGTCCCGGAGAATCGATGTCCGGCAGGGATCATCGCTCGCAGAGGCTGAGCGACAAGAACATGCTGCCCTGAAAAGATCAAGGCAGAATCAGCAAAATTAACAGCTACAACAACAGCTACAACAACCATCAGCATCAACATTCAAGTGCGACAAGTGCGGCAGGGATTTTTGCCACTCCCGAGTCGGACTGCACAGCCATTCCCGGCGGAGCTTGTAGACTCAATTAGCTACACCATCGTCTCTCAAGACGGACGGGTGCCGACGACGAATGCGTTAAAAAATATGCGATTACATTTTTTAAAACAAACACCTAAATGCGTTAAATTTTACCCAAATGCTGTTATTTCAGAGTTGCAGAAACAATAAAAAAAAAGTAAATAACCCAATTCTATAACCAGATTAGACGAGATTAAAAAAAAAAGCAAGATGAAATACCCGAACAAAGAAACTGTGCCGTTTACATACAATCATAGCAGCTATATGACCTTGAAACAATAGGATTGTCATTTCTTAATTCTAACAATTAGTGAACATCTGCAGTTTGATTGACAGGTGTCATGGTTTGGAAACAATGTAACTTGTGTAAACTTATTTTGGGAAAGAGGGGGTACGGTGGATGGGTAAGACATATGTAACGTCATCTTTGTATGGGGGGGGGGAGGCTTCTAAGTGTCAAAAATGTAACCGGGTTGGGAAAGGGGGAAAAATAAAAAAAACGCGTTAATAACAAGTGAGTATCTACTTTCTGGCTATTCTATTATTTTATGAAGGAAAGGCATATATGAGATATAAATGACGTTTTGGGGATGGGAAGTAGAGGGGGTATGTACGATAGCGGAGGTTAGGGTAAACAAGACTTACGTGGGGCTATTGTAAACAAGACATACGGGTGAGCGAAGTGAAGCTAAATATGACAGGGAAGGAGGGAAGAGGGGTTGGCATACGTCATGAGTTCGGAAACTACGGTACGAGAAAAACACATGTTTGGCATTGTTGTTGATTAAAAGAAAAACTCGCATCGCTTGACGTGATTGATACATGTCAAAAGACTGGTCTCAATAACTAACTCAATAGACATATATGCTAATGCTTAATAAATCTTTTACAATTAATTATACCTCTTTCGTAAATTAAACTGACTTGATTATTATGTCAATTTTATGCTATGATATTATGACATACTAGTTTGAATATAAACTAATGTAATATAGTGTGGCGATTAAAATGTGCGTTAATTTGCGAAATTTTTTTAACCATGCGTTAATTTTGATCATTTTTTTTAACCGAACAGCAGCTGTAATATATATATATATATATATATATATATATATATATATATATATATATATATATATATATATATATATATGTTTATCAAGGGCGAAGGTGACTTATACAAGGATGTTACCGGTCGATTATATTTATATAACAACTTTCTTTTACATACAATTCTTCTACTGATAACTTAAACATTACATGCTAACTTAAATCTACAATGCAGACTACTTATAGTAGGTATGTGAGATGAAAATTGTATATTATATAAATCATGTGTTCTTATACATCAACGGAAAAAGCACTGGGAGAGTTTTATATTGATATAATCAATTTGACAGTCAGTTACCTTTGAAAAAAGTTGTTAAGCTTTTAGAAGGCGATTTTTTTTTACAATAGACAAAGAATATATATTGAGTCCCA
Source organism: Bulinus truncatus (assembly GCA_021962125.1). Classification (NCBI taxonomy): domain Eukaryota; kingdom Metazoa; phylum Mollusca; class Gastropoda; family Planorbidae; genus Bulinus; species Bulinus truncatus. The sequence continues at coordinate 994,135 of JAGDYQ010000191.1, forward strand.
TATTTACTGCGTGCTACTTAAACTATCCTACCTTGACAATTCTAAAAGGAATATTATAAATTTAGTACCAAAGTATTGTTTTTTTTTTAAATCTATAGAAATATACTATTTTTGACAAAATATTCAGTATAATTGAATTTATAAAACTATTTTTAAAACTGCACAGAGTACGGGTGGTCGTGCGGTGTAGAGCGCTCGACTGTCGACCTGAGAAATGAGTAGTGTTTGTATAAATAGGAGAGAGAGAGAGGGGGTGTTATAAGACCTGATGATTTAAATCCAATATATATATATATAGTCTTGCTACATTTGGAATATTTTAATTAAACGTTCATACTGATGTTGTTTTACAAAATTCAAATTCACCCGATAAAGAGTAGAGAAATTTACAATACAATTATACGTTATATCGCTATGCTGAGTAATTCAACAATTCAGTAGCAGTAGCCAGCAATTAAAAAACAAGTTAATTAAGCCCCTTATGTTATCTCAAAAAAAAAAACGACGAATCAGGAAAAAGGAAAGGTGATGGAGGAATGGGCGGGAGAGGGTTGACAGGTGACGAGACTAAACAAACATCCTCGCTTGCTGAAGTTTTTTTTCGTTTTTTTTTATCTCTGTAGAGCTGCCATCTGAGCTTTTATTTTACCAGTTCAATATTATTTTGATCAATCTAAAATTCTGTTTCAATAATAGATAGAGAATTTTTTTGTTCAGTCAGATAAAAATTCAGATTATTTCCTAATTTCTTTTTTTTTTTTTTTTATAATTCTGGCTAATTATAATATAGTTGTAAATAATATTTTCGGTTAGAAAGTTGGCAGTGGTTATCTCTCTCTCCGTTGGCAACACTATACAACATATTCATGTGAGTTTTTCCCCCTTAGTTAAGCCAATGAAGGTAAACGTATATGAGCAAGTGTAATCCGAATTCAGATCGGCAACATCTTTGCTTTTATATCAAATTATCGTTTAACTCTATGAGAAAAGGCAAAAGTAGTGATCTTATTATAATATATATTGAAGGTAAATATTGTTGAGCAAATAAAAATGCTTTAATCTCCCATTTTTTTTGTTTTATTTTTTCAATGCTTTTGTAGCTTTTTTTTTTTTTTTGTAAGACTGTTACCGCAGGCAACACTGGTAACATGAAAGACTCGCCACTGATATATATATTTATATATATATATATATATATATATATATATATATATATATATATATACATATATATATATTCTGTGTGTGTGTGTTTGTATCAGGGAGGCCCTAAGTGGTACGTTGGTGGCCCCACCCTCCCCACCCCAAAACGTTATGAACGGCAATGTTCTGGCGTGTATCTCTTGCCTTGCCAAAAGATTTACTTAGGATGAAGAATTTCATTATTACGTTTTACTCTAGTTTCTTTTTCTTCGACCAATCACTAAGCGCCACCTTTAGAAGCACGCGATGAGAACAGCTGTTACTTGAGAGAACAGTGAGTTGAGAGAGAGAGAGAGAGAGTAAATCTAAAATGATGACTATTGATTCCAATTTGACATGAATTTACTTAAGTAATATTCCTTCTTACCGACCATCCTATTTCCTTTACTATTAAAGTAACTTCATCAAATGACTAAAATAAAGACATCATATAATGTAATTCTGTAAGATTTGTTTATTAAATTTGAAAAGAAAACTCTTATTCTCAAAATATCACTGTAAATCAACATCTTATCGTTTTATCGATTCTCCTTCCAGGTCAGAAATTTTAATCGGATTAACATTAGTCCCATGTAACACATGTACACATTAAACAAATACACACACACACACTGAACATGTGTCCTTAGGCCAGTGACACGTCAGTCATCTGATGTAACTCACTTTTACATTTGTGAGCTTACTTTATACTTTCTATGTCTTTGTTAAAGTTTGGATAATTTCAAAGTTGAACACTTAACCTTGTGAAAATTGTGATAAATTTATCAAAACGAAACACTTTTTATAGAGTTCGTATTTTTATTGATTTTACTTTGTTTTAAAAATAAGTGAAATAGGGCCTATACAAAACCTTACTTATTTTAAGGAAACCATTTTACATAGATGATTTTATTTTTGTAATGATTGAAACAAATATATACTATAGATTATACTGCGAATAATAATACTATTTAAATTGTTAACAGTTGACGTTTCAAACTTATTTGTTCCAACATTTGCTAAGGTCCTAACCTAAACATGTTTTCTTTAGTCTTTTCTGCTTTTTATATAAAATTTCTAAACAATAAATTTAAATGTAATGGAATATAAATATAAACTAAACCATTAGTTACATTGAGTAAATCACTATTTAAATAATGGTATTAATAAAATTGTATAAATGGATTCATTGCCCATCAGACCTAGATAAAATTAATTTTAAATCATATCGACAGGTCCCAAAATTTCTCTGTAATGATCTTAAAGTTGTCCAACATTGTAAAAAAAATATATTTCTGTAACAAGGTCGAATATGAATATTATGTTCAGAGTCTTATGTCATAGTGTGTTATGCGATTCTTTAAGGGGACCCTGTAGACGAAATTCAAATCAGCAACCTATCTATGAAAAACATACTTTGGTGTTACACAGCTGGAAAAGAAATAATCAAAACAACGAATTGTGAAAAAAAAACGAGATATAAAAAAGAGAGAAAAACAAGAAAAATCTCCCTAAAGCGGCCATCTTTATGGAGTTATATATATATATATATATATATATATATATATATATATATATATATATATATATATATATATATATATAACAATTTCCATCCTGTTCATAATTTTTTTTTTCGTTTAACTGAAATATAGCGAAAAAAATGGGATCAAGGTCAGTTTAACTTTAAATAAAACCTAAACTAATAAATAAATTGTAAAGTTGGCCATTGACGTGATTACGTAATGGATGAAAATTTATCTCTGGAAAGGTTTATTGCATAACAGCGGATAGTAGTTTTTTATCATAGAAAACGCGATATTGAGAATATCTGCAAAAAGACTTGAAAATGCCATAATCATTGCTCGGTACGAAGATTTTGCACATAATTATGCTTACTTAAAGTTTATTAAAAAATCGACTCCCAAAGTTTGAGGCATAAATGATCAAATTGGCGTTAATTTTAGACACTTTATATCTAATTTTATTATCTTGTCACCGTTATGCATTATGTCTATAAACTTTACAATTATCTTATGCAGCACTCCAAAGTGCACAATTATGCTACTCTCTGCAGCATCCCATTTAAGTTATATATATATATATATATATATATATATATATATATATATATATATATATATATATATATATATATATACCCTTAAATACATAATCGTCTAACCCGTGTGTCTCCCTCAGGTTGTTTTCATATCGTGCGGTGTATGCGTTGTAACCGTGTGTCTCCCTCGCAGGTAGTTTTTATATCCTATTCTGTTCATGGCAATAAAGGCCACATGTTCTTTTCTATTGCAGTATTTCGTATAAATCTTTGTTATCACTTCTGTCGGATTTCCTTCAGCCAGCTTCAGCAGGCTTACCACTAGTATTATATATATATATATATATATATATATATATATATATATATATATTAGTATATATATATATATATATATATATATATATATATATATATATATATATATAAATGTATTTTGTTTACTGTGAGTTGGAAATTTTGTTTTATCAGTTTGAATTAGTAAAAAAAATTAACATGAGAGTGGCAAACTGTGGGTGTGTTGTAATGCTGACATTGACAGCAGTGCTATTGACACTATCGCACATGACAGTGCATGCCTCAGATATGCAGGCAGAGAAGTTGAAAGAGATGGAGGCAGTAAATCTGAAGCACATGCTTAAGGATGAGATCAAGATGGGGATGAAAAACCAGCCCAAACAAGGTGTCAGGAAATATGAAGATGACAAGAATGCCAAGGAACAGAACTACACACACCCCTACCATAAACCTGGCATCGTAAAGGAAAGTAAGTCTGATCAAATGTTTTTTTTTTTGACTACTTGAACTAAACATTTTAACATGATTATTTAGACTAGATCTCTACAACTTGTTAGTGCATTCGCCAATTTTGGTAAGTTTGCTTTACAAAAACTTTACTATAGACCTCTAACCTATTATCCCCGCAGTCACCCCAGTGCACTCCTTCTTGCCAGCGATATCTTGTCAGCGATTTTATCACTGATGTCAAGTACTTATGTCTAACATGATTAAGGAATGATAAAATATAATAAAAATGCACGTTGTTGAAAGTTCAGCTGTTCAAATGTAACACCAAAATATTTTATTGAACCTACATTACAAATCACGTTTTTAAAATGATAAACAATACTTTCACGGGCAGCTTCAGAATGATTTTAAAAAAAAAGATTTATAGATAGAAAGGAATTAAATAATGAAAAAAAAACTAGCTCAATGGGAGCCGCACAAATTCATTGAAGACCCGCAAGAGCCTCTAAGAGCCATATATGTTATAGTACTCTCCAGGGTTGTTTATATTGCTATATTGTATTGGTTTTGGTAGTATTGCCAAAATGTTTTTTAGTATTGGTAAGATATTGCAATACTTCTTGAAATGTGATATTGGTATTGGTATTGCCAATAATTATTTTTGATATTGGTTTTGATTTTTAAACAATACTAAAAGCAATATTCAATAAGTTCTATACAACAATGGTTGTGAATAAAGCTGAATATAATAAATTTTTCTTTGGTGTCGCCATCTTGCGAGTGACATTGCCAAACAATTTTTGAATGAGACTGAGCAATGAATGATAATAGAAATCATATATGATATCTGTGACAATGAGCATTTACCAGTGAGTACTCTAAGTAAACTGATTTCTATGGAATTCGCTATTCTTTCCAAGATTTTTTCCGGTTGCATTAAATAATTTTCTTGAGTGTTTATTGTTATTTTCTGTGTAAGTGACATGGAAGTTAAGTTTGGCAAACTTTGTGATGAACTTGATATCAAAAGACTACAGCCTGTACACAGTAGCGCAACCGGGGGGGGGGCGGCATGGGGGCTTGACCCCCCCCCCAGGCCAAATCATCAATACATAATTAATGTTATAAAGTTACAAAAAAGACTGTCAAACTGTCTTTTTTTCAATATGTGAGCCCCTGCCTGTACATAAAACATTTGTTAAAGGGTATGTTGCTGTCATGAAGCCTGTTTGCTGTGGACTAGATATTTTGCAGGGTGAAACTAAAAAAAGACATTGGACTTGGTTTCCTTCTACCAACACTTGTCGTGATGAAGGCTCAGTTAAAAGTGTTTCTTGATCAAGGAAAGAATGATCGGCTCGTAGTTTGTTCTCCATTAGCTTCATGTCTTTTGAATGCCATCGATAGAAGATTTACAAACATGTTTGACAGTATTGATGCTCAGCTGGCATCCGTTGTACATCCAAAATTCAAGTTGGACTGGATGGATGATGATTTGCAGCGTTCGCATCTTATTGAAGTACTGAAGAGACGCGTTTCACAATCACTATTGGTTGCTATGACTGATGATCAGAAAGCAACGTCGGCTGCTGATGCTGATGGTACAGATTATCAGCCAGACTTCTTCGCTGGATTGTCAGCCAGACGACATCGTGTGAATGATTCACCTGATGTGAATCAAGAAATTAATAATTACTTGGCAGACACTTCAGACAGTATTGCATCATTGGATGCCTATCCACATATCCGTAAAATATACATAGACCTGAATACAGGACTTCCTTCAAGCGCTGCTGTTGAAAGGCTGTTTTCATTAGGAGGACGAGTATTTTCTCCTCTTCGTTCACGACTGAGCTGTGCGCATTTTGAAATGGTTACTTTTCTTTACCTGGCTAAGTGGTAACTGCCAGTTAGGTGGCGTTACCCTGTGAACTCTACTAGAATTCATCGTTCATCGTTAGTTTTCCAGATGTAATGCAATCCACTGACTCGGCCTGACTGCTTTTACTATAGTGTGATGTTTAACTGTTTATGTATCATTTGCTTTTCTATGACAGTCATTTGCTTCATTCATCCATTCATCCATCCATCCATCCATTCATTCATTCATTCTTTCACAATATGTGTACAGCATACATATTAAAAATCGTGTTGCTTAAGGACGTTAAGGTATGCAAACTTATTTAATAGTAGTTTATTATGTTGTCAAAGACTTTTGGATGCTTTGAGTGAAACTGATGAAGGAAGTGTTAACTATTGAACAAAATTTGGTTAAAGATACATCATCTAAATAAGCCAAAAATGTTGTTATCGTTTATCGATGTAAGTGATATAGAGCAATGAGTTACGTATTTGCATTTTATTCGTCGAATGACCCAAATATTGCTATTGGTATTGGCAATAATAAATAAATATTGGTATTGGTATTGCACTACTGGTTTTGAAATTGTATTGGTATTGGTATTGCCAATAGATTTTACAGGCAGAATTGGTATTGCCAATAATTTTTTTAGTATTGTTAACAGTCCTGGTACCCTCTCAAGTTTTTAATCATTATATTAACTCCAGTCTACTGATTTGTCTTGCTTAATTTTATATACATTTCTTTTAATGTACATTTACTATTACCTTTACCTCATATGCATATTGCAGGTGAACAATTTTAAGGTTCTTACAATCTTCAAAACTATTTTCATATGACTGCTATTTAGCATCAGAAGTACTGTAACTTTATTTGCCAATAATGTAAAGCAAGTTGATAGAACTTCAATATTAATGAAATTATAGTTGTCAGAATGAACTATCTAGAACACCTTCTACTAGAAATGAAACAAAAAACGTTCTAGACACAACGTGTGTAGATTTAATTACCTTTTTATAGCTGACTAATATTGTTAATTTATAAATTTGTGACATATTCCACCAGTTCAGTACACCTACAGAAGATACCGTGAGATGATCGCATTACGTGGAGGTAAATACTGGATGGGTACAAATGACCCAGAGTCTAAGACTGGAGAGTATCCCATGAGACTGGTATCAGTGAAGAGTTTCTACATGGACGCCAACCCAGTCATTAACGCAGACTATTGGTGAGTAGAAAATTTGATTTACTTAATGATGTATTAGACATAGTTTTATGTACTCCTAGATATATTAGACAACATTTCACGTACTCCTAGTTGTATTAGACATCATTTTACGTACTCATAGATGTATTAGATATCATTTTACGTACTATTAGATGTATTAGATATCATTTCACGTACTATTAGATGTATTAGATATCATTTCACGTACTCCTGTGTGTATTAAAAATCATTTTACGTACTAATAGATGTATTAGATATCATTTCACGTACACCTATAGGTATTAGAAATCATTTCACATACTCCTAGATAGATTAGACAGCAATCAATAAACATTTAATTAAAACAGACATTATTCCTTGTACAACCCAATTATCAGATATACAGCTAAATTTATCAGAATCTTTCATTGTACATCTTTATGTATTTGATACATAATTCATTGTACAAATTTTAACATTTGACATCATGTATTAAGTCAACTATAACAGGGTGGCGTGGGGAGGGGGGGGTTTACGGCCGCACCGGGTGACACAACTTTAGTTTGACAACAAACTGAACAATTGTAAATTATTTTATAGCAAAAAGAACTCATTCTTGTCGGGTTTTATAACCGACTAGCTGGTAAGCCCGTCGAACGACGGGTGAAATTTTATATTTTTTATAAATGTGAAATCTGATAAGTTATAACCACTCTTAGCCGGAAATATGATTTACCGTTGCCTACCTGACACGGCGCAGACGTGGTGGTCTTTGTCATGTTCCGCCTCTAAATCATGCAAACACCGGCGGGGAGCGAGCTCCAGCTGCAGACGCTTTGGTTTGCAGTGCAATAGAAATGACATAAAAATACATACAATCGTAATACCAATTCATAATAGGTACAAAAACAGTCATAATTTTTTTGATTTGTAACTTTCAAAATTGACCCGATATAAACTATTACTACATCAATAGTTATGTGCGACGTTACCATGACTGATCATTACGACTCATCCGATGCTAGTAAACTAACCGATTTCTTCTTGTACTTGTAAAAGAAAAAAAATACGAAATACTGCAATAGAAAAGAACATGTGGCCTTTATGGCCATGAACAGAATTTGATATGAACAGAAATAACAAAGAAATGTATGAAATACAACGCATACACAGCACGATATGAAAACTGCCTGCGAGGGAGACAGTGTTACAACTCATACACCGCACGATATGAAAATTACCTGAGGGAACAAAAACACAGACACAAACTTGTCTTCTATTATATAGGACAATTGTTAAAAACATAAGCAGTAGCACAGTGTGCAAACATGCAGAGCGTATATAGCTTAGATATATGAATAAATTTGAAAGCTGCTAAAAAATGATGCATGTAGTCACGTGGTTTCAGGAAATCGGAGGCATTATTTACAAACGCAGTAATAGTTAGTAATTAAATCGTATTTATCGTTAAAGTATTTAAAAGTAAATTAGGACATGTTATATACATTTTATAGGAGAATACGAGCGAAAAACTCAAGGATGTGAGTATTACTAGTAATTTCCTCCTATAAATCCATCTGAAGGATGATCAGGATGGTGTATATTTGTCCTAAATGTTAATACATAAAATACAAAATAGATTAAATAAAGCGTCCATTCTAGCTAAATCCTAACAGAGCTGTTATTAGATTTTCAAGACATTAATCTTACCTGCAGACAAAGTGGTAACCAAGTTAGAAGCATTACGACTTTTCTGAACGAGAAGCGACATTGTTTAGTGGAGCATACAATTGACCAGGGCCTTTTAAAGTCAGACCAGTATGAACTTTCAGTGAACAGAAGATAGAAAATTTAAAAAAAAATGGCAGGGGAACAATTTAGAGGTGTTGGACTCTCCTTACAATAAGAAAACAATAAGGCGATGCTAGAGTGTATTGATCGCTTTCATTCTGAACTTCTGATCAGATCAACAGCAATCATGCAGACATGTTTGAGGCAGTTTAAAAACCAAGTATCTGTTTCAAATTGGACCATTTGAGTAGTTATCCGAAGGATTTATCAGATATATTTCAGGCAGTTCAAGCCAATAGTCTACGATCAGCAAATGAAGAAGAATTAATGGATTTACAACTTTCTATGATGAGTTATCCAACGTTGAGTTGTTAAAAGAGATGTCTAGGTTGATAAGGCATCTGAAGGCAGCGGATATTGATCTTCATAACGTGAGTATTTGATGTTTTGAAATTCATTGCTCAAATGGACTTCCTAGAATATCTGTCAACACTCTCATTGAGAATGCAATTACTTCTCATTATTGGTGAGAGGGGTTTTTCAAAACCTAACCTGAATAAAATTACTCTCGATCATCTATAGACAGTCATGGCTTCCTGAACGTGTTGGTGAAAGATATATAGAGGGTTTAATATATTGATATTGATTGACAGATTAGCAGCTTTGAAGGTCAGTAACGTTTTTAAGGAAATAAAAATAATTTGACTTTGGTTAACTGGTTGTTGCTGTTCTTAAAATGCTTTCACCTATCTTATGTCATTTAAAACTCATACATTTTTGGACCAATTGAACGTATTTCACAAAAATTAAAATTATAGGCGATTCTCTATGGTCTAGTACAGGAAAGTTCGATATATGTCTCATTGCCTATGGCCGGGGTGTCGGGGTGACACCCTGAGTTTTCCACACTAGGTGACACCGTCCTTAGTGACGCCAACATATATATATGTATTATAGTGGCCCTAAATAACTTTTTGTCAAATTATTTGGAGCATTTTTTTTTGTTTCTTTTGACTTTAAAACAACACAGTAAACATTTCATGAGTATATGACTTTATTTAGTACTGCCTCATCGAAACTAAAATTTTAAATCATTTTCAAATGATTTTTGAATGTATCTATATATAAATCACACAGAAAATGCTAGAAGGTTCTGGAAAGTTTTAGAAAAATCTATATAATTCTAGTAGATTCTATAAGGTTATATGAAATCTCTAGAAGGTTCTAGAAGCTTCTAGAAAAACGTGGAAAAACTTGAGACGGTTCAGGGAAATTCTAGGAAACTCTAGAAGTTTTGATTTTCATATAAATAGCCAGCTTCACCAGTGCATTTCAATTTAGTTATAAAAATCAAGTGTTATAAGATCAAGTGTTGCGGCTATATAAATATCATTCATTTAGTTATGACTACTAGGTCGAAAACTATTGTTCATTTAATTGGTGAATCATCTGAAGATTTTTCTGAATGAGTTTTTCCAACAGCGATCAATGTTTTGAGTGTATACTTTCATTTACACAAAATTAATAAAGCGATCAAGAAAGATGCTATTTCTGATGTCGTGCAAAGACTTTTGAGCATCTGGGATAAAGCGCGTATCCCTACGGCTGAAAAACGGCTATCTTTAAAAATTTGGAAGTACTTATTGACAAGTATCAAGAGGTTGAGAAGAATGCTAAAAGAGGATGAGAAGTTCAAGGTGTAAAAGAAGCTGACTTTGTTAGCTTCACATCATCCATCTTTGACATCGCACACATCAATGCTCACACTGTGATCAGAATCGAAGAAGACAGGCTTTTCTTGCATGACCAGCGAACTGATTTCAAAATGGTAAAGGGAACTGAAGACAAAACATTGGCAAAGAAGGAACAGCGAGCTCAAAAACGAAAGAATATGTTGCTTGAAAGACTTGCACAGGAAAAGGGAAAAGATGTTGCTGTAATCCGTAACCATGCTGACATCTCAGTACCAAGCAGCAGTGATTGTTCAGAGAAGGAAGACGACAACTAATTCTTTCCAGTGCGGCAAACACAGGCCACATCAATGGAACATGTGCTATTCTTGAAAAGAAATTGAGTAAGAAGCTGCTTTGGTTACCGTGCAGACATCAATTCTGCCTAAACGACGTCGTTTGAAAGCTATGGATGTGGTTTCACCATTGGTAGTCTCTGCTCTTGATTGCACTAAATAAGTGATAGACAGGCAGTTCACATCCTTGCTGTGACGAGTCGGTGATGCGGAAGCAAAGGATATTGCTTTGTCAAGGAGTAGTGTGCAAAGAGCCAGAAAAAACATCGATCCAAAAAATCAGCTGATATCGAAGAAAGCTTCCAAGTTGATGGTCCACTGGTAGTCCATTTTGATGGGAAGTTACTTCTTGCAATAGATGGTAGTCCAGAGTAGAAAAACCGTGTCGCTATCCTCGTCTCTGGATAAGGTGTTGAGAAGCTTTTGGGTGTGCCAAAAGTTAAACAAGGAACAGGGAAACATGTTTCAGAGGCGGTTGCAAATATTTTAAAGAATTGGCGATTGACAGAAAAGATCTCAGGCATGTCATTCGGCAAACACAGGCCACATCAATGGAACATGTGCTATTCTTCAAAGAAATTGAGTAAGAAGCTGCTTTGGTTACCGTGCAGACATCATATAGAGTTGATATGTGCAAAAGTCTTCAAAAAGACATTTGGGGGTAGTACAACTGGACCAGATGTGCTTCTATTCAAGCGCTTTAAGATGTTTTGGCCAAAAATAAGACAGGCAGAATTTAGTATATGCTACGATGTTCGACTGGAGCAAAATCTCAAGCCATTAAAATAAGTCATCACATTTTGTTCAAATATCCTACAAATGAAAGACAAATCAAGATATTTACCATGTGAAGATTACAAAGAACTTCTGACTTTGAATCTTATCTTCCCGGGAGGAATCCCCCCCCACCCTTTGGGGTACGTTTTCGTGTTCTAGGAGTTTATCACCATGCAAGGTGGATGTCTAAAATAATCTACATCATGAAGATTTATCTCTTCCGACATCAATTCAAGCTGACTAAGAATGAAGACAGATCAATTGCAGAATTTGGTATCTTTGCATCCTTGGTTTACATTAAAGCTTGGATTCAGTGTCCCATTCCAGCAGACGCACCTCTGGATGATCTGGATTTCATCAAGCTTCTTATTGATTATAATTATGTTTCTTCCTCAATTTCTAAGACTGCATTTAATATGATTGGCCGACATCTCTGGTACCTTGGTGCAGAACTCATTCCTCTGGTTCTCTTTTCTCAACGTGTTTCAGTAGACGAGAAAAACAGCCTTGCTGCTTGCTTGAGGCAATTCATGGAAAAATCTTCTGATGATCAGAAAGAAAAAAGGTGCATCCGCAGCACTTTATAACGTGACTTTAAAGGATTTTCTGACCTAGTCATCGCTGCTCTGCTTTAATGCTCTTCTGCTTCCCACTAATTTTCTCATGACTGATGCTTCCAGATGCAAAAAAATCAACTGTGCTGAAGAAATCGCAAATTGAAAACCTTCAGGACTCAGAAAGCACAGACTAAAAAACGTTTAAAATGTATTTTTGAATGGCGTACTTAGAACTACTCTGCAATACTGTCAGGTTAATGTGTCATGTAACTAGAATTATTTTACTGTTTAATTCTTACTGTGTAATATAATTGTTCTTTGTATCTAAAAAAAACAGCATTTTAAACCTTGCAAAATTTTTATTTAATGCAACTGCCAAATACCAAAAAACACGACATAAAAAGTGCACTGAGGCAGTATTTATAGGAGCCCAAATGGTGTGAAATTTGGTATATACATGTTTTAAATCCCAGTGAACCAGAAAAATAAAATGCTCATGATAAAAATCAACTTTATTTTTTCCATTATAAAGTGAGTCAACCTAATATATGCCCCCATGCATTCACATATATATTGTTGCGAACTTCCAAAATCTCTCTAGGTAGGCACTAAAGATCACGTGGGTTCGATAGTTGAATAATAAGGTTTATTCACAAAATACTATGTACAGGTTATAATAGTCCAGACGACGAAAACAAAACAACAATGCCATTATGTGTACAACTAATCCAGTTGAAACGAGTCTACGTCTTATCACTGGCGATATGCTGATAACGAACTCGCTGCATCAACAGACATGGGGTTTTCCACTTCTTGTCCGTCCTCTCCGTCCTTTTCATCGGATCTCCTGATCGATCTGTTCTCTCGTTGTCCCTTCGTTCGTCCGTCTTATAAATCACAGCACAGTTCATTTTATAGGTAGTCCCACCCACGCTAAATCCATCGTTTTCCCGCCAAAATGGAGGGTGAAGGTCATGCAAATAACACTGTTTCATCACTTGGTCTAAGGCGGGGGTGAACGACCGAATTAACAATGTGTAGGCGTACAAAAGTCGTGATTGCATCATTCATCTTGGGCAGGGGTGCGACCGGGGGGTGAAGCAGAGTTATAACAATATATAGACTTGCCATATGTCCCGGTTTCGCCGGGACAGTCCTGGATATACTGGGTTGTCCCGGTGTCCCGCCCGGTTGTTGAAATTGTCCCGGTTTAGATTCAGGGCACAGTTTCTTGGAAATAATTGAGCAAAATTATTAGATCAGAGAATGATTAATCTGATCTTGTGTGATCAGTAACATTTTGGTAAGTAACACAGTAATACAAATTTACAGAAGTGAAAAATACGAGTGGTACAACAAGTAGAAAACTGTTTTGTTTTGTAAAAATATCATGTTTGTATACCATCATGAATAAAATAACAAATATTATCTATTCTATATTTTAAGTGTTTTTTACATTACTGTTTTCATACCCCCCCCGAACCGACATCCCTAAACCTAAAGTAAAAAAGACAGAACTGTCCCGGTTGGTCCGTGAAAAAATATGGCAACCCTATGTATATATATATATATATATATATATATATATATATATATATATATATATATATATATATATATATATATATATACATTTAATTAATGTAAACCGTTAAAAAATGAGTGACTCACCTATCATGGTGTTTAGTAACACAACTATTAGTCGTAATTTAAGGAGATATTATGGTTTTAACCTGACACATAATAAGACCGCAAAAGATCCCCAAATATGTTAACTTTTCGGTTTCATAACTTTATTTTTAAAAATTACATATACTGTAAAGAAATGTATACAGATTCTTTGAATGATTAGTTCTTTGCATTGAAACAAAAAAATAGCATTGAAGAATCAGTCTAAAAATCGGTTTAGATTCATTCATGTTTTACACTATTAACTCTCAACCATAAACTAAAATTAATAAAATTAAACAAACGAAATCCATATAATGATTAGGCGGTATTTTTTTTTATCTTTCAATATTAGCCTAAGCTACAATATAAGAGTAGAAATTATAACCACACCAACGGTGGTTTATAGTTCAAATAGGGTAAATAGGTGCATTTTGTTCATTGGCCAACGGACGATTGCATATAATACTTGGAGTTGTTTGTATTAATAATTTCATAAGCCAGGTAAAATGTGTTTGTTTCTGTGGATATCATTTTTATCAGCATATAAATATGTTTTAAATGAAATGTGAAAACAAATATATCATCGCGGGAAATAATTACATTTTTAGGACAATACTGTCAAATTTATTCTTCACTTTGGGACATAACAACTAGGGAGCGACCGATAATCGGATCGGTATCGGTATCGGACCTATATTGGCACTATCGGTTAATATCGGATCGGCCGATTGTTGTAGGGAGCGACCGATAGTCGAACCGATATTGCCACTATGGGTTAACTATCGGACCGGCCGTTTTTTGGCTGCCGATACATTGTTTTTTTTTCACAACAGAGTTGTACACAGAAATTGTCACGTCTACATCAGAGATATGTCCTTGAAATAATAGGATTGGCATTTCTTAATTCTAATGTATGACCTTGAATGATACAATTAGTGAACATCTGTGTGTATTTTTTTTGGGATGGGAAGTTGGAAGGGGGAGGGGTAAACAAGACACGCGTGGGCGAAGTGTTACAAAATATGTGAACATGGGTTGAAATACGTCATACAGCACGAGAAAGACACGTGTTTGGCATTGTTGTTGCTTAAGGGGCTTCCATTAATTACGTCAACAAATTAGGGGGAAGGGGGGGGGGTCAGAAAATTTTTGACAATTGTTGACAAGGGGGGGGGAGGTCAAGAAAAGTTGACGTCAAAAATGTTACATTTTTAAATTTAATATAATTACTTAATCAATAGGAAAATTAAGCAGCGTTTGTAGTTCTGTGTTGCACACTCGCTTAACATTCAGTATTTTAATTAAACTAACTATATTCCTACAAATTTTGCCACATAAACATTTTGGAAGCCACCTTTTTTAGGGGGGGGGGTAATCAAATGTTGACGTAATTTTATAGGGGGTTCTCTGGAAGTTTGACAAGTTGTTGACAAGGAGGAGGGGGGGGGGTAAAAATCGCCAAAAATTTGTTGACATAAATAATGGACAGCCCCTAAAAAGAAAATATCGGTATCGGTAAAAATGCTGGGGGAAAATATCGGTATCGGACTATCGGTAAAAAAGGCATATCGGTCGCTCCCTAATTACAACACCACAATGTAGAAATAAGTAGCCAAATCCTAGGTGCATTTTGTGAAATTTTACTTACATTTTTTTCCCGATGTCTTTCAGAGTTGTGTTATGGTCATAGCAATCTGCCAAATCGAGATGCGGCATAATATAATGTTTAAAGTTTAAAGATAACTTTTTATTATATACTGGGTGTAATAAACTAAAAGTTTAATTTTGTTTTCGTGAAACTGTCGTTTTTTTCTGGTCGAAGGGCTTTCCGTTCCCAGAAGAAATTCGTCAGGACTGATGCAGAGAAAAAAGGCTGGAGCTGGGTAGTGGACATGTTTCTAAGTGACGAGACACGTGAATACTACAGCATGCCTGGACCACGTGGATGGTCGGCGGTGAAAAAGGCCACATGGGATAAGGTCAGTTACTGCCATATTCTTTATTGGTCGGTAACTGTTTAAAAAAAATCTGCAGTTTATCTATTTTGAACTTTAACCAACAAAAATATATACTTTTAAAATTACCTTCGCAAAAGAATAAAGCAGCTTAAGATAACGAGTACACAATTGGTTGCTATTGGCATGGCATGTGTCTCTCTGCATGGATTTTTGTAAAATTATAGATAAATAAATAGATAGATAATTAGTTAGATAGATAGATAGATAGATAATCAATTGATTAAATAATGTATATGTTCACATTATCGGTATTTGTATCCCAATAGCCTGAAGGACCAGACTCAAGTCTAGAAGAAAGATGGAATCACCCTGTTGTACATCTCAGTTGGTACGATGCTAAAAAATATTGTGAATTTCATGGCAAGAGACTTCCAACAGAAATTGAGTGGGAATATGGTGCCAGAGGTGGAAAGAAGAGTAAGTTGTATTTCTGGAGAAGTAGTTCTGAGACTTAGTGAGAAAGTTGTATTCTAGAGCAGTAGTTCTGAAACTGGAAGAGTAAGTTGTACTTCTAGAGCAGTAGTCCTGAGACTGGGAGAGAAAGCTATGTTTTTAGAGCAGTAATTCTGAGATTTAAAGGGTAATTTGTATTTCTGGAGAAGAAGCTCAAAGAATGGGAGAAGAGTAAGTTATATTTCTAGATCAGTAGTTCTGAGACTGGGAGAGGAAGTTGTATTTATAGAGCAGATGAGGTTTCAATGGCATTGGAAATATTCATTCATTAAAAATTATTGACCATTATTAGTTTCATGTTAATTGTAGCTCATTAAAAAGGGCCTGCGATCCAACTTAAAAACTGTAAAGAGATAGTCTTATAATTTACTCGGTAATGAATAATTTTGAGAATCACTTGTTGGAAATACTTTCATCTCACGAACCAAAAAAAAAATGTACAAAATAATTAGCTAGTATTGTCAGAGCAATTATATCTAGAGGACACTAAAACATTTACACAATGTCCGCTTGCAGATTATTATGCGATAAGCCGACTCTGTCTACGCGGGACCGATGGTTTAGTTCTTGTGTAAAATAAGTAAAAAAAAGATTCTGTTATCGCAGGATTGGTTGACCTATTGGGTTAACCACAAAGATCATCGTTGGTATACATGTATTTATCACCCAGATAACTCTATACTTTGTATTTTATATAATTTTAGATCTTGCTTATCCATGGGGAGATAACTGGGAAAGAAGAAGATCAAATGTGTGGCAGGTAATTTTTATTTTTATTTTGGTTTGACAATTCTTTAACATGCATACATTTAATTGGTCTGCCTTTTTGGAGTCGTAAAACACACTAAAAGTTTGATTTCAATTACCCCCCCCCCTCCTCCTAGATGAAAAACATACAATAATCGACTCAATAGCAGAGTTAGCCAGTCAGGATAGCAATAAATAGAAAAATAACACCCTTAAAAATAAAGCCATTATAAAATTAAACCATCCACTGAATCGCTTTTGCCCCACGCCCATTCCTCTCTTTTTAACTGCACAAATAATAATGTTTACACGGAAAATTCGGCAATGGTCGCTAGACTGACATGGGTTAACAGCCATTAATGTTCACAAAGTTAACCTTCGTAAGAAAGAGTAGTAGAATGTGATCGCCCTTAGGGAATATTTCAAACTGGGAGACATTCATTTCGCCGAGGGGAGAAAGGTTTTGCCTTGTAAGCTCAAAATTCAGACACTGGGCGACAACTAAGTTCGTTTGATTTATTGTTTCTACGATTCGTTTTTTATACAATTTTTGAAAATGTAACATTATACAGTTTCATTCTGATAAGGAAAATAAAAATGCTGTAATAAATCTAGTAATTGTATCGTTTGTCTGTTTCTTTATGATGATTAGACTAAAACCAAGAACACTTTATTTATTCTTTCTTGCTTTGTTATAAAAAATAGATTAGTGACGTATTTAATTTATTAATCACCTAAGAATTTTTAAAGGCCTACGTCTTGTTATGTGGATTCGAGATGCAACAACAATTTTCTTTTGTTACCTCATATTGCCTCAGAAATAATTAATTGTTACTATGTAATGATCTTGCTGTACGATATAATTCTGTTATGTTTTACCCTGTTACTGACTTCTACTTTATAATGTAACTAAGACGGTAAATGTTGACATAAAGTTTTTTAATTTAATTTTTCACAATTCCAGGGTGATTGGCCTTACGAAAACAGGAAAGTTGATGGTTACGCCATAACATCACCAGTAGACGCCTACAAACCACAGAATCTCATTGGTTAGTTGAAATAGGGGAGGAAGTCAAGAGTACAGTTTTATGTCGATAAATTGTCAGAATTTTATGATTATGCTTACTATATTCAATAAACACTGTACCATTATATAGCTATAAAATGGTCCTGTGTTTGTTGGATATAGTTAGCATAATCATTCATAATAAAATGACTACAAGTTTATATATATATATATATATATATATATATATATATATATATATATATATATATATATGTATAACATCAGTTATATATAAATCGTATATGTTGTTAGTCCAATACTTTATAAAAATATTATAAATCTTTGTTCGTTTGTGTTTTGTATATAGCATAAAAACATCAATACATTTTTCTCTAAGATTTAGACCGGCAACACTCACGCCTCGTCCATAATTATTGAATATTTATTTCTTGCGTTAAAATTTTTTTAGCAGGTTTCCTTTTTTTCCTCTTAAAGCGATATGGATCATGGGAGTTTAGATAATTGCAATTCTATTGTTCATAAAAAAAAAACTTGTCACTTCGGACTTTTAGATTAGAGAGACTTTAAGATATGTAATCTGAAAATAAAGACTTTTATTTGTGACATTTTTGTTGTATTCACTGGCCAGGTTTGTACGACATGATCGGTAATGTCTGGGAGTGGACATTGTCTACATACGTTGAGTTTGGCATTGAGCCACATCTACAGACCAGCAAGGTGGTGCTGAAAGGTGGCTCATATGTTGACTCCGTCAACGGCAGGGTTAACGCTGCTGTCAGAAATGGACAAAGGTGAGTGAACATTGAGTCATTCATCTACTCACCGATGTGATTTGTTATACAAGATCATCTTTTAACATAACTTAACAATGAAATTTTAACACGAAGTTTATCTGCTAGGCCATGGGCCTTTCACAAATTTCCTGGTTAACCCCCCTCCCTCTTGTTGCGGGCTTGGATTTTATATATCAGGTGTTACCACTCTTGAGGATAAACAGTCCAGCATTTTGATTTTTGTATAAAAAAATAAATTAAATGAAGAGTCGTACATCAGTCACTTGAATAAAAACTAATATTGAAATAACAGAAAGGAGGGGAGCAACATTAAACTCAACTTATTGCCACATTTAGCAAACATTGGTATATTATACGTTACTAGCTGTACCCTGCAAAACCTTTGCATAGAGTTATATTCCCTTTGGTTTGATGAGTGCGCTAGATTACTTTTGGTTTCGGACAGATCCGATTTGTTCATGATTTTATTGAATTTAAAGATGCAATATGTTATAGAAATACAAAAAAAAATATTTAAATGGAACTATTTCACATTTTGGCCTTTGGGTTTCATGTTTGAAAACCGCAGAAACTATTCACAACTCTAACATTAAGCGAATCGAGACGCCGGCAAGACGCCATTATGAATTCTTGATTTCTCCTTTCGATATAACGCAGAAGCGAGACTGCTATTATTTATATAGATATTTAAAAATATAACAGAATATTTCACATAAAACATAAAAATCTTATCTAACACGATTTGGTCTTTAATTACGTAAAATTATGTATCGTTCATGTGTATTATTAAGTTGAATATCAACTGCATTATTATTTTGTGTGCTGTAGAATGGGTGAGAAACAAGATTACTCAGCAGGTAATGTCGGATTCCGCTGCGCCAGAAGTGCTCCGGAGTTGGACGAAAAAGATACTCAGGAGACAACAACTGTCCCTTACGAAAAGAGGGTACCGGTATTTCACAGGAAAAAGAAAAATAAAGACGAACTTTAAATGTAAAACAATTGTTGTTATGTTATTGTGGTGTGTTTAGTGAGCTAGGTAAATGTTGTTGTTATGTTATTGTGGCGAAAGAAGATTTTTCAGCACACTTGTCATCTATATTTCTTTCACCAGTGCACACCATGCGTTCTTTTGAAGAAGAATCTCCCCGTCCAGGTTATATCATTGTCCCCCAACCCCATGGGGTCCGTCAGGCACAGAAATCTGTTATAAAATGACTTAACAATGGGTGATTTGTCATTAGAGGGCCCGCAGTGGGTGGACGTTGACAGAGGCCTGACGATGAAATATAGTACAATACAATGGTCGCAAATATAGCAAAAATACAATTGTCACAAATATGACTAAAACCTTTTCCAACCGCCTCCACCTATGACCTAATACATTGTAATGCAATCCCCCCCGTATAAAGGTCAGTTGTGTCCACGCCGAACAAACATTTGAGCACTTTAAAGTAAGTGACAATGAACATAGTACAACGGGGCCAGCTGCTTTATGAAAAGTGATGTTTTATTTTCCAAATAATTCAAACAAAAACTTAACTATGTGTATCGCTAAGTCATTCTTGAAAAGTGATACTAATTTTTTTTCTTTTGGACTAATAGGTTGCCATGGAAATGGCGGCCATCTTGAAAATAACAATGTTACGAAAACCTCGAAATAAAAAAAATTAAAAGTTTTCTACTCATTTTTTTCAGTGGTAGAAGATAGAACTATGGTTTCTGTAAGTAACAGGACAGTTATTTATGGTCAATTGAGCATGAAAATTTTTTTAAAGAAAAGTGCCATTAACAACATTAGTTTACAAAAAAACAGCATTTTTAATTTTGAAAAGTTTCCTTTTACCTGTCGCATTAATCACTAAAGCTACCTAGAAAATTATTTTATTAAGATATCTTTTATACTTTTATAGATTTTAGAGTTTCTGTGGTACCAACTTATCAAAAAATTTACATCAACAAATTATTTAAATATCTATATGCATGTTTTTATTTTTTTTTAAATAACAATACCTGAACATCAGTTTAGTATTAAGAATTGAAGTGTCCGGCTTGATATTAAGGACCTTTAGAAGCAGCACACTGACGTTCCGAATTCATGCGCGCTTTTTATTGTTCTTCTTTTTTAATTTTGATTCGCCGTGACTTCTTTCAGTAGTATTTTTTATTTTCTATCCCTGAGCTGACAATGAACTAGCATTATTTAAAGCAGTCCATGGAATATTTAAATTATCAAAAACTTTTTTATGCCAAAAAAAGCCACAATTGAAGCTCAAAATTGCCAAATGTGTGGCAGTTTCCACAGAATTGAACAACGCATACGGAGATTTTAGACGTGTCCAAATTAAAAATGAAAACTCTCATTAGCACTTTGAGTTCCATCATAGCACAACGCTCTAACAAATCTGATTCTGTCAATCTTTTGATAACTGTGAATATTAATTTCCCAACATTGGACGGAAAAGTCGGCGTATGTTTCCTTGCTGCTTGTTTTAACGCGTGTGCTCTTTTGAAATGACACCAAGACGTCTTCCCATCGGTTCCTTGTCTGTGCTTAACATGTCAAAGAAAGAACCCATAACAGCTAATTTTATCTTTTCAACATCTGGAGCATTCTGCCAAAGGCATATACATTAGTCACTTTCTTTATCTTTGGTTTGGTCAGCTTATATATAAGTTCTTTTTAATTTGACAACTTCTGATTTTCAAGTGCATAGTACATTTAGAAATGTGGTTGATACAGTCTTCTTTGAATATGTCTGAGTGCTGGACCGCCGCAGCCTGTGATTTTGAATCCCCATCATAAATCATTGTACCATAAATTAAATTTCGTTTTGAGATACTTCTCGAAAAATTATGAGAGCTGATTCAGCCTCCATGCTGTTGGCAATTCCAATGAAATTTTTCTGGCATTTGTTATTGTGAGATTCCTGCCATTTATTATAATTTTGAGAGGCAGGTTTCGGTGAATTCTGACAACCTTTACAGTAGTTAGATATTACTTGGGTGTCCAAAATTAGTCCACTGTCAAAATCTATTACTGTTCCAACACTGCTATGTGAAGAGTGTCCATGCTTGTGCCATGTCCTATCAAATGATACTGTTATTATTGGACAACCAGCAATGCTGGTTCTATCAGCTGGTTTAGCTAAAAAATTTTCATGTACAACAGCTGCAGTTTTGTTCATGCATTCGTCAGAAGCACTAATGACTACTGCATGAACTCTTTTTTCAATTTTTGCAAAATTGTATCTATGTAAATATTTGGGTAGACACATAAATGTGCAAAAGATGGAAAATTTGGTGTAGGATATTCCACATTCCTTTAAGGCAACTACACTGCAGGTATTGATGTCAAATTTTTTTACCACCTTGCACTTTTGGGGAAACATTGAGAAAATTCCATGTCGAATTTTTCTGCTAAGCAAACTTTTGATGAACATGACAATTGTACACTTGTTTGGTAACAATGTGGACACGCAAACCGACGATACTAAAGAAAACAGGAACTGAAAACTGGAGACTGGAACTGAGCTGCAAAGAATGTAATCCGTTATTATATATTTAATATAATTTTAAATAGGGCAAATAATTAGAATGCTAGTATTTTTAATGATTTTACTTAAATTATTCCTGACTAGCCGTCCCGCGGTGTAGCATACGACGTACTATCAATCAATATAATTACTGTAATTATTTTTTTAAATAAGCAATTAAGCAAAATAGCAGGCTGACATAGGCCTACATGGTAAGCAAAGTTGAACTTTGACCAATCATGTGCAGACTTTATGGTCACTATCTGGTACCTTCCAGCAACTTGTTTATTTTGTTGGTTACAGATTTTTATTGATTCTTTGGATGCCTTGATTCTCGATGAGATGCCAGACAGAATTTTCTCTTTATTGAATATATATATATATATATATATATATATATATATATATATATATAACATGAAATAACTACAGGGGGATCTCCCTCCTCAGCATCGTCGGCAAAGCTTTCGCCCGCGTCGCTCTAAACCGCCTGCAGGCCCTCGCCTCCCGAGTCTACCCAGAGTCACAGTGTGGCTTCAGGGCTGGCCGATCAACAGTGGACATGATCTTCTCACTACGTCAACTTCAAGAGAAGTGTCAGGAACAGCAGGTGCCACTCTACATCGCCTTCGTCGGCCTCACAAAGGCGTTTGATCTAGTAAGTCGAAGCGGACTCTTCAGCTTGCTGCGAAAGATTGGCTGCCCCCCACACCTGCTTGCAGTGGTCATGTCCTTCCACGACAACATGCATAGCACGGTTTGCTACAACGGCGCAATCTCCGAGGCCTTCCCAGTCAGCAGCGGAGTAAAACAGGGCTGCGTCCTTGCAGCTACACTCTTCGGCATTTTCTTTTCCATGCTCCTCCAATACGCCTTCAAGGATTGCAGCGAGGGTGTTTACATCCATACAAGGTCCGATGGCAAGCTTTATAACATAGCCCGCGTCCGTGCAAAGACCAAAGTCACAAAGGTCCTAATCCGCGAGCTGCTCTTTGCTGATGACGCAGCCTTGACATTACACACTGAAGACGGACTGCAGCAGTTTGTCACCCGCCTCTCCCATGCATGTACGGAGTTTGGACTGACTATCAGCCTGAAAAAGACGAATGTCATGGCACAGGGTACAGATACACCCCCAAGCATTGACATCGATGGGCACACCCTAGAGGTCGTCGAGAACTTCACTTACCTCGGGTCCACCATCTCCAGCTCGCTATCCATAGACCCGGAGTTCGATTGCAGAATCGCTAGGGCAGCCACAGTCATGCAACGTGTGTGGGAAAACCCCAGCCTCACCGAAAATACCAGATTGCGCGTCTACTAGGCCTGCATACTTAGTACCCTTCTCTATGGATGCGAGACGTAGACCACTTACACGAGGCATGAAAGGAAGCTAAACAACTTCCACATGAGGTGCCTGCGACGTATACTACAGATAAAGTGGCAAGACAAGATCCCCAACACTGGGGTGCTGGAGAGGGCCAACATGAGCAGCTTGTTTGCAGTTCTCAGCGAGAGACGCCTCAGATGGCTCGGTCATGTCAAAAGAATGGACGCAGGCCGCATCCCGAAGGACCTACTCTATGGCGAGCTAGTTACCGGCCAGAGGAAAACAGGGCGACCTAAAATGCGCTACAAAGACACCTGCAAAAAGGATATGAAACAGTGCTCCATTAACCCCAACTCCTGGGAGAGCCAAGCAGCCGACCGCCAGTCCTGGAGGCTCGCTGTCCAGCAGGGTTCATTGCGCGCAGAGGCTGAGCGACAGGATAATGCTGCCCTGAAAAGAACAAGACGGAAGCGGAAAAAAAGAACAGCTACAACAACAACTACAACAACCAACTATTTTCAAGTGTGACAAGTGCGGCAGGGATTGCCACTCCCGAGTCGGACTGCACAGCCACTCCCGGCGGTGTTTTGTAGACTCAACTTAGCTACACCATCGTCTCTCGAGACGGACGGATGCCGACGACGACGAACATGAAATTACTTAAAAATACCTTGCTTGTTTTCTTTGGACTTCACAGTGGATCTCAGGTGTAGAGTGCTGTATAAAAGTACAGTTTCGGAAAAGTTTAGCTTCTCTGGTTGGTGTAGATAGGTAAAAGTCAGAGTGTAGACACTTTATGGCTTTCCTGGTTGGTTAGGTCTGCTAATTTTCGGATCAACTTCGTTTTCACCCACACAAGGATTAAGTAAAAGGAAAAGATGTAAATGTTCATACTTATAAACTTTTACCGCTGTAGCGATGTTTCAAACAGTAGTAGATGGTGTAAAATATGAAGTGAGACATAACACATACAGACAATTGTAAAGCACTGAATAAACAGTTAATTAATATATCTATATTTATTCAAACATGAAAGATCTTCTTACTTTATAATACACACATAATATTATACAGTGGATGATGAGATATGAGTTAACGTCCTTCCCTGATCAATGCCAGTGGTCGTCTGTTCGTCTTCAGTCCCCACTTCCTTAATTGGCCAGATAATTAAACTTACTAAATCTCTAGGCCAAATATAATTATTATAGCCTAATATGGTTATTACATAGCCTATATATTAATGCCTTTTATTAAGATCAGGTTTTTTTCTTCTTTGAATTTTTTTTTTTCAATTCAGTTTCTAAAAAACATATTTCGGGTGGTGGGTGTTTTAATTCGCATTGCTTTTATTTTGGTTCGCTTTGTGTCTGCCTCAATCTGCCCATTCCCCCATCACACTATAGTGTTATTTTGATATAACATTTTTTTTCATTCAAGTCATGGCAGTCTCTGTTTTGTATTTTTTAAGACTTACTTAACACAGCTTAAGATTCTTTTCGTGTAACCTTCATCCTACAGTACCAACACTATTCAGTACAGATAGATGTTAGTTAATATTTTTTTTGTAATGCGTACATATTCTGAAACAGTTAACATTTGTTTGTAATGCGCCATACATATTTATAATTTACCTAATAGTGATATTTTATTGTCTACACTTCAGCGTTGAATGTGTTCTCTTGACCCACTTTGTAGCCTATTGGTAGCGCCGGGCTAGCCATAGCATTTTCACATCTTATCTATATTTACACACCATTTTTTAAATTCTAGAATTGGAAATTAGTTCAATATTATTTTATTCTTCACATGTAATTGTATTATTAAATGTGTTTTTTTCCAATAATCAGTTGACATTCTAATGTTATTTTATGTATTTCATTCCCTCATTTTCCGCGGTTAAAGTGATACAGAATTTACGCGACGGTGATATATGAAATAGTTTCTTAGTTAGAGCACATAAAAACATGATTACGACCAAACATTACTGTTTTTAAAATTATTGGAGCTGTCTAGACATCAAATAGTAGTAACCCGAGTTGTTGAACGTTGTTGAACGCGTCTTGCTTGCTGTAACATATTCGGGAATTCCACAAATCTATAAATAGTCTTGCAGGCGTAGCATACGCCGCCTAATCAATCAATATAATTACTGTAATTATATTTTAAATAAGCAATCAAACAAAATAACAGGCTGACATATTCGGAGAAAATACATACTATACAAAGTTGAACTTTGACAAATCATTTGCAGACTTTATGGTCACTATCTGGTACCGTCCAGCAACTTGTTTTTTTATTTTTTTTGTTTACAGATTTTTAGTTAATTCTTTGGATGCCTTTGATTGTCGATTTTCCCCTAAACAGCAGCATAAAGAAATCAAAACAAAAGATTTCACCATATCTAATATTTTATTGTCTACACTTCAGCGTTGACCCACTTTTTGCCTAATGTTAGCGCCGGGCCCAGCCACAGCATTTTCATATCTTATCTACAATTATACACCATTTTTTAAAATTCTAAAAATGGAAATTAGTTCAATATTACTTTATTCTTCACACACAATTGTATTATTAAATGTGTTTTTATTTTTTTTTATTATTTTTTACAATAATCAGTTGACAGATTCTATTTTATGTACAACATTCCCTCATTTTCCGCGGTTAAACGGCTACAGAATTTACCGCGACTGGAGATAAATGAGAAATTTAAAAAATCCAGATTTATAAAAGAAATTAGAAAAGAACGCGAGTTGTCGAACATTGTTGAACACGTCTTTCTTTCTGTGACCTAAACGGGAATTCTACAAACGCGAGAAATCTATATATCTCCCTCCCTACCACCTCTCTCCCTCCCTCCCTTCCCCCTCCTTCCCTCTCCCTCCCTGCCCCCTCTCTCTTTATCTCTCTCCCCCCTCCTTCTCTCTGTACAATTAAACGTCAAATTACGCTTCTTAAATAAACAGAAAACCTTATTTTAAGCCCGGCCAAAGCCGGGTACTTGCAGCATGAAAAAAAAACAACAACAATATTTATTTTTTTTTCCGTCCCTAACCCTTTCTTCTCCGTCCGTTCAATTACACATTCACTTGGTGCGCGAATGCAGGGAATTCCCTGTGCATTGAATAGTAAAATACTAAAAATATTAATTAAACTACCCATTGAGATTGTATTAATAATGTTAATAATGTCACAGAAACATTTTAATTAACGTATTTCGGTTTATTAAAGTGCACCTTTAATTTTAATCTTCTGAATACATAAAACGATAGGTTAATAGATATGACTATTGATTTCACCATGTTTACAATTGGAGTTTCCGGGAAATGACGTCACAGAGGAATTTTATTTATGGCGCCGTCGAGATTTCTTTAATATAGTAAAATACTAAAATAAATAAAAAAATAATTACAATTAAACTACCCATCGAGATGAAACGAAACCTGTCCTATAACCTTCCCCATGTAATTATGTGTATGTGTAACAAATTTCACGTTATTTGTTTGTCTGGATCTTGAGTTATAAGGGAAAAGACAGACAGACAGACAGACAACAAATGCGTCTTATAAGTATAGAGACTAGTTGCAAGTACCCGGCTTTGCCCGGGTTTAAAATAAGGTTTTCTGTTTACCTTTTGTTTTCTCCCTCCCCCCTCTCCCCCTCCCTCCCCTCCCTCTCCCTCTTTACCCCTCTCTCTCCCTTTCCCTCCCTCCCTTTCTCCCTCCCTCTCTCTCCCTCCCTCTCTCTCCCTCCCTCTCTCTCCCTCCCTCTCTCTCCCATCTCTCTCCCTCCCTCCCTCTCCCATCTCCCTCTCTCCCCTCTCCCCCTCCTTTTCTCCCCTGTCCATCCTCCCTCACTCCCTCTCTCCCCCTTCCTCCTTCCCTCTCTCTCCCTCCTTGCCCCCTCTCTTTCTTTATCTCTTCCTCACATTTCTCCCATCCTCTCTCTCCCTCTCTCCTTCCGTTCCTCTCTCTCCCTCCCTAACCCCTCTTTCCCTCCCTCCTTTCCCCCTCCCTCCCCCTCTCCACCTCTCTCTCCCTCCCCCTCTCTCCCCCTTCCTCCCTCCCTCATTCCCTCTCTCTCCCTGCCCCCCTCACTCTTAATCTCTCCCTCCCTCTCTCCCTCCCCTCTCTCCCTCCCTCCCCTCTATCTCTCTCCCTACCCCCTCTCTCCCTCCGTTCCTTTCTCTTTCCTTCCCTCCCTTTCTCTCTCCCTCCCTCCCTCTCCCTCTCTCCCTCCCTCTCCCATCTCCCTCTCTCTCCCTCTCCTTCTCTCCCCTCCTTCTATCCCCCCTGTCTATCCCCCCTCCCTCCCTCTCTGCCCCTCCCTCCCCCCTACCCCTTTTCCTCTCTCTCCCCACCTGCTCCCCCCTTTGTCTCTTTATCTCTCCCTCCCTCCCTCTCTCTCTGGGAACAGACAGACAGACAGACAACAAATGCGTCTTATAAGTATAGAGATTATTCTGAAAAAAAAAAAATAAAAAAAAAAAAAAATTTCACTATCGGGATTTGAACCCACACATAGTCGGCCAAATTTGAGTCACGGCCATGCGAGTAACCGACTGTGCTAGCGAGCCACACAAACATAATCCAATTTTTAATACGTTATGCGCGCAAGTTCTATTCGATCATCGGGAAATGACGTCACAGAGGAATTTTATTTATGGCGCCGTCGAGATTACTTTAATATAGTAAAATACTAACATAAAAAAATAATTACAATTAAACTACCCATCCAGATGAAACGAAACCTCTCCTATAATCTTCCCCATGTAATTATGTGTATGTGTAACAAATTTCACGTTATTTGATTGTCTGGATCTTGAGTTATAAGGGAACAGACAGACAGACAGACAGGCAGACAACAAATGCGTCTTATAAGTATATATATATATATATATATATATATATATAGATAGATAGATAGATAGATAGATAGATAGATAGATAGATAGATAGATAGATAGATAGATAGATAGATAGATAGATAGATAGATAGATAGATAGATAGATAGATAGATAGATAGATAGATAGATAGATAGATAGATAGATAGATTGATATATATATATATAGATATATATATATGGTTGTAAGGCTATGCTATACTTTTACTGAAAGGTACAGTACTGTAATTATATATATATATATATAACTTTTAAAGCAGCTAAGTAGTGTTGTTTTAGTCCCAGGTCATATTTTAGTTTCAGTTTTTATTTCGTTTTTTCTGTAATAATTTTAGCTTTCGTCTAGTTTTAATCTTGCTTCTAATTTTAGTTTTAGTTCTCGTTGACGAAAAGTCAACATTTTCGTTAACGAAGGTTTTAGTTTTAGTTTTCGTGAACGAAAGCAACACTATATTTTAGTTTCAGTTTTTATTTCGTTTTTTCTGTAATAATTTCAGTTTTCGTCTAGTTTTAGTCTTACTGCTAATTTTAGTTTTAGTTTTAGTTCTCGTTGACGAAAAGTCAACATTTTCGTCAACGAAGTTTTTACTTTTAGTTTTCGTCAACGAAAACAACACTACAGCTAAGCTTGTCCGGGACGCGGCGGGCGGTGTGTGGGGAATCCGTTCTAGAAATAAATAAAACAAAAGTATTTGATAAAGTAATCACGTAACCAGCGAGGTCACGAAAACATAATTCAAAATGGCGCTGGCGTTCAATCGATTTGATATTTCTTTTTTTTTAGTTTCTGTGGTTTGTAAAAGTCCTAAATATTAAATAATAATATATAATATCACTCAAATTTTTTTAGTTTTTATTACAACCGATAGCATTTTAACATCGTCAAAATGAGTCAAACGTAAACAATAAGACTAGCGAGCGCGTTCGTAAATAAAGTTTATAATATTAAAAAAAAAAAGAAATTCTGCAAAATTCTATACAAATTAAGTCACTATCTACGTTTGTGAAAACAAAACTTCTGCATCCGAAGGTACACATTTTTTATTAATTTAAATGTATACTATTTGTAAATATTACATTGCTAATATAAAGGTGGGAGGTATATCACAGGGTACTCCCTGTGACAGTGCACCAAATGGATGATCATGTTGAACGGAAGTGAGACGTAAAACGTAATTTTTGACGTATGAAATGTAGGTCATTTCTGCACATTACGAAGGTGGCATAAATCAGCACTTAATTTACCTAATTAAATTAATTACATTAATTAAATTGATTATGAAGAGGTTTCACATTACACCTAGATTTCCCAGGCAACGCCGGGCTTATTATCTAGTAGGTATATATAGTTTATACTATAATATATTCATAATAATAATAGAGATATATCGAAGCATATAAAACCTATATGGCATTTATACTATAATATATACACACTTAATATATAGGTGTGTATCTATAGCTATGTAAATACCATATACTTAATTGCACATTTACAGAAATGACAAAAATAGTATATCAACTTTATACAAAGCAGAAAATGTTAATAAGTTATAAAACGTGTACATTGTACAGCTATAATGTAGATTAAGAATTTTAAAAAATACTGTAATATGACTTTCTTAACATGCCGACTTATTTTTCCAGAACATATATCGTTTCTTAGGCATTGTCAATAAATTCAAACGATGAAAATGAAGATAGGAAGTAGCATCCATTGATGGTGTCAACTAGACCCCTCGGCCGGCGTCGCGCGCCGGACACGCCGCCGAATTTTCGTCCGCCGTAAATCCACCGAAAAATATACGGAGCGCCGCATTAGCCGCCGTATTTTATCCACCGTTAGATGACCTTTGCTGACCATATCAGCTATGTTTTGAAAGATCTTCTGTTTATCACAAAAAGCTGTTCATAACTAGCTGCCATGACGGTGCTGCAAATATGACAAAGACTTCAAAGCTTTTGTAGGTTGACTCTTATCAATCTATACTTGACTTGAAAAGAGACGTTAAAAATATTCTCAAGCGTATTGGTCGAGTTGATATTTGTCTCCATGAAGATGAAATTGAATTTTTAAGTGAGCTCGTTAACTTTCTGAAACCATTTCAAGACCTAACTGATCTCTTCAGCTTTTTAATGCCAACCTGATCAACTATTCCACTCTCAGTTCTCCACCAGCTTGACCATCGATTTCCTGTAAATGATCACATCAAGCTGCATTAGCTTCTTGATCCAGGTTCCAAATTTTTGATTCCAAGGTAAGAAGCAACCACAATTCTGTAGTATGCCACACAGTCAGCAATGGCCCAGTGGATTAATCATGTCTAGAGCTGATGTATCGCATTCACAGCTAGTCAGTGAACATGTTTCTGAAGAAACCCGATGTAATCGATTGCGAATGGAGCTGATGAATGAGCTGAGAATTGAGCAGTCACCTGACGATTGTACTAATAATGTTTTTTTCTTTTATTT
This sequence comes from Bulinus truncatus, assembly GCA_021962125.1. NCBI lineage: Eukaryota > Metazoa > Mollusca > Gastropoda > Planorbidae > Bulinus > Bulinus truncatus. Next base: position 1,025,301 of record JAGDYQ010000191.1, read on the forward strand.
TTGCTCTCAATAGACCACTCAGTTTGCAGTAAAATATTTTTAAATACATATATTGTGTACTATAATGAAATGTTTTATAATCTAGCAGTTAGTACTGTTGTATTTTGATTTTTTGAACATTTATTTCAGATGGCAGTGGAAATTACAAATTATTTGAGGGCGCCTGTTGTTCAGTTTCATGATGTCCTCGCTTTCTGGCGTAGCAGTGTTGCATCATCCTCGTATCCACAACTTACTTAACTGGCTGGTCTTCACCTATCATTATCAGCATCATCTGTACCAGTGGAGTACATGTGTTTGGTTACTGGTTTGATAATGAATAGCAAACGATGAAGTCTAAAATCTGATAACTACATCGCGTTTGACAATTATAAACTGATATTTTAAGTGCTTATCAAGGTATTAAAACTGAATGAGTGGAATGTATTCATTCACTGTATTAACTATTAGTAGGACAGCATTTAAAACTGTTTTTTCTGTGTTTTAAATAATAAAACTTTTCCCCAAGTATTGTAAAAAAAAGTGTTTTATTGCTGAAGCTTTATTAATTTGTTATTGTCTAGGCTTCAGCGGAATTTTAGCCAAATATTTCGTAATCAGCCGAGAATCAGCCGCAAATGTCAATGTACTCAATTTACGGAGAAATCCGACTAATCCGGATATCAGGAGAAAAATTATGTCAGCCAGCCGAAACTTTAAAAAAAAATTCGGCTGGCAGCTCTAGTGTCAACAAATTTTAATGCGCATTACTGAGCTCTCAACTAATGTAGAGCACAGTGATGGGCATGCGTCAGGCGTGCAAAAAATTTCTTTTTTCAAATAAGAGTTACTCGACTTGCCTTCACATGATCACATAAAGCATATTTAGCCAATCGTTATGCGTATATTATTCGAAAGTTATCTATTTTTGGATCTCCTAGGCATTATGTATTTTTAAAATATCTACGTCATTGGAAAATTCGAAATCACCGGAAAATAATGTTTCATTTAATATGCGATATCACTACGCATGTGCATAGCAACTAAACACATTATATTATGGCTATGAAAAACGAAGTTTTACAAAAAAATTAATAATTACATGTTAATAATGTGTCTATTAAATGCATTTTTTCATAAAAAATACATTCTTTTTGTAACTTTTAACACAATAAATGTAAAGTTAAATGCATAGACAACCTATATATAGACTGGGCAACGACGACCTTTACATAGGCATAGTTTTGTAGTTTCGGGCCGCCATCTTATGCAGGACCAATAAATGACTGCACTTACCTATATTCTCAGTATTTCACATTAAACTTAATCGTAGTTAGAATAGCTTATACTCTACAAACAAATATATAAAAATAAATAAAATGTTTTCAACAATATAATTTACTGTCTCAGATCTATCCGGAAAGCAATATTTACATTTGGGAAAACTTGTCACCAACCTATTCTGTTTTGTGCTGTAAGCATTTCAGCCACATATTTCTTGTCAGCAAACATCCGTGAGAACAAAAGAAATTTATTAGTAAACGCCTCTTCCAGATCTGATGGGTACATTTCAATTAGTGACTTGGCTTTCGAAACTGTTTGATCAGTTGACAGAGATCTGTCCAGAAGAAAGTTGAGCCTTTCATGTAGTGTTATGTAGGCTGCTCTCCGTTTTCCCATCGCAGTAATACTTATCTATAATAGCATAAAAACACTGAGTACGAAATTTTTCACAAGGACTCATACCTAAAACTTGATCATTAGCATACACAACTTCATCATGAAATCGGTGTCGCTGTCGTTTTGCTTTGCGTACATTCTTTATAGTCTGTTTGTGAGAGCTCTTTTGCTATACCTTCTTATATTTCAAATTTATCGCGTGTATCATGAAAGTTAAAAACAAGACTGTCATACATGTTGATGATGGTCATTAACTCAGTTCCAGGCTCTTGTATAGCTTTGCTGACAATATCAAATTTTTGGAGCAGATCTTTCCAAATCACACACATTACGCTGTCTCGAAATGGTCCAACTTCTTTATGAGTGATTTGGCTACATGCACAGATGCTGGTGGTTGACGTTCACTTGTAGCAACATCAGACAATGTTTGTCAAATTTCCTTATAATTGGTATAAAAGGCTATAATAGCGTCACTTCGTGCTGACCACCTTGTTGCTGATAGTCCTTGCAATATAATTTTGTTTTTCTTTCAGGCGCTCTGTCAATTTTAACCATCGAAGCGATGAGGGCCAAAAAAAACGTGTCGACTGACTGAACAATATCAAAATAGTTGACTGCGGCTGATCCACAACAGATGAGCCTACCAAATTTAATCTGTGCTCAGCGCATGGCACCCACTCCGTTAATTTATTAATCTATCCAAATCTAGCTTGTACGCCCGAATAAATCCAACTCATGTTACTCGCATTGTCATAGGACTGCGATCTGCAATTGCCGATATCTAATCATGAAGTCTGATAGTACTCACCAACAGATCGAAAAGGTATTTACCAACGTGTTATTCAATTGGAATGAACTGAAGAAAACTCTCTACAACAGTTCCACTTTTGAGAACATAGCGAACAACAACTGTCAGCTGATCCACATGACTGATGTCAGGATTGGAATCTATACTGATTCCATAATATTTAGCATACTTAGGTTCAGAAAGTATCTGCGTCAATACTATAGATCTCATTAACTCAATAAATTCATCACATATACTGGCAGAAAGATATGATACATTCCCCTTTCCGGGGTTGCATTGACCATTAGAAAGGGATCAAATTCAGCAAAAAGATCAATGCTACCAAGTTAATTTCCATTGTTATAACACTTATGTAAATGGCTGTTACCGCGAAAAGCTAACCCTCTTTCAGCAATAAATCTTATAAGAGAAACTATTCTCTAGTGAATATCAGTCTAGTATTTGCACAATTTTTGCTTCTCCATTTACAGTTTTTCGTCAATTCTAGATGTCTGTTGACATTCTAACATCCTTGTCAGAGCAGCAATGTGATCCTTCGACATCTCATGTGATGTAATCCTTGCGATGGCGTTTTTCAAGTCATCAAAACCATCAATAAAATGATTTGCAAAACCGGTGTTGTAGTCAAACAGCTTGCACACATAGCAAAACACTTTACCCGTTGAATGAGAATAGAGAAGCCAGTCTCGCGTGGCTATTTCACCATTTGTTAACGTTCTAGCAAAACATTTTTGCGTACATATCTGATCTTGTCACCAAATTTTCTACCCCTTTAATGTAAAATCTGATTCCAAAAATTGTGAAGGAAGATGTTCAGCATAACGTCTTAGATGTGGAGTTATTTCCCAATCCGCTGGATCACTTGAATAACTGTATTCTTTGTGATGCAGCTCATGCTTCAAACCAGCATCTCCCACTGACTCTAATATACAGTATGAGTCTGTAGGCAAATGAAACACAGCAGCTTCAGCATGACCCATAACAGAATTTGCATATTCCATTTCCTTTGTAACACTTGTTTCGGTTATTGCACTTTTTTCAGCACAGTCCGGCATCATTATTTCTGGTTTTGAGGGATTGTTGGTGTACATTGTGGCCGAAGAAGTAAATGAAATGTCATTATCACTAGTATTACTAGTTTTACCTGTAATGCAATCAGTGTCTCTGCTAATAAATTGCAGCAACTAACCCCAATTTTTTCAATGCTTTTCCTTTCTCCTCCTTTTTCTTCCACTTCTCAAATCCACTCTTGTGTTTCCTATTGTATCCATCAGACATGGTTATTTAAAAGTACTTTCGTTACTTTTTAAAATTTTGTAAGAAAAAAGAAGCAACGATTAACGATAAACAACGAATGCGAAGGGCATGATGTAACACCGCAATTACTACGTCATCACTCCATACAGTCTGCATAGAATAATTAACAATGCGGAAAGTTTATTTAGATTTCAAATCGCAAAGAAGTGCGGGTGCATTCTTGAAAAAATATAAAAAAAGAAGTCGGTGAGGGCCTACGATTTTGAAAAGGCCTAGGACCTAGTATGACCTTAAAACGGCCCTGTCCTCACTATCACTGTATTCGGAGATTCACATCTGGATGTCAAAGGTTCTGAAGTGTGTTTGTCCCTTTTTGAAGGACAGTTGTATATCCAACCCTGCCTCCTAATTAAATTTGTCTTTTATGCAGTTCTTTATCTTCACCACAAAGCCAATTTCCATTTGTTTTTATTACATCAAACAAATTAACAAGATTTTTTTTTATAAATTCTGAATTTGGTCGCTTTCTGTGTTTTTTCAAAAGAAGTGATAAGTTTTTAAACCTTTGCCGGCACTTGCTAATTGGAAAGAGCAGGAAAATTCAGTTTCTCCCAAAGTTTCAACAATTCGTCACTTATAATTCTGAGTCGGTCTCGTATTCCTTCTATCTATAATACAAATTTTACATCATATGTTCCGGTTTCCGTCTGTCATCGCTACTTCCGTCTGTCATCGCTACTTCCGTCTGTCATCGCGACTTCCGTCTGTCATCCAACATGGCGGCATAAACAATTCATCCAAGATGGCGGCATAAACAATTCAAAGATGGCAGAAACATTTACTGTTTTCTTCTTAACATGCATGATACGGCTACCAACTGGCCAGCCGAGTAAGAATAGTCTCAACATGGCTGCCAGAATTGACATTGGACCAGCCATATGTTTAGTGCCGAGGTGACAAAACACCGCACACTAACATACGGCAGGTAAGATCATGAATGCCAAATGGCAATCACAATGCAATACGGTTTTCTACCGCCTCAATCATTACCAAAGGGCAAGAAGCGATCTTAGGAGAAGTAACACAAAATCATGCCAAAATATTTGTGATACTCTCCGAAACAAATTTAAAACGAAATGTTGTTCCAAAAGCCTATCTATATCTCACAGTAACAGAATAAATCTATGGTGTTCAATTAGTTATTAAATGAGAAGCGATCGTAAAAGAAATATTTACAGAAATCGTTCAATTAATATTCTGTGTTATGTTCGACAATCTCAATTTTAAACCAAAATTATGGATACCTAAATATAATGTAATATTTATATTGTTTAAATTGTTATTATTTCTAAAATATGTCTATTTCTAATGTACATTTATTTCCCTTTATTACTAACCTTATATACGTCACTTTTTTTTCATTTTTTGACTATTACGTCACATGAATGAAATGAATAAGGGTTGAGTTTGAGTAGCGCCGTACACAACGTTTACAATGCAAACTAATCATTTATGATGGGGGCTTCACACAGAGGGTGTATGGAGGGGGCCCAGTTTGAGGAGGGCCCCCAAAAAATTTTTTAACTAAATATTAAGTACATTATCTCATGTCAAAATGTAGTGGCTCCCGAAGATGCCTAAAATCCCTTGGTTCGGCATTGGCTTCACAGAACTATAATGTTGAAAGCTTTGATATGTCTTTCTTTTTTTAAGAGGCCTAATGTTTTCTGCGTCTGCGGCCTCAACTGCATTGATGGAATACTATGTTTTTAATTGAAGGTCAGCTAAAGCTACACAACGATTCTTTCTTCTCGGGACCAAGCTTGAAAAAAAGCGTCAAAAAATTATCTCATGCCAAAATGCAGGGGCAGCCCCCAAAGAGGCCAAGCCACCGGGCCCGTAAATTCCTAGGTTCTGCACTGCCGGGTCGGCAATTTTTCTTAGTTAATTGTACTATGCTACAATGTAAAACAGTAAACATGTAGCGTTTTGCTTAACACAAGCACTCACTCGCGTCTCCCTTTTTTTTTTAAATACGCCATGTTGAACGTCATAAAACATTAAATGAATAACTGTTTGGAAAGGAGTCCATTAAAATATTATGAAGGAATATGATTTTAAGAGTTGTTGTTTATGTCTACCCATAGTGAGGATTATTTTTTTTGGGAGGAACTATTTAACATATGAACTTTATTTGATGTATTATTAGGTGTCCATATTCTCAAATGTATTTTGGCTACAATAATTAGTTCATGTCCTTGGGGCCACTGCAAGTATATAGACCAGAGATGAGCGGACAGCGGACGCGTCCGCTTGCGGACGCAGATCCGCAGACTTTTCCGAATCAGCGGACTGACAGCGGATGCTTCGTATGGTTAAGTTGCGGACTCGCGGACTGACGCGGATCTTCTTTAGCGTTACCATAAAAAATTTCAAGTCATTTAAACAGCTAAATTTCAGCAATGCGGACTGACTGCGGACCAATGCTGTAAGATTCTGCGGACGCGGACGCGGATCATTGATAGAAATCCGCGGACGGACGCGGACGCTAAATTTCAAGATCCGCACACCTCTGATATAGACTGATTGTTAACGCGCTAATATATATATCACCATTTTCAACTCCAACTGTGTGCCTATTCGCCGGTCCGGGTACCGGGCCTTTGATAACTAGTATTCATAAATAATCGCGAAAATCTTCCGACAATATTTTTGTTGGAAGGCATTTTACATAGCATTTAGCTCATATCCTGTTTAAGTTTGTGTATACAAAGACGGCGTTTAGTTCTTGATTTCAAGTTTTGTGCCTATATTCCCCCAGCCGCTTACATTGGGGATTTTGACATTTTAATTTGTAAAAACTTGATTCCAAGAAGTTCTCAACAGCAAATCTCCAGAAACAATGCTGCAAAGAACAAAATAGTTTAAATGATACGATATAGTAAAAATTTACAGTTTAAAATCTCACATCTGTTTGGTCAAATTTCTGCTTGTCGCAAGGTCTAAAACAAGATGACTGTAATGGACAGCACAATCTACAAATTAAAAATATAAATAGCTTCGCTTCAATCAGATTGTCCAATAGAAAATTAATATATCTAAAGAATTTTGTACTCACAAAAGTCACATTCTCCTGTTAGTTAATTTGACAACCCATACACTGATGATTAAGGAATTCGAGATGAGGGTAGGCGCGGGAAGTTTTTTCATGAACCGATAAAGTGAACATAAAAAATGTTATCTATGGGTAAAAGTTCATCTAATGCAACATCAGGAAAATTCAAGTTTTGAAAAAAAAGATGTTATAACCCTAATGTAGACATGTCAAAATTCCAAGTTAATACATTAATGTGTTGTGCTTATTATGTAAAGTACTAGTTGAAAAGCCTGCTGACGCTGGCTGCTTGCTACCTGCGATATAACAAGAAATCCTTGTTGTGTTTAGATTTCCAGTTTTGGATTTCCCCAGACTATTTTTAACCGAGCTTGCGAGTTACGTCCCCTTGAGTGAGACTAAAATTTTGAAATTCCCCAGACTATTTTCAGCTGCAGAAGTTATACACACGGTCGAAAGGTCTACCGCCTAATCAATTTTACTAGATTTTTAAATACGATTAATTAGGTTAATTATGTGTTGATTTATGCTACCTTCCTAATGTACAGAAATGACCTACATTTCATATGTCACAAATTACGTTTTACCCGTCAACGCTAACCAACGAAACCAAACCAAACAACCAACCAACCAAACCAACTGAATCAACCAATCAAACCAACAAAACCAAACAACCAACCAAACCAAATAACCAAACCAGCTAACCAATCAACCAAACAAACCAACTGAGCCAACCAATCCAACCAACCAAGCCAAATCCGTCACAAATTACGTTTTACCCTTCAAAGCTAACCAACAAAACCAAACCACTAATCAAACCAACCAACCGAACAAACCGATCAACCAACCAAACCAACCAAACAAACCAAACCCACCAAATCAACCAAATCAACCAAAGCAAACCAACCAACCGAACTAAACACCATTAGGTATAGGTGCTAATTTATGTCATCCGTTACGTTTTACCCTTAATTCTCTCAATGTTAATATCAAAAAGCTTTTATAAAAATGCACTGATAAGTAAAAAAAAATAACTACTTTATTATGCCATTTTGCAGCACAAAGGCAAGTTGGTGTGGCACAATACAACACCCGCGTGCATGATCAATTCGGCTTTCTTAGTCGGGAAATGACGTCGTAGAGGATTTTATTTATAGCGACGGCGTTCCCATTCTGTACAAAAAAAGTATCATCAGGAAATAACGTCATAGATTAAATATAGCTACCACACACGGTCGAACATACAGACGTATGGTTAGACATTATATATTAGATTATAAAACAACTAGATATTAAGCTCGGCGTTGCCCGGGAAATCAAACCAAATAACCAAACCAGCTAACCAATCAACCAAACAAACCAACCAATCAACCAATCAACCAAACCAATCAACCAAGCCTAACCCGTCACAAATTACGTTTTACCATTCAACGCTAACCAACCAAACCAACCGATCAACCAACCAAACCAACCAATCAACCAAACCAACCAACCAAGCCAACCAATCCAACTAACCAAACCAACAAAGCCAAACCTGTCACAAATTACTTTTTTCCCGTTAACGCTAACCAACCAAACCAACCAAGCCAAACCCGTCACAAATTAGGTAAAGATATCGGGAAATGACGTCATAGATTATTTATAGCGACGACTTCCCCACACGCACGCACGGACTACAATATAGCTACTTCATTAGTGGGACTTTTAAAAAATAAAACAAAAAATGTGTCATTTTTAAAATTTAGAATTTGATGACAGATAAACATTTTTAGGCTAATAAAGATAGAGGTGTCAAATTATAGACATAGATATTTTAATGAATGGTATTTAATGTTTCTTATTATAATAAAAAAATAAGTTAATTTTTTTTTTAATTTGATGGCTAAAATGAACATTTTTTTAAGGCTAAAAATAATAATTTTTGAACTATTAAAGATAGATGCTTCAAATTTTCAATTGAGATACTTTAATGAATACTGATGTATATGCTTTTTTGTACATTTAGCTTTGATTGCATTATTATTAATTAGTAATTTTTTAATAAACTTAATTTATTTGTAAATATTGGATTTCTCACTTGAGTGACTATTGTTCTCATATTGAAGATAGTGAAGAGTACAGACTGACAATTACTTATAGAACAATATATCATTAAGTTAATGGTTAATTTTTTTTTCAACAAACCGATAAAGTAATAATTACAATTAATTTCAGAATTCCAGAACAACTTTTTGCAATAAAATATTTTTATTTATACAAAATGTATATACATATATATATTAAGGTGGTCCAAAAATATTTTTTTTCGACTTTTCTAAATTTAAGGCCTGCATTGTGTTCTGCCAGGAAAAAAAAAGGGTTTTCTGAAAAAATGAATACAATCGTGAAATATTTAGGGGTTGCACAAAGGCAATGAAAACATTGATTTTCTACTAAATAGTAATTTAATGGTTTATGTTAATTGTTTAGTGTTAAACATGAAATAACAACCTCAAAACAAATAAAATAATAGGATGCAACAAAGCAAAGTGTTTACTGTTTATGGACGTCATATTCACTGATTGCTTTTTGCTAGTCCAGTAACCACTGTGGTCTTCTTTGCATCCGAATATAATCGTCAGTGTTCTTGCACCACCTAAGTAAGAATTGCTTCTGGTCTTCTTTTCTGCATAAAACTGCGTTTAAATCCAGAATCAGTTTCTCTCCTCTTTCGGCTGTTTCATTAACAACTTTCAAATCGGTTACAACCTTTTCTGCATGTTTTTATTCATTGCTGCTGCTCCATGTTTCAGGGGACATCTCCAGGAATGAATGTGGCAAACCAAGAATTGAGAAAAATGCCTTTGTATTGGTTGTAACAAAGAAGCTCATGGGCTGGTCTGCATAGAATCCATTGGAATCAAGATGCTGAGCTCGATTTGTAGATCCGGGTTTTTCTTGCATATTTTTAAACATCTGAACCTTTTGCTTGGGATCAATATTTTCATTAAAAAAAGCGAGGCCCACTGTAATTTCACTTAGATACCATCAATGTTCCCTCTAATTTTTGGCGGCGCTGCGCGATAAAAAAAATTATTGTGCAACTTTATAGAGCTTCGAAAAAATTTGGGCGCCAATTTGGAATAAATTATAAAAAATTGGGTGTTGTTTGTAGTCCGAATCTTCGAGAATTACTCCAACAATGTTAATAAAAAAGCAACTATTTCTATATGACTTAGTCTAAAACTAATAAAACTGCTAGTCACCTAAAATAACCAGACAAAATTGAAAATAGGGTTTTCTGAAGTAATTGCTAATCGCTATTGAAATTATTAGCTATTGGTAGTTTCAGGAACAAAGGAAGTGAATCTATCAATCAGTCACTTAAATTCATGTCAAAATGCAGGGGCAGCCCCCAAAGAGGCCAAGCCCACCGGGCCCCTAAATCCCTAGGTTCTGCACTGCCGGGTCGGCAATTTTTCTTAGTTAATTTTTCTATGCTACAATGTGTATAACAGTAAATAAACCACCTGATAAATATGAAACGTTTTGCTTAACACAAGCACTCACTCACGTCTCTCTTTTTTTTAAATACGCCATGTTGAACATCATAAAACATTAAATGAATAACTGTTTGGAAAGGAGTCCATTAAAATATTATGAAGGCATATGATTTTAAGAGTTGTTGTTTACGTTTACCCATAGTGAGGATTATTTTCTGTGGGAGGAACTATTTAACATATGAACTTTATTTGATGTATTATTATGTGTCCCTATTCTCAAATGTATTTTGGCTACAATAATCTGTTCATGTCCTTGGGGCCACTGCAAGTATATAGACTGATTGTTAACGAGCTAATATATATATATCACCAATTTCAACTCCAACTGTGTGCCTACTCGCCGGTCCGGGTACCGGGCCTTTGATAACTAGTATTAATAAAAAAATATACGGACGTAATTAGCCTTGTTATAATAGATGGCGCTGTATATCATTTAATCTCATTTCCGGCATGTGATTTTGACGAGAATCACATGGGAGTCACTTCCGGCGTACAAGAGTTTTCTAGCAATAGTGATTGTATAGAGGAAAGGCAACATTTTAAACAGTTTATTTCATAAAATGGTCTCTTTTTTAGGTAAGAATACGTTTTATTTTCTATAACTAGAAACACAATAACTAAATTAATGTATAGTTTTCTAAAATTGTCTTGAAAATTCCTAAATATCAAAATAAATGCATTGTGTAACATAACATGGTCATGGGCAAGGCAAGTTTGTTTGTAATGTGTACGCAACGTTCTGCTGTGTGATTGTAAAAAAAGAAATTTCACGAAATGGCCCATTATTCAAACAAAAATATAATTATAATAGTTTTTTTTTAAAGTGACATGCCACAGTGATAAGTTCTGACATTAATACAAGTTAAAGTAGCTTAATCATTTATCCGTCATGTTCGCCATGAAACTATGACTCAGTATAGGGCTGTATTTTCGGCCAAGCCAAGGCTAAGAACGTAAACGTCGTTTCATGTGGTTATAACTTAAATGTCATGATATTTATAAAGCTATGATATAGTAGTTTAAATTAGCTAAATTGTTGTTGCATCATTTAATAATGCAGTCATCATAACTTATAAGGTCATTTAGTAAATAGTAATAAGGACCATTAGGCTGAGCACTAAGTCTAAGTGTTAAAGCAAGGCTTAACTTAAACCTAAGCATAAATAATAAAAGCTGTGAAAATTATTTTTTTTATCAATAGTTAAACTTTTTTGTTAGAAAAATGTATTTATTATTATAAATAAATGATAATTTTATTGCTGAGAAAAAAGATAATTATTTTTACAATGCATTAAGAAAAAAATAAAATTGGTACAAATACTTTTTATTTGATCAATGAACAATTTTTTTTCTATTTTACTTAGGCATCTTATGAACACAAACTAATGCCTTGACTGAAGTGTGCAAAATCTGAACATGCAGAGTGTATAAGGAAGCCTGCAGTGGAACCCCCAAGGCCAGAGAAAATTCGACCGCCCAAAGACCACTTGGAGAAGGTCTTGCGAGCAGGAGATGAAAAGCAGCAAACAGACATGGAGGGAATTGAAAAAGCCCCCCCCCCCCCCAAACAGAGTGCTCTAGAGAGTGGTTGCAGAGGTCCTTTGCTTCGCAAGAAGTTCAAGTAAGTCAAGATTGTATAAATGGGGATGGGTGGTCGAGTGGTGTAGAATGCTTGACTGTTGACCAGAGGGTTCTGGGTTCGAATCTCACTGAGACCCTTTGGATTTTCAGGTGAAAGTCACCAAGTCCACCTAGCTTTATATTGGTACCTGACTTTTAAGTTGGGGGAGTAAAGGCGACTGGGCATTGTGCTAACCACACAATCCCTTTATATGCCAAGGTTACTGAAACACTTCATCTGCCCCAATGAGCCCTTAGGGGCTTAAGGGAACTTCAAGATTGTATAAAGCTGATTTAGTTGACATGTCATAGGGATTTGCTCAGTGTGTTGGAACTAGAAGGGATCTAACTTGTGTTTGTCATTAATTATATACCAGTACATGAAATTTAACTAATTATGCATTGTAATAAAATTTGTTAGAAACAGAAAATTACATTGGTCTCTGTATACAGATAAATAATTTAATTTAAAATAATAATTAGCTAAATTAAAAGCAATAGAACCATATTTACAGGCAATTTGTTTTTGCTTGGATTCCCAACAGTCAGAATTATAGATCAGTAATGGCTTTGAGCTATGGCGTTAATTATAAACCTTTAGTATAAAATCATAAATGTGCTGATATTTACTAAAACTAATTCACGTTGATTACATTCTTTTTTCTAGACATACTTTGTTACTGCTCAAAAGCTTCATTTCTGCCAAATGACTATGGTATCAGGAAGGATCAACCTTTACGATTCAATGTCTTTTTTTTTTGGTAAATGATTTGCATAAAAATATTTATTGAATACAGTGTTGAATATTTTACGAATATTCTTTGTAATCTAAAGCACCAGTAAAAACCATAAAATTTGATGACCAATGATTAGTCACAAATTAGTGTGATTTATTTTAAAACAAATGAAATATAAAGTTATTCAATTAATTATAATGTTAACACATTTTTATTGTTAAAATTAAAGATAAAATCCAGCATGTTCGTTCTGTTTAGGAGTTGGGCAGGTGTTAGTACAGTGTAGAGCAAAGCAGAGGCGCAACTAGACCAAACTTTCAGGGGGGGGGGGAATCTCTTGTATTAAAAAAATCACATTTTTTATATATTTTATTTTAAACAAATTTTGGTCTAATCTTTTAGTTTTTTTTATTTCGGAGGGGGAAATGTCCCCAATGCCGCCCCCTAGTTGCGCCACTGGAGCAAAGTTCACCCAGCTTTATGTAAGCATCTGACATATTTTGTGGAAGCAAAGCCATCAGGGCATTGTAATAACAAGACTGAAACTGATGAAATGAGCACGTGTTCGTTTTTTTTTTTTACATTGATATTTTTTAAACAACTTTTTTTTCTCTTTCTAGATAAGTCATCATTTTGTCTTCCTGGTATGCATTTTAAAGAAAGTTTCAAAAGTCCAAGAATTCCATTCATTTGCTGTTATGTCCATCAAAGATTGAGATTTTCTTAATGGATTTGTTAAGAATTGATTATGTGTAGTATGTTAACAAGATAATTGCTAATAAATATTAATAGCTGTAATATGTGAAGTGTTTTTTTTTTTACTGTTGTGACTGAATTTGTATTATTTATTAGACACACAGTGTTTTACAGTTATGTTTACACAAATAAAACATTAGCAATTGCACACATCAAACTTATTCATCAAGTGCACAATAAGAGACAATTCTTTTTCTGTATTGTTAAAGCTTTATTTTAATTAATTAATATTTACTGAATGTAATGCTAATTCAACTTTATGATCAGGCAGGATGTCTATCCTATACTTTTGAAATGCTGTCATTTGGCTGGCTTTGCACATTTCAATCAACGCTTTAAGACTGAGAGTTGTGGCTATACTTCAACTTTTGAAGACCTATTAAATAAAAAAAATTGAGGCACCTAAAGATTGGTGCATTAAAATAGGCATCACTTTTTAATTACTCAGTAAATTACTGAAAAAAAATTATCATTTAAGCCATATAATATAAAATACAAATACTATAAATAATTATGTAAAAATAATAAAATCAAATTAATAATATGTGCTATACAATAGACTCGATAGTGATTTTTACCTCAATCAGAAAGTATTTACTGTCGTAAACAGTTGTCACAGCTTTGGGATTTGGTAACTTTGTCTTACCCATTCTTTGAACTAAAAAATAAAACAGATATTTGCAACATAACACAATATACAAATAAATAAAAATTTCAAAAGTTGAGATAATTATTTTCTTAGCTTTAGCCCCTTCCATATCTATCATTTAGTTAGAATGTTAGACTAATACTACAATACTATCAATTATTATTCATATATGAAGTGGCTCAAAAATGTTACTTCATACCTTGATCAGACTAATCCATGTTTAAAATCTCATTACTGTTAGTCTCTGGCGCGATGACTCAGTCAAAGGCTGGACTCAAAAGACTTATTTCAATCATTTGCATCTATCTGCTTGGACGGCTTGCTATCGATCGGCATGAATCATTGATGAATGTATTGCCAATGGAATAGTATGACTATGTTTTGTTCTTTCGCCTTGGCTAGAAATCAATCTTCAACAAACCTACTATTGGTTAATGTTTGCTACATATATATGGGTGTTTTATTACACTGTATTGTGTCTTTTCCGACTAAATGTCAGTAGAGTACACGTCTCTTAGTATGTATCCATGTTACTATTACGGTATGTTATACTCATTGTTCCGATCTTGTTGATTTTGTTTCGGAGACGAAAATCGTTTCATACCATCAATATCAAACAGTTAAGCTACCAGATATTTAAGTCCTACAGGAGCAATGTGCCTTTTTCACTAGAAAAATCAAATTTCTGTAATAAAACAACGATCAAATGTCATCCAACTCTATATAAGTTATTGAGAAAAAATGTTTGTTTGTACGCCCGATGTGTGCGCATCGAGTTGCGCAGTCATGCACAGTCTAAACAAATCTATTTTTAGTAATCTTTTGTTTTTCTAACAAGCTCTATAAATATTAGTTTGCACTCTCAATACAATAAGGTTGAAAAACTACTTCCCGTGGCTTTTACAAAAGAATAATCTCTAAAGTTAACAGAACAATTTTACGATACCGTTTGATTAATAAATAATATACTGTCGAAATAATAGTTTACAAACTAAAGTAAAAAGAAATATTTTACGACACCGTTTTGTTAACTGAAAAGAAATATGATGAAATATGAGTTTTTACACTGCGGATTGGTCAGAATAATTTTACCAAACCGATCGTTTAAATATTATTTTTAAATTAATGGATATTATGTCTATATCAAACATATATAGCAACACGCCGAGCAATTTACTGCAATTTCTTACTAATACTACTTTGTGCGCTGGGTTTCACGAAGTTCTAAACATAGAACCCGGGAATTTCAGTAGCTGAGCACTGCTACCATACAGGGGCCGTCCATTGATTACGTCACGCTCTAGGGGGAAGGGGTGTAAGATAGTGTGACCGTTTGTGACAGGGGGAGGGGGGTCAGACCAAGTGTGACGTCATATTTTTTTAATATGTTTAATTTTATTTCTAATTTAATATTTAATTTTTTTTAGTAAGACGTAATAGTTTTTAAAAATAATTTTCAAAAATTTTGTGAAACACTTGAATTAGATTTATCATTTTTATATCAAAATAGCATGCATGCATATCTTTTCAATGTGTTGTTCACAATTCCTCATGCTAGTTAGGAGCGCTAGTATATTGTTGCGAAGCCTTGTTTCATGTGCACTGCACATTGTGCAGCCTTACCGGGAGTGTTATTATTTCTGTATTATCTGCTGCATAATTATGTCATTGATCAAGAAATTTGGAATTTGTATTATAAAACAAAATATTTAGGATTCAGATGTAATATTTGTATATATAATCATTATTATCATGAACTTGAAAACAATTGTATTAAGTTTCTTTAAAATATATGATAAATACCAGTTAATGACATGATCATTTATTGGGGTCCTACTAAATGACGGAATTTTACGGACGGAGCTTTTTATCGTTACGTCAACTAATTTTACTCTCCGGCGGAGTTTTTTGTCCATTATTTTTACTTTTACTCTCCGGCGAAATTTTTTTTTTCGATTATTTCTACATCAACTTCTTTTACTCTTCGGCGGAGTTTTTTGTAATTAGTTTTTGTTCATTTATTTCTCCGTCAACTATTTTCACTGCGGTGGAGTTTTTTGTTCGTCGGAGAGTAAAAATAGTTGACGGAGAAATAATTCACAAAAAACTCCGCCGGAGAATAAAATTAGTTGACGTAACGATAAAAAAAAACTCCGCCGGAAAAGCAACGCTTTGACAATAAGAGAAAAAAACTGGTCGTCCTGCAATAGAAAGTGATCAACCATTGTTTCTCAAAGCAATTGTCGACATCGCTTTACATGGGTAGGCTGTACGTGAAAAACGACAAAGTGACTTATACAGAAGTATTAGAACATTAGACCAATTAAATTAGCAACTTAACACTATGTTTTCCATGTCAGCCAGAGCTCCGTTTACACTAGATTGTTGCCAAGACGAAGTTCAACAATAGAAGGGAATAGACACGTTTCCACAGTAGCAGACAAGCTAATCCGATCTCAGAACGATTCCCACTCCAAACACATGGATGGAAAGTTCTGCACAGCCACACTGAGACATTTAGAGGAATTATCGTCAGTGCTCGGACCTAACGAAGTGTGCTTCATTAGCCAGGATGATAAAGCACGAGTTCCAATAGGACTGACCGCAGCAAATAAACAGGCGCCATTGCTAATGCATGTGGAATATCGTGTCAGTTTACCAGACAACGATAGGGCTGTTGCAGCTAAACACAAACTTATTCCATCTGTTTATGCTGGAATTCGCATTGAAAAAGACTAGGAAAACCGGAAGTTGTAAGCTATTCAGGTCCAACATACTTAGCAATACGATCAGGGAAGCATTCTTCATCCACAGCTTTCGCTCATGTCTTAAACTTCGACTGTTGGATTTGAATGAATTCGATGAACTAACAAAAGATAAAAGAGACAATGTGATAAAACCTATTGTTGTTTTTACAGTGGATGAAGGGCCAGATGAAAATCCTCGCTATCGAAAAGTAATTGAAGTTGCAATCCATCACTTCGTTAAAAATAATCTTGATGCCTTATTCCTTGCAACCAATCCACCAGGAAGAAGTGCTTTTAATCGCGTGGAACGTCGAATGGCTCCATTAAGAAGAGAACTGTCTGGTGTCATATTGCCAAATGAACATTATGGCAGTCACCTTGATTCGCAGGGCAGAACAATCAATGAAGATCTGGAAAGTACAAACTTCAAGTTTGCAGGTGAAACTTTACCTGAAATCTGGTCGCATGTGATTGTTGACCAATTTCCAACAGCTGCAGAATATATCAACCCTGAGAAATCTGAATTGGATGCAGCAGGATTGGTGTCGTAGGATCAGGAATGGTTTGATAATCATGTTCGCACCAGCCAACAGTTAACTCAAATAGTGAAATGTCAGCCAAAAACTGTTGCGACAAAGTACGGAGCTCATATTTCAACGTTTTACCTTCGAGATTCTTTCCTCCTCCAATCCCAATCAACCAAATAACTGATGGACTCAGCTTCAGAAAGCGCAGATGCAGATGCTTATAAATTTCCTTCATTGTTTGTGGCACAAACTCTCAAATTTGATGACATTATGCAAAGATCAACACAGGACAACACAGAGCTCGGCGCAGTAGAATGTGCCAACCCAAAATTTTCCAGAATCAACTCAGATTAAAAGCATCCGTACTTTGAGAATCGCTGCTAGAAGGCAAAGAGAAATCGTGGCAATTATTGACAGAATGGAAAATGCACGTTCAGAGGATGTTGAGTGGCTAGATGAGGATGAAGTTAATCTGTCTGCAACTATCCTTCCAGGAAACGATGATGGGGAAAGATTTATGTAAGTCGTAACTATGGAGAAACACTTCACTTCACTATGGATGGATGATGTCTAGTGAATATTTTTTTTAATTAAACATAATTCACAGACCCACTATAAACATATTCAATATAGCACACGAATTGCTCACATAATTTGTCAGTCTAGTCCTTTTTTTAGTCGCATTGTTTTGTTTCCATTTGTATTATTTAATCACTGGTTTAGGTCAAGTTTTGCTAATCTACTTCTTATCCTGTGTCAATAAAATGCATAATCGGAAGATTATTTCAAAGTGGACCTCACCAATTGTAAATGAAAAGATAGCAGATAAATGATGTTTATTATATAATTGGCAAGTCTAATTTTTGCAATTTTTTTAAAAATTCAAATGATTGAGTTAATGTTTCTAAGAATGACTGTGACAACTGTTGACAATTAGTTATTCTACTATTTAAGTCATTTAATAATCTGATAGTTCTTTTAATATTTATATTTTAAGATAGTTTAATAGTGAAGTGTGTTATAAGTTTTCGATTAAATTTTAATAAAAAAAAAAAGTAAAGTTCCCTTTACACTAACGGGCCATCGGGGCAGATGAAGTGTAGAATTCATCTGTTTCTATAACCTCAGCATATGAAGGGATTGTGTGGCTAGCACAACGCCCAGC
The DNA here is from genome assembly GCA_021962125.1 of Bulinus truncatus. Classification (NCBI taxonomy): domain Eukaryota; kingdom Metazoa; phylum Mollusca; class Gastropoda; family Planorbidae; genus Bulinus; species Bulinus truncatus. Next base: position 1,043,883 of record JAGDYQ010000191.1, read on the forward strand.
CGCCTTTACTTCCCCAACTAAAGTCAGGTACCCATTTAAAGCTGGGTGGACTTGTAGGACGACTTTGTAACAAATTTCATGGGCCTCACCGAGGATCGAACACATAACTCTCAGGTCGACTGGTATCTACACCACTCGGCCATCCGTTCCACGAAATTTTAATTAGTTGTTAATTAATTAATTTTTTTTTCGAAATGGTAACGTACTTCAGGGGGGGGGGGGTCCCGAAATTTGTGACACTTTGTGATGGGGGGAGGTCAAACATAGCGTGAGGTACTTTATGGACGGATCACAGGCAAAATACGTCTCCCAACTGGCCAGCCAAGTAGGATATCCTCTAGCTGCCAGTAATGATATTGATCCTACCTAAAGTAAAGTGGCGAGGTGAGCATTACAGGGGTGGGGTGTCGGCCAAAATATTCCCCGACACCGACACCGGTGTCGGCATTCTATCATCGGCCAACACAGACACTGAGGTGGGGGGGGGGCAAAGGAAAATAACCGTGTATTTATTTTCCTTCCTTATACCTCATACTATTTATAAAGATGCACGTTTAATTTTTTTTTTTTTGCTACCGATTATTTTTTCGATATTTCATGTATACTTTCAACAAACAATATATAGTTATACACGTTTAATTATATCACGCTATAGTGAAGTTTATTTGTTTAAATGTATTAATATATATTTACTTTTGTACTGACTCTTTAAAAATTTATACTTATATTCAAAAGAGGAAAAAATGTTTCCGTAAGCATTTATTGATTACTAGCTGCAAGTACCCGACTTTGCCCGGGTTTAAAATAAGGTTTTCTGTTTACCTTCTGTTTTCTCCCTACCTCCCTCTCTCTCCTTCCCTCTCTCTCCCTCCCTCTCTCTCCCACTCTCTCAAATCTCTCTCCTCCACTCCCTTTCTCTCTCCCTTTTCTCCCATCTCCCTCTCTCTCCCACCCCTCCCTCCCTCTCTCCCCCTCCCTCCCCCTCCCTCCCTCATTCCCTCTCTCTCTCCCTCCCTGCCCCCTCTCTCTTTATCTCTCTCCCTCCCTCTCTCCAACCCTCTCTCCCTCCCTACCCCTCTCTCTCTCCCTCCCTTTCTCTTTCCCTCCCTCCCTCCCTCGCCAATCTTTCTCCCTCCCTCCTTTTCCCCCCTCTCCCTCTCTCCCCCTCTCCCTCTCTCTCCCCCTCTCCCTCCTTCCCTCGCTCTCTCCCCCTTCCTCTCTCTCTCATTCCCTCTCTCTCCCTCCCTGCCCCGTCTCTCTTTATCTCTCCCTCACTCTCTCCAACCCTCTCTCTCCCTCCCTCCTTTCTCTCCCCCTCCCTACCCCCTCCCTCCCTCCCTTTCTCTTTTCTTCCCTCCCTTTCTCTCTCCCTTCCTCCCTCTCCCATCTCCCTTCCCCTTCTCTCTCCCCCTCTCCCTCTCTCTCCCTCTCTCCCCCTCCCTCCCTCCCTCCCCTCTCTCCCTCTTCCTCCCTCCCTCCTTCCCTCTCTCTCTCCTTTACTGCCTCTCTCTTTATCTCTCCACCTCTCTCTCTCTCTCTCTATATATATATATATATATATATATATATATAATTATATATATATAATTTTATATATATATATATATTTATATATATATATATATATATATATATTAGGGTATCCCAAAAAAACTTTATTTCGATTTTTCCAAATTTAAGGCCTGCATTGTGTTCTGCCAGAAAAAAAAAGTGTTTTCTGAAGAAATGAATACAATCGTGAAATATTTAGGGGTTGCGCGAAGGCAATTAGTATTTTCATCAAAAAAAGCGAGGCCCACTGAAATTTCACTTAGATACCATACTTGTCGACTGAATTATAGGTCATTTAATGGCGCCCTTGCTGGAACTGAGGAAGTGAAACAGTCCTTGATCTTCAGAAGGTTTCAGCTTAAACTGCTTCTTAAACATTCACATCTTGTAGCCATGGGCGTATTCAAGCAGGACCCTCTTCTCAAATGTTTTTAGCAGGGCCGCCAAGTTGTTAGCGACGCCACTGTTCAATCCGTATTATTACGTGTAGAAGCATATGTATTTTCTATTGATAGGCAGTCAGTCCATCTATTTTTACGCTTTGTTTTAGCACAAGTAAGATATTTTTAAATAATAAAATATATATTCTGTACCCATCTTCCAATTAACCGTCGTGATTCCCCCAAAAACATGTGTATAAAACATTTGGAACAGTTTTATTAGGCTTCAGTGTAACACGTGTTCGCATAAAGGTTTAAATGGTTAATCAAAACCCATGGTTAAAAAAACAACAACACGTTAATACATTAACTCAAAGGTGTTTCAATTTCAAGCTCATTCTGGATAGAGTGGGGTGGCCCTAATAAGGGCCTTTTGGGGATGTTCAGTGTAAAACAAATGGGTATGTTTAACCACCGAAGCCGTACAGGGTACGGCCCTGGCGTTTCAGGGCGTAGACCACATCCATAGCAGTGACAGTCTTTCTCTTGGCATGCTCTGTGTATGTGACTGCATCCCTAATGACATTCTCAAGGAAAACCTTCAAGACACCCCTTGTCTCTTCATAAATGAGACCAGAGATACGCTTGACACCACCTCTACGTGCAAGACGACGGATGGCGGGCTTGGTGATACCTTGGATGTTATCACGCAATACTTTGCGGTGACGCTTGGCGCCTCCTTTGCCGAGTCCCTTACCACCTTTACCACGACCAGACATTGTTGCTGCAAACTTTTGTTGAAAGAATGAATACTGACGACCGAAACCGCCTGCTTTTATACGTTCGTTTGCCCTGGCTCACTCAACATGGCGGATGATCATTTTCAACCAATCGCTGCGTTGCAGGCTCCGCGAGAGAACCAATGAAATTACAAAAAAAACGAGAGTCGATGCGCTCGCTGATCAGTAGACAACACGCCGAGTGGGGGCTGGGATCGGTATGGCGGCTGTTTTGAAAAAAAAGATGTTTACCAATTTCTCCATTCATTATAACCCCATACGCTTATTACTATTTCATAAATGATGATGGATTATTATTATGTGTACTGAATGAATGGAATGTTATGGTGGTATTGAATGAAAAAAAAAATAATAAAAATAGAATAATAATAATAACACTTGAATATGTATGTACGTATGTGGGTCATATCGAATAAGTGTGCGTATATATATATATATATATCACATACTTGTGGCCAATTTTCAAACTTTAATTTATTATCAGTAAACAAGTTTAATGGACTGTCTATCTATAAAGTAATGAAATGTTACCAAACGGGAGATAAATGTGGGCACAAAATGAAGCGTCAACTCAAAGCTAATTGTGTAAGATGTGATGTGGTCCTAAAAAGGACCGTTGATGGGGTGGGTACTGTAAACCGGTGATTTAAGCACGCTCACCACGGATACGACGGGCAAGTTGGATGTCCTTTGGCATAATGGTGACACGTTTAGCGTGGATGGCACACAAGTTGGTGTCCTCAAAGAGACCGACAAGGTAGGCCTCGCTAGCTTCTTGAAGGGCCATCACTGCAGAGCTCTGGAAACGCAGGTCGGTTTTGAAATCTTGGGCAATCTCACGGACTAAACGTTGGAATGGCAGCTTACGGATGAGAAGCTCTGTGCTCTTCTGGTAACGACGAATCTCTCTCAGAGCGACGGTACCGGGCCTGTAACGATGAGGCTTCTTAACACCTCCGGTTGCAGGGGCTGATTTCCTAGCAGCCTTGGTGGCCAGCTGTTTGCGCGGTGCTTTACCACCGGTACTTTTACGAGCGGTTTGTTTTGTACGTGCCATGTTTTTTTGCGGGGTGACTTAAATGATCGGAAAAACGACTGTTACCAGGCTTATATAAACGCGCCTCGCCGCAAGCTCTGCTCGTAACGCGCCCATTGGTCATTTTCGCAGATTCGTGTTTTGATTGGTCGGATCGTTATGTACTCGACTGGAATGTTTCTCGTTTACCACATTTTTTTTCTAGTTTACATCGCTTTCATGTTTCACATACTTTATAATTCAGTAGAAATGGGCCCGACCGCAATAAATGTACATACGAAAATATTATATCAATCTTATAGGTGAAAAGCGGGCGACATTGACTAAATATTCTTTTAACAGTGAGAGGCGAAAGAATAAAGTTTCTGTGACACAGTTAGTTTTACAATACAAAAACAACGCTCGCGACGTGCAGTCATTCATTGGTCTAGATTGGCGCTTTCTGATTGGTTAATGCTTTCTGTACTCGAAAGGAATGTATCGCGTCTACAAAATGTAAACAAAGACTCCCCCGGTTGTCTGAAACTTTACTGCATTCGTTCCGTTCAATGTTCTTTAATACTAATAATAATACTACTAATAATACTAATGATAATACTAATAATAATACATTTTCTAAATAATTTAAAGAATGCAAGACTGATGGTGGGTTACATATTCATTAATTTACTTACTCATAGGTATTAAAGGGGTATCTTTTTGTAGACATTGTGCATGTTTTGTGACCCAACCATTGAATTATGCATTATTAAAGTTAGGTGAAACGTGAAGTTCACACCATTTCGATGATTCCGTGTAACTAAAATGAACAGTTAATTAACCAACATACACTGGGGTGAAGAAAACGCATCGAATCTGATGCAATTTAGTCAATGAGTAATACCAATTAATTTATAATACTTAGCACACACACAAACTTTACAAACTCGTGGCGAAAATAAGGTAGAAACAAGCTAATTGTTAATCAGTGGAGGTTGTCCTAAAAAGGACAGTGTTAAGTCTTTGGGACTGATGGGGGTGGGTGGGCGTATATATTTTTGATGTTTAACTCTTGCCACCTGGGGTCTTCTGTGTTTTCTTGGGCAGAAGTACGGCCTGGATGTTTGGCAAAACACCACCCTGGGCGATGGTGACACCTGACAAAAGTTTGTTCAACTCTTCGTCGTTTCTGATGGCCAACTGGAGGTGACGAGGGATGATTCTGGTCTTTTTGTTGTCTCTGGCGGCGTTACCAGCCAACTCGAGCACTTCGGCTGCCAAATACTCTAGCACAGCTGCCAGATACACGGGGGCGCCGGCACCCACACGTTCAGCATAGTTTCCCTTTCTCAAAAGACGATGGATACGTCCAACTGGGAACTGTAGTCCAGCCCTGGATGAACGAGACTTGGACTTGCCTTTAACTTTACCGCCTTTACCACGTCCAGACATTATCGAGAATGAGATGTTATTGAAAAAATAAAAGCTAGTGATAGCAACAACGCTGTCGCTGAGCGAAACGATTGAAGAGAAAAAGCGGGCTGCTAAAGCTTTTATACTAAACCGAGCGGACTTTCGGCAGGCGAGTTGCAGCGATCTGATTGGTTCAGCGCGCTCGTACTCTCTCTCGTACTCGACAAATTTCCACACCGTTTCGTATAAAAGGCGAGTGTTTCGTCTGTCTCGCTCAGTTTTTCACTAGAAAGCTAACCAGCAATGCCGCCCAAAGTTTCATCGAAAGGAGCAAAGAAAGCCGGTAAGGCTAAAGCCGTACGCACCGGTGACAAGAAGAAGAAGAGGAGGAGAAAGGAAAGCTACAGCATTTACATCTACAAGGTGTTGAAACAGGTGCACCCAGATACTGGTATCTCTTCTAAAGCCATGTCAATTATGAACTCATTCGTCAATGACATCTTTGAACGCATCTCTGCTGAGGCCAGTCGTTTGGCTCATTACAACAAACGTAGCACCATCACATCCAGGGAGATCCAGACTGCCGTCCGTCTGCTCCTACCTGGTGAGCTGGCTAAGCACGCCGTCAGTGAGGGTACCAAGGCCGTCACTAAATACACCACCAGCAAATAGAGAGACTTCTCCACCCCCCAATCCCACCATCTTAACAACGGCCCTTTTTAGGGCCTCCACATTGTTTACAATTAGTCTTGAGTGATGCAGCCATTTTAAACCTCTAGTTTTTTTTTTTTCTTGTAATGATTGTTTTTTTTTTTTGTTGGTTTGCAATCAAGGCACATTTCTTCATTTAAATAAGTGCATACAGTCTTGTGCACTACATGATGCTTAGAGAGATCACTTAACTTATAGATGACTGATGGATTAAAAAAAAAAACACATTACACCATGTTAGGATATCAAGTTTTTTTTTTTTTTTTCTTCCTTTAAAAGCTGTGCTGTAAATTATTGACAATTTAAGGATATCTATGCTCATATACAAATGACTATTTATATTTCAGTGGTTTTGATATTTACTTGGAAATAATACTGCGTGGGTCGCCAAAAAGTTTCAATAGTTTCTTAAATGACACTAAATAAGATTTATTTTAGCTTTCTTTATTGGTGGTTATATATATATATATATATATATATATATATATATATATATATATATATATATATATATATATATATATATATATATATATATATATATATATATTGCTGAGTTGAAATGTAGCTGACTTAAAGTAACCCTAAACTGGTGATATTTGTAGAAAAAATGTTTCAGAAAACGATTTTTGGCTTTGTTTTAAGTTCATTCATTTCTCTTTCAGAATATATCATACTTTTCACACAATAATATTTAGAGTTATTTATTAAATTATGTCACTACAAGCCCTTTTAAAGGGAGGAAGGCCAGATAAAAAAAAATCCTTATTTATTGTTGTGAAAATTTCTTATTTTGAAAAAATTTAAAAAAAGACATAATGCACAGTGTGTCTTTTGCACTGCTCCCTCACTTTTTTGACAAAATGTCAAAAAAAGTGAGTGAAATACGATGTGCTTTGCAATATGTCGTGAGGCTACCTTGTGTTTTGTCTTGAAAATTTGACAAATAATACGATCATAGGGACAAAAAATTTTTTTTTTTTCAATCTAAGCATAAAAGGGCTAAAAAAAAAAAAAAGTATTCAGGCAGTTAAGGAACACATTGATGATGATTCTTATGTAGCTGGGGGTACTGAATAGCTGTAAATTTTTGTAAATATGTTATTCTGATTTATTAGTTGTGTATTTACAAATCAGCCCTTTTTTGTTTTGGTTCTGCTTCAAATGCTATCAATTAAAAACATAAATCTAAAGAAAGACAAAAGAAAAAAATGTTTGTGCCAGTTAATATGAGTGGTTTATTCTTCAAAAATGAATGCACCATTAAGAACCAAAAAAAAACATGTTGATAGAATGTGGTTTTCAGGTCTTAGTATACATGTTCCTACAACATTTCATGACACAAGGAAGTAAATACCTATTAAGACACATTTATTTTCCAAATGGTTTCAATAGATTGAGCACACAATTAAACATGATAGTTTTATAATGTAGAAATGGATAATTAATAAAGAAAAAGCAGAATTTCAGTCAGCTTTGGTTCTTAATAATAAAAATGAAAGCATGTACTTACTCATGAAAACACTTGTTTTTGTTGTTGTTGTTGTTTTCTTGAGTTATATTCGCATGACACATCTCTGTTTGATTCAGGAAGAATTTCTGCAAGCTTCACTTTCTTTGAGTGTTTTTTTTTTATATTGATGACCTTGGGAAAACTCAGAGAGCTTTAATTAAAGTTCCTAGCATTGACTTTTCCCTCTCCGGTGGGCGTATCCTAATTTTTTTATGTTATAATTCTTTATATTTTTTTCCTTCGATCAATTTTTTTTTTATGTTTTATGATATAATGCGTAGCGGAGCCCTGGGGATGCAGGGGCAAAAAAAAAAAAAAGTTGATTTTTCGTAAAAATGTGGTAAAATATTCCAAGTTTGGGTTGAAAAAAGACATAATGCCCCAGGATTGTTTGTCGCTGCGGCTCCCTTTTTGGACAAAAAAGAAAAAAAACCAAAAAAGGGAGTGCTTCGCGCGCTTTTGAGGCCGGGCTGTTTGGTGACTAAGGGTGTTTTCTTGGGAAAAGTGAAATTTGGTGATTTTTTTTTTTTCTAATAAAAGTGATCAACTTTTAAATAAATATAATATGCTTAGAAAAAGATATAAATGGTGGGAAACTTTTTTTTTTTTTTTTCATTTTGTTGATATTGCTAGGGTAAATAGTTATCTTCTTTTTGGAGGAAACAAAATCCAGATATTATTGATTTAAATAGGCCAGCAAGACATAGTCAGTTAGATTACACAATAGAGTTAATTAGACAGTTGGGAAAGACTTTGAAGAGGTTCCGACAGCGACAGCATATAAAATAAAAACTAATCATCCTATTTTACCTGTAATGGTTCCTTCAAAGGAAAGAAAAAAGCTGTAAATTATGTTATTCACTTTATAAACTTGAAAGAAAAACAAGAACTTAATGTTCTGCATGTGATACTTTCTTATGTTTTCAAGATGACAGAAATTGTCTTTTACCTTATCATAAATAACATTTAAAGTAAATATCTCCAATTCATTTAAATGTGTTTCCTGTCACTTATAATAATAATAATAATATAGAAATTTTAATGATCCATTTTGTCTTGTCTAACATTGTACTTATTGTGTGAAAATTACATGTCTTTTTTCACTCTAGAGGCATCAGTGCTTATTTTTTTCCCCAATTTCTATAGTATCATTTAAAGTTGAATAAAAAAAAAAAAAAAAAAACAATTATCATAATTTTAAGTCAAAATTCATTTATGTGTTGTACAAATGAATAATGTTTATGTAAATATCAAAGATTTTGTGTAAATTCCTCATACTTTTTTCTTTATTCTTACTGTTTGTGCTGGATATTTGTATTTTTAGTTTAAAAAAAAAATAATAAAAAAAAAATCATTTACACTATAATTTTACAAAATTAAAAAATGTCTATTATATAATTTTTTTTTTATATCATTAAATAGCTTATTCATTTCTGAATTCAATGATGTATAACTTCACTTGGTAGCTTATAACATAATGAAAACTGCCTAGTTTTACAAAACACCCTGCAATCACCGGTGAGAAGCTATAATACTCAAACATAATCCAATAAATGAATTTCATTGAGTTTTCTTTAGGTTATGCAGTACAGTAGCATATGCCACTATGTGCATGTAAAAAAAAGTATAACTCAAGTATATACTTAATTTACAGAGCCAGATTTACAAATTTAGGGGGCCTAGGCCTACAAAAATTTGAGGCCCCTTTTTGACAAAAAAATTGCTTTAGAAAAGGTTCGAGGCTCGCATCTTTATAACGAATGCACTGCTGTTGTTGAACTCGTAGATGTTTTAACTTATTTAGTAATTTACCATCATTTAATTACGAGGAAAAAAAGGTTTGTCGCAGAATGTTAAGCCCCCTTCTCTGCGCCCCCCCCCCCACCCATTTTATTGCTGGCCCATAGCCAATCGTTTTTTTTTTTTTTTTTTCTTTTAAATGTGCGTGCGGCCCTTTGTATAATCAAACTAAATGATTCTTCATTAATCAAAAACTTGGCAAAATTTGGCTTTCATTAACTCGATGACGGCGACATCCATTTGTTTACATTTGCTACAGAAAGGTCAGAGTACACGGCGCGTCGATCCGACCAATCGTTCTCTTCGTCCTTTTTCTCTATAAAACAATTAGACAAATAAGGCTTTGCATGTATTATTTTGTGTGGATTAAAAAATAAAAACAACAGCTTTAAGCATCCGAATGCAAAGTTTAAAAAAGAAAACATGAAACAATCATCGAAAGATGTTGCATTTAAACTCAATCACAAGTATATAGTAACTATATATACACTTTCTTTCGTCACTTGAATGTCTACGGCCATACCACGTTGAAAATACCGGTTCTCGTCCGATCACCGAAGTCAAGCAACGTCGGGCGTGGTTAGTACTTAGATGGGTGACCGCTTGGGAACACCACGTGTTGTAGACACTTTTTTTTTTAAATTAATTACTTACTTACTTATTATTTTTGAAGTGGGCGTATAATAAATACCACTAAGGGCCCTAGCTTAATGTTTTAGCAGGACCCTCTTCTCAAATGTTTTTTTTTTTTAGCAGGGCCGCCAAGTTGTTAGCAACGCCACTGTTCAATCCGTATTATTACGCATATGTATTTTCTATTGGATAGGCAGTCATCTATTTTTACGCTTTGTTTTAGCACAAGTGTGATTTTTTTTTAAATAATAAAATATATTTTGTACACATCTTCCAATTAACCGTCGTGATTCCCCCTAAACATTTGGGAACAGTTTTAGTAGGCTTCAATATAACATATGTTCGCATAAAGGTTTAAATGGTCAATCAAAACAAACACACGTGAATACATTAACTCAAAGGTGTTTCAATTTCAAGCTCATTCTGGATAAAGTGGGGTGGCCCTGATAAGGGCCTTTTGGGGATGTAAAACAAATGGGTATATGTTTAACCACCGAAGCCGTACAGGGTACGGCCCTGGCGTTTCAGGGCGTAGACCACGTCCATAGCAGTGACAGTCTTTCTCTTGGCATGCTCTGTGTATGTGACTGCATCCCTAATGACATTCTCAAGGAAAACCTTCAAGACACCCCTTGTCTCTTCATAAATGAGACCAGAGATACGCTTGACACCACCTCTACGTGCAAGACGACGGATGGCGGGCTTGGTGATGCCTTGGATGTTATCACGCAATACTTTGCGGTGACGCTTGGCGCCTCCTTTGCCGAGTCCCTTACCACCTTTACCACGACCAGACATAGCTGCTGCAAAATTTTGTTGAAAGAGTGAATACTGACGACCGAAACCGCCTGCTTTTATACGTTCGTTTGCCCTGGCTCACTCAACATGGCGGATGATCATTTTCAACCAATCGCTGCGTTGCAGGCTCCGCGAGAGAACCAATGAAATTACAAAAAAAAAAAAAAAGGCGAGGCGCTGCGCTGATCAGTAGACAACACGCCGAGTGGGGGCCGGGATCGGTATGGCGGCTGTTTTGAAAAAAAAAAAAAAAGATGTTTACCGATTTCTCCATTCATTATAACCCCCAATCGCTTATTACTATTTCATAAATGATGATGGATTGTTATGTGTACTGAATGAGTGGAATGTTATGGTGGTATTGAATAAAAAAAAAAATAGAATAATAATAATAATAACAACAACACTTGAATATGTATGTACGTATGTGGGTCATATCGAATAAGTGTGCGTATGTATATGTATCACATACTTGTGGCCAATTTTCAAACTTTAATTTATTATCAGTTTAATGGACTGTCTATCTATAAAGTAATGAAATGTTACCAAACGGGAGATAAATGTGGGCACAAAATGAAGCGTCAACTCAAAGCTAATTGTGTAAGATGTGATGTGGTCCTAAAAAGGACCGTTGATGGGGTGGGTACTGTAAACCGGTGATTTAAGCACGCTCACCACGGATACGACGGGCAAGTTGGATGTCCTTTGGCATAATGGTGACACGTTTAGCGTGGATGGCACACAAGTTGGTGTCCTCAAAGAGACCGACAAGGTAGGCCTCGCTAGCTTCTTGAAGGGCCATCACTGCAGAGCTCTGGAAACGCAGGTCGGTTTTGAAATCTTGGGCAATCTCACGGACTAAACGTTGGAAGGGCAGCTTACGGATGAGAAGCTCTGTGCTCTTCTGGTAACGACGAATCTCTCTCAGAGCGACGGTACCGGGCCTGTAACGATGAGGCTTCTTAACACCTCCGGTTGCAGGGGCTGATTTCCTAGCAGCCTTGGTGGCCAGCTGTTTGCGCGGTGCTTTACCACCGGTACTTTTACGAGCGGTTTGTTTTGTACGTGCCATGTTTTTTTGCGGGGTGACTGAAATGATCGGAAAAACGACTGTTACCAGGCTTATATAAACGCGCCTCGCCGCAAAGCTCTGCTCGTAACGCGCCCATTGGTCATTTTCGCAGATTCGTGTTTTGATTGGTCGGATCGTTCTATACTCGACTGGAATGTTTCTCGTTTACCACATTTTTTTTTTCTAGTTTACATCGCTTTCATGTTTCACATACTTTATAATTCAGTAGAAATGGGCCCGACCACAATAAATGTACATACGAAAATATTATATCAATCTTATAGGTGAGAAGCGGGCGACATTGACTAAATGTTCTTTTAACAGTGAGAGGCGAAAGAATAAAGTTTCTGTGACACAGTTAGTTTTACAATACGAAAAACAACGCTCGCGACGTGCAGTCATTCATTGGTCTATATTGACGCTTTCTGATTGGTTAATGCTTTCTGTACTCGAAAGGAATGTATCGCGTCTACAAAATGTAAACAAAGACTCCCCACCCCCCCCACCCCGGTTGTCTGAAACTTTACTGCATTCGTTCCGTTCAATGTTCTTTAATACTAATAATAATACTACTAATAATACTAATGATAATACTAATAATAATACGTTTTCTAAATAGTCTAAAGAATACAAGACTGATGGTGGGGTACATATTCATTAATTTATTTACTCATAGATATTAAAGGGGTATCTTTTTGTAGACATAATGTGCATGTTTTGTGACCCAACCATTGAATTATGCATAATATTAAAGTGAGGTTAAACGTGAAGTTCACACCATTTCGATGATGCCGTGTAACTAAAATGAACAGTTAATTGACCAACAATACACTGGGGTGAAGAAAACGCATCGAATCAAATGCAATTTAGTCAATGAGTAATACCAATTAATTAATTTATAGACAAACTCGTGGCGAAAATAAGGTAGAAACAAGCTAATTGTTAATCAGTGGAGGTTGTCCTAAAAAGGACAGTGTTAAGTCTTTGGGATTGATGGGGGTGGGTGGGCGTATATATTTTTGATGTTTAACTGTTGCCACCTGGGTCTTCTGGGTTTTCTTGGGGAGTTGTACGGCCTGGTTGTTTGGCAAAACACCACCCTGGGCGATGGTGACACCTGACAAAAGTTTGTTCAACTCTTCGTCGTTTCTGATGGCCAACTGGAGGTGACGAGGGATGATTCTGGTCTTTTTGTTGTCTCTGGCGGCGTTACCAGCCAACTCGAGCACTTCGGCTGCCAGATACTCTAGCACAGCTGCCAGATACACGGGGGCGCCGGCACCCACACGTTCAGCATAGTTTCCCTTTCTCAAAAGACGATGGATACGTCCAACTGGGAACTGTAGTCCAGCCCTGGATGAACGAGACTTGGACTTGCCTTTAACTTTACCGCCTTTACCACGTCCAGACATTATCGAGAATGAGATGTTATTGAAAAATAAAAGCTAGTGATAGCAACAACGCTGTCGCTGAGCGAAACGATTGAAGAGAAAAAGCGGGCTGCTTAAAAGCTTTTATACTAAACCGAGCGGACTTTCGGCAGGCGAGTTGCAGCGATCTGATTGGTTCAGCGCGCTCGTACTCTCTCTCTCGTACTCGACAAATTTCCACACCGTTTCGTATAAAAGGCGAGTGTTTCGTCTGTCTCGCTCATATAGTATGTGGACTGATTTACAAGGTTTTTTGGAGCCATTTTCAGAAAATGTACAATTTACAATTATCTTCTGTATGCTGTCATTTTATTACCTAGTCTTAAAAACCTTAAGTTGTAACCCGTTATTATCATTTGTAGGTCTTGCCTGCCATTTGTTCATCAAAATTTCATTTCAGCGATAGCACTATCTGAGGCCTAGCTTCCTTAACTTAAGGGCTTATATATTATATATGTGACACATTCTACCACCCTTTGTACGTTTCAATAACCCTTTCATTTGGTGCGAAATACTGCAGCAATTAGTTTCAAAAAGTTTTATTACAAACTCATCAAATGAAATAGTAAGTTGTGTTCTGAGTTTACTTGAAATAATAGCTGTCGCAACAATTTCAGAGTTTTCGGCGTTTAAATGACAACAATTTCGAATTTTTTCAATTATGAGTCATGTTTCAATGTTTTATAAATATTGTAATTAGATTTAATATAAAACATTTTTTTAAAATAAATAAACGTATTTATAATGTTTTTTTATGAATATATATAAATGATTGAATTTATAAATATTTAAAATTTACAAAATTGGTGAAAAGCTAATAATAATTATCATATAACACGAAAATGTGCTTTGCATTCTTTGTCAGAATGGAACAGGCTTAATTGCTTGTTTTCTTAAGATATGTAAGAAATATTAACTGCTTTATGTAATGAACTAAAGTCTTTTTTCTTTTTAATAATGGTTTATTAAAAAAACATTTTATCATTACATTTTTTGGTTTTATATGGAATAATTTTTTACACTATTCTTTAGAAGCTTGAGCTTTCCCAATAAACCTAAGAACAAACTTTGTAGGTAAGATTTAAAAATTCGCAAGTGAGACCAATGACGTCATAAATCGTAACGCTGAGATCAAAAGTAGGTTGAAAGTTTTTTTTTTTTTAATCCGGTAGATAAAAGCGAAAATGAATGTTAAAATTTTAAGTATGTTTAAGAAAATTTCGAGAATATTTAATCACTGGCCTTTACTGCTAGCCTTTTTTGTAACATATCTTTAGATTAGATTGCAGTAGGTGAATAACTACCTGTTATATGTCTGTCGATACAAAAAATGCCTTTTAGAGAAAAATGAAACTTCGTGGCTTGCCGGTATAATATGTGTCTTTCTTCCTTAAAAGTGCCTGACCAAATAGCAATGTGTACATTATAATGATCAATAAACTTGATGGCAGTTTTAAAGATTTAAAGATCGGCAAAACTAATTTAATTTTGCTGTCAAGTAGTGGACATCTGATTAAATTTTTGTTTTTTGTACCCATATGTTTATGTTTATATATTTCTTTAAACAATGTTTAAGCAATGTAGGCATGACTTTTTTTTTTTATTTTTATTTTATATTTTCAGTCTTTTTTTTTCTATTATTAACCTCTGAGAAAATTTTTGGATAAATTTTATTCATTAAGAAAGCCGAAAGCTTTTTTATGTATGTAGTATGATTTATGTAGAGTGATGTAGAAGAATATAATGTTTTATCATATAAGTTTTAACTAGGACCATGGTGTTTAATATAACCCAGGATGTGTGGATTCTTTACCACTAAAGAATCTCCCTAAGTAAAATAAGGTCACTAAATTTTGAATGTGCCTTTCATAATGTCAATAGCCAAGATTCGGATACTACACGATGTCGAATTTAATAATGTTGCAACTCTTTTCTTCACTCACCCATTAAAAGTACCCAAAAATAATGATGCAATCAAAAAAAATACGTTCCTAAACATTGCTTTATAGACCGTTTACCCCTTCCTGTAACTAGTGATATAATAATGTCATTCGCACCTGTACATGCACCCATGCAGCTGAGCCCACTTTCAGAGTACCTATAACGAAACCGTGCTGTTACTCATTAGACAGAAGCAGGAGGAAATGTCATTAAAGACCGACCAGTGACAGCAGATAGACACACAGTTATACGATTACCTTGGACAATGATTCCTTTAGTGAATGAAATGATGCGACAGTACCAGAGATGAAACTGATGAGACAAGTACCTGAGGACGCAAAGGTGAGACGGAAATTGCCAGATTAGGACACAAGTCAGACGAAGCTCAAAGAGGACACAAAGTCAGATGAGTACCTGAGAGGACACGGACAGCAAATGAGTTGCAATGAGTTCTACTTGGTTGTTGAAAGTAAGGTTTATTGATGCAGCAAATTCGTTACCTTCACTTCGTTACAATAGCAAATCTTTTAACCTAGATTAAGTTATTGCATTTCGATTTCATTTTCACCTGGACTGTTATTAAGTCTGTATGCTATTTATGAACTGCGAATACATCTTGCATTATTAAATTAAAGACCTTGTGTCGCAGTGCTTACCTACACAATATTATTGACAGTTGTAAAAATTTCAATTACAGCAGAAACATTACTTAACTAATCAGTACCTAAATACGTTTACCATCAGCATCTGACAAATGGCCATCAAAACTGTACGCTAGATACTGTACAACTTGCGAGCTTCTACCAGGCAATTACTTGAGCTACTACCAGAAATTACTTAGCTATTACCAAGAAACACGTGAATACTACCAAGAAATTACATGTGCTACTACCAAAACACTTTCATGAGCTACTTTAGGAAACATTTCGTGAGCTATTACCTTGTATTACGTGAGCTACCGTATTTTTTTTGCTACTAATGCAACATTTCGTTAGCTACTACCGAAACATTTGTGAAACTACTACCAAAACATTTCGTGAGCTAACGAAACATTTTCGAGTTATTACGAAATGGCCGTGAGTTACTGCTAAAATATTTAACGATTTTACTAAATTACATCATTTATTACTAAAATTTAAATGAGCTGCAAAATATTACATGGGCTACTACCAAAACATTACATTAGCTACCAAAACATTTACATGAGCTAACAATTATATAAATGATTTTAATGCTATTTTATTCTGGAAGCTTAGCAAAATTGGATGTCACTGGTATAAGTATTGGTAGAAAATATGGCTGGACTAATTCTAAAAGAAGAAGACAGATCAAGGCAGATTGAGAAAGAAAAGAAAATAGCAGAGCAATGCAATATTGAGTTAGGAGAAAGACAGAGCATATTTCAGACTGAGAAAGAAAGAAAAATACATAATGAGCCAGATTAGAAAGAAGAAAAGACAGAGCAAGACGGAGACTCCAAAGAAGAAAAAATACAGAAAAGGCTGACTAGAAGAAAGAAAAGACAGAGCAAGGCATTGAGAAGTAGGAAACACAGTAAAGACAGACTGATAAAATGAACTTGACAGAAGACAAGAATTTACATTTAAAATCCCGGAAATAGCCCCCATAAACAAATTCAAAATGGACCATAGAAAAGTCGGATTTTAAAACACCAAGAATAAACTGTCCCTAGGCATAAGAAATACGTATGTGCAAATGTTTTGCTATTGGAACTCAATTTGAATTAAGTAATAGAGTAGATCTGACATGGATTGTTTACCTGTATGAATCAGAACACACAAGCGTCAGCGGCCCTCAGCTACATCAAAGGTGAAGATGCCCTATGACATAGTAAAAAGATACTTATTACAACACGACAATAATGACACAAAGCATTATAGAAATTAATTTCGGTAAAACTATAATGAGTCCTGAACATTCATTACTACGTGGTCACATTTAATAAATATGGATAAGACTGTCAGGTATAAATGGAGGAAATGCTAGATAGTGGTCAGTGAATTACTCTTGGATGATAAAGTTATTCACTCAAAGTAGTCCTCAGATTGCCCAGCTATATTAAACAACGTAAAGTACATACAAAACTTCAACTAATAAATGCCATGTCAGATTTTAAAGTTAGCAATAATGGCCTCCTTTTATTTTATCAGGAACAATGATATACAAACAAACCAACATAAATTCACTAGGCCCGCCAGATCTCCTAATTTATGTTATGTATTTTCTTCAGTCTGGACCTATATAGTATTACTGCATATACAGAAGGAATTATTATCGTATATGAAATCACAAAATATAGATTTCAACACAATGATTACCGAATGATACAACTATCACATTAACAGCAAGAAGTCATCTAATGTCAGTTCACAAAAGAACGCACTTTTTCAAAAACAGAATTATATTCTAAGTACAAGACATAAAATTTCAGAGAAGATCATCTGTATAAACACAGAAACTTGGGAAGAACATTTAAGAGTCTTGAGAACTTTATTTAATATTCTTAAAACAAAATTTACATGTAGCTCCCAGGAAAATAAAGATAAGATATTATGCACTGGTTTTCTAGGATACCATTACAAAACTTATAGACATACCCAGATAATCTAGAAAATGTTGCATAAAGACACCAGAAAAAACAGCATGTGATAATTTTACTTGGTTTTATAATTATGGGGCTTTATTCCCTAACTTATCTCAATTAATTGGAACATTTGCCATCTCTCACAAAGAAGACAAGCCAATAATATTATTTGGACTGATAAATGTCAAAACACTTTGGATATCCCCTTAAAGTCTCTCTTTAACAACAGTGTTGTACTGTCAACAGTTGATTGGAATTAATAATTTATACTAGCTACATATAGTTCAAAAAATGACTTGGTGGATCATTATCAGCTAATATAAAATAATATCTAGGCCATTCAAAGTAATCAGCAATCTAAATAAAGCAGAAATGAACTATTCATAATAGAACAGGAAGCACTAGATATAAATGGAGAATATTGAAAGTTTGAAGAAATATTAAAACAAGAATTTTTAGTTTAAGTAGATCATAAACCACTTTTAAATATTTGATAAAATAAACAATACTAGAATCTTAGATGGAACTTAATACTGTAATTCATTTCAAATTGTCTAAATCAGAGGGCAAGAAAATCGTATACCTGACATGTGTAAAAATTTCTAATAGGTACAGATGAAACAGAAGATGAATACAAAGATAATTTAAGGATTACTGCATTACCATACACATTAGTTACTATGCTCAGAACATTTCACAATAGAAAATATGATCCATTAAAAAATGACAAGAACATTATAGTTTCAATGCATAACCAGACATGGTTTGTATGTTCTCAAACCTTACATTATTTATATGTTTTTGACAAATGAATATAATTTTGGACAAATGACACTAGCATTTGGTGAGTGTCAATAATATTTTTTTCTTTTATTAAATTTTGCAAAAGTATATGTTATTTTTGTTACTCTTAATATTGTTTTGGATAAAACAATGTTTTATAGTATTTGTTTGATCATTATGTATAAATATTTTGCTATACTGAAATATAAAGAATTTTTTCTAGGTGTTATATAGTGTTGCAAGTTTGTGTTTATCCAGCTGGATTTGAAAAAGAATTAACATTTTGTTGGAAAAATGCCGGAGATGTCCTAGATATGTTTTGTGTTTTGTTTTGATTTTTAACAGTGGTGGTGTATATGGAGAATGAATGGGTGAAATGTCATAGTTAGAAAAATAATAGTGATTGATTTAACGTGGTATCAACAGGATGGACTTTAAGATGGCGAAAAGAGAGAGCAAACAAGTAATGGCTTAATGTGAAAACAATGTTCGTTTTGTTGTTGCTGAGTCTATAGTACTTGTGGTGTTATATTAGATCGTGGAGTTGCTCTATGGAGATTGTAATTTGTTGATGGAATTCTTATATGATTCCTTATTATTATTTGTGTTGTAAATAGTTAGCAATAAATGATGACAATGGATCGCTCGTTATTTAGTTAGTGGTGAATGATGAAACTTGTGATCTGTATCATCAATTCAAAGTTACCGATAACTGAAATATTACAAAGCTACTATTAAAACATTATGCCATGCAATTCTCTGATTTAACACACTAACTGAGCATTAAATTTGATTTAATCCTAGTATAAAAACCAACCCATGATAGTAAAAACACAAATTATAGATATGTCAATGCTGACCAATCTAGCACCAATTTTAAATTTTATTAAGTCAACCCTAGTATGACCTATATCAAACTGAGTAATTACTAATATAATTGCCAAATGATAGGTCGCTGTAAATACCAATGAAAGCCTACAACAATTCTATTGCCAAGAAATAAATTACCACATAAGTAGAAATTACTTGACCTTACAGTTTAATGAGCACTGGCTTTTTACAGGCAGAGTTATATAACGTGCGTCATAGGAAAATAAATTGTGTTTTGATTTATTGTTTGAACAATAATTTGGAGGTAATTTTAATGCTGAATTAATGACTTTAAAATAAACCAATCATTAGCCGTAACCAAAAAGGGTTTAATAAAGATATTGTAGAAACTAATTTTTTAATGACGCCATATCCTTTCACCATAAAATATGCCATTTATAGCACCACCCTTAACCCCAGAAAACATAACCTAGCCTTAATCATTCCTAAACTTATTAATAAAAATAATAGTAAAAATAATAATATTACCCAAAAGTTACAATGAAAAATTCATTGCTTTAATTTTATTCTATTTATCATACTTGTTCAGTCACATCTTCACATTCACTTGTGAGGACCACAGTGCATCTGCTTGCATGAATTTCGGCTAACAGAGAAACGAAGCTAAACAGATGAATGTATCTATGTATGAAGATAGATCAAGTTGTGAGTACTTTCAGGCGTTGAATTATTATTATTGCTATGAATATATTCAAATATATTATTGCTCCTCCTATCTTTCTCTTTATCAACGGTTATTAGAAAATGTTCAGTTATATTTGTTTTATGTCGCAGCTTCTCAAAGTGTGGGACGTGATCACATTAAAAAGTCACCAAACATTATATCTAGTAATTAGAACTGAACAGGCCAATCAATAGAGATTTAGCACCGCGACATATGCTTAATATATTATTTTTTTAATGCTTTTTAGTCTTTTATGTACTCAAACCAGTTTACAGTCTAAGCTCACCAACTTCGTTCCTCTAAACTCACACCAATCGTTCCACTGTTTAAACGCCGCAACTTCGTTCACTCTAAAGAGCTCATACCAACTTCGTTCAGTCAAAACCAACACCAACTTCATTCATATAAACTCATTGCAACTTCGTTCTGCTCAAACTCACACAAACTTCGTTCGCTCATTTCCACCAACTTCGTTCGTTCAAAACTAATATCAACATTCGTTACTGACTACAATCAGCTTCGTTAACTCTCATTTCACATCAACTTCGTTAGTGTAAACTCACACCAATTTCGTTCAGTATGAACTCTTTCAACTTCGTTCATTTGAAACTCACATCAACTTCATTCCTTCTAAACTTGTAACTTCGGTAGAGTCTAGTATAAACTTCTTTAAGTGTAAATAATATACTAAAAAAAAGTACTGCAAAGATTTAAAAAAACTTTTTTTAAAATGACAGATACCATGTATATGTATATACAGCAATATCTTAAAGCTAAGCCATTAAACTTAACAGAATGCTTAAGGAAAATATGTAGTCTCCGGATGGTACTTAAAAGTGGCCCAATCCCACCTAATCATTGCACCAGTACCATTTTTGCTAACTATTGAACCTACATAAACTTTATCAATACCTACCAGCAAATTTGTCATTATTGTAGTTAAGGTTCGAAAATTTCGCGTAAGATTGGCGCGCGTAAGTTGTGTAAATTACGTAAGTTACTGAAAATTACATGTACCATTAATGTAATTACTTGAAAATTTAGGTTCCTTTTGTTACTCATCTCACTGATTGCTAGTAGGTGTATTTTTAATAATGTTTTCAAAGGTTTGTATGAGTAACCGGTCATACTAATTTGCCGTCGTCCGCATCGACCACGTATTTCGTCGTGTACTGACTAAATCAACTGACGTGCATCTTTGGCCCATTAATACCATCTAATTCCAGGTCAACGCAGGGCGGGTGCAATGCGCCGCGAAATATGGCCGCCGCGGGGGCCGAACTCAGCAAGTTCGGCACACGCGATCGGCCTGGCGAATTGCAATTTCTCAGCGTAATATTGCCGACGCGATCGACGGAAGCACTTTTCACAGTAAAATGTTTTCTTTACGTTTCATGACTTTAGACATATATAGATAATGTTTAAAAATTATTATTATTTTTTTTTTTTTGATTTTTGGGTTTTTATAGCCTCCCTTTATGGCTTGCGGCCGCTACCGTTCAGCTCATTTCAGCATTGTGTACTTTATCGCAAAATTTTTATGATTTTGTCTTATTTTTAACAGACTTTAGCTTCCTTATTGAAAATATTTATTTTATTATGTTTACTGACGATAAAAACAAACAATATACTGTGCGGCTTTACGCTGTTTTGCAGATGAATACTTCGATTTAGGCTTGTGGGCCGGATGTAGATATTAATCTACTGTGATAATTAATCGCCACTGTCAACACGGCAATTGCGACTGAAACTTGTTAAAAATGGCCGTCAAATATGCATTTTTTAAATGACCGTAATTTTACGCGTAATTTTCCAAAATTACGTTACCTAAATTTCGCGTAATTTACGGTAACTATGCTTAACGTTACGCGACTTTGAACTCTAATTATAGTAAATCAGCCCCGTAGCGTGAAAAATTCTACAGCATGGGCCAGGCATTCTACATTGGGGGTTGGTAATACATTTTACTAAATAGAGCAAATAAGCAGAGGGGGGAAGACAAAATGGAGGAGGTGCTTATTCCTGCCCCCGCTACGAATCATAGTACCATTTGCTTTTCAATCACACTCCCATTATAAGCAAAGATCATTATCTGTCAATCTATTCCCACATACACGTATATTAAGTTTGCAATTATCTTTTGACTGGTTGATTTTTATCCAAACATTCTAATAGCATAATAAATATCATGTATATCATAATAAATACCAAACTAATATCATAATACCAAAATATAGGAACATGTAAAAATAAAATTGAAAATTATTTTAAAAGCTTTCTTAAACTGAAGTTGACTGAAATTACCTAAAGCAACACCCCGATCATGGCCAAGTTTAACAGGTGCTGCTCCTAAAATGAGATTTGAATTTACGCTTAGGGTGGGATGGAGGAGTGGCAATGGCCGTTTCAAATACAACACTCTGTTATACAATGACTTTGTTTTAGGTGTGTGCCAGTGTTCAGCTACACCCAAGGTGGTAAGAAATGTGCTACAAGACTGAGTAGTTGCACCCTGGACGGCTTGTGTGAGTCAGCTTAGGTGATCAACTTAATTGGTCAGCCTTAGGTGGATCAGCAGGTGAATTCAGCGGTAGTGGTGGTCAGCTGTATGATTTGACGTACGGCCCGCACTCGGGATTCTGCGGTAATTCTAAATAACGATCACAATGATGAGAAAACGTGCAGCTTTTGGAATATAATATAACTAAAGCGATTTGGGCGCTTCGTTAAATCGAAAGTAAAGAATTAATATAACAGTATTCAGTTTAGAATACAATCATGAAAAAAAATCGGATCTCTTGAAACCAACAAAACCTAGCCTACCGAACAAGTCTAAGGGGATATACACTCTATTCAAAGGATTTTTGCAGGGTGCAGCTGATATTTATATAAGAGTTGTTTTTATTTATTTATTTGATTTCAATTGTGACAGTATTATCAACCTTCTGGAAGTTGGTTAGTAACATTGTCTATATTTTAAACATGAAACAAGATTAAATTTTCAAGATTTTGTGTTGCGCAGGCATTGATAAATAAATGTAAGCTGGGCCCCCAGCACTTCGTTTCTTCCCAATCAATTAAATAACTAAACAAATATCATTTACCTCAAAACATAAAGAATATCTTTTCTAAGATTGGTTTAAAAATTCAGCGGGTATATTATGTTCAGCTGGGTTTATTCCTTTAGATAGGTTTATCGAATTCAGATGGGCTTATAGAGGTTATGATGGGTTTATCGTTTTGAGTTGTGGGATTATGGCGTTCGGCGGGGTTTATCTACGAAGCAAGTTGCTTGTATTTTTGTGCATCAGTTTGCGGGTCAAACATAGGTCATGTCATCACTATGCGTAACCCATTTAAATTTTAAGAAAGTTATTATTGTCTCAATCCCATAGTTCCGTGATTAATGTATAGTCTGGCTACATCCATTTTTAAAACTTTACAGTTTAGTTCAATTAAACATTTTTTTATTCCAATTAAAAAATTGATAGTATACAACCCAATTAGTTCATAAGAGAACGGTATCAAATTAATTATTTTTTTCTTAAACATGTTGTTTATATTTTTTTTGTTTTCAAAGAAATCTTAATTCACAAACAAAACACACGTTTATCAAATTAAGGCATGACATGATTAAGTTTGCGAAAAAAAATATCTTAATAAATGCAGTTGATCGTGTAGAGTGAAGATTATAGTCATTAAACTTTACATTACTTTCTTAAAGATGTAGAAGAGTTAAATCTGAATTCGTATTACAGTGTTATCTGTAATTTTCCGTATTTTCAGTTCAACTGACTATAACGTATTATAATCTTAGTGAGACTTTGCCAAATGACAGATGAACCAAAGGTACCAACCTTGTGAAAGATGACCGTTGAGGCTGACATAATGACAGATATATGAACCACCAACCGGTGTTTATACATTGGGCCCAGCACAGAAATGGTTGGGTAATAAGTCATTTTTGCTGTCTGGTGTGATGAACTATTGCCGTTGTGATTACTGAACTCATCTGTTCACTTTCCCTGATAGACATAGGTGAAGTCTGTACTTGTCTGATTCGCAGTCGATGTAAAATTCTCTGTACTGGGCAAAATATCTGACCAAACCGAAACTCCATATCAACCGTTCGTATGGATTCATACTGACCCTGGTAAAGAAAGTACAAAAATTGTTTCATAGATCTTACAAGACAGCAGCCCAGAAAATTCTGAGAACATTAAGAAACTCGATAATTAATGCACCCGTGTGTCAAATACCCTCACATACATTAAATACCCATCTTGGTAGAAATACATAATAATTTTCAAAGCGACGGAACCCCTTCCCCCAGCAACTAGGCTGGAGATTTTGTTCAAATGTTTGTTTACCTTTTTTTACTTGCCCCCCATCTCTCACACACAGTCTTACGGTGACCCTGGATAGGTATAAATAATAAAGAATTAAGAGGATAAAGCAGATACTTTCTTACGTTACCAGGCAATTGTAAAAATACATTAGGAAGGTTTAAAGCAAAGATACATAAGGAGGATTCTATCCAAAAGATACATTTGGAGGCCTCTAAGTAAAGATACATTTGTCCCATGCAATAGTGAAGATAAGCAAAAAAAAAACATCCTAAAGGCCGCAAACTACAAATATTGTTAAATCATTTTAGACTGGGGCCTAAACATACTAGCCTAGATAGCCCGTCATTGATACGAATATACAGAAAATGCCCCCATGAACAGAAATTGTATTTTGCTTAGGAACATCATGGGAAAAGAGACAAAAGAAACAGATCTAAAACTTTATTCTGGGAATTTATTTTTAGGATATTTACGACTGTAATGAAGATTTAAAAAACATTAAATTTCGAATGGATAAGACTTACCGTTAAGATTGGTAATATTATATTGCCCCTGAACAGTAGTCGTCACAGACTGCTTAAACCATGTTTGTGATTCCTGCCAGGTTCTGTTGAGAGTAAGTGTCTCAGTAAACTCGTCTCTGTGTATCCACAATATCACATAATTAGTAGAGTCACATTAGAGTTGAAGTAAAGGCAATGCCAGTTGCATAACCAGTTATCTGCTGTGAGGAATATAGACATACTAGTTGCAAGTACCCGGCTTTGCGGGTTTAAAATAAGGTTTTCTGTTTATATATTTGTTTTCTATATCTCTCTAAACTCCTCCCTCCCCAATCCCTATCAGATCCCTCCCGCCCTCCTCTTACCTCCCTCTCTTTATCTCTGCCTTTCGCTTTCTCTCCCCGCCCTATTCTCTTTGCTTCCCTTTCTCTTTTATACCACCTCCCTCCCTCTCCTTTCTCTATCCCCCTTTCTCTTTTACCTCCCCCTTTCACTCTCCCTCTCATTTCTCTCTCCCAAGACTCCCTCTCCTCCTCTTTCTTTCTCCCCCACATCTATCTTCCCTTGGCTCCTTATTTCTCTCTCTCCTCCTGACCCTCTTTCTCTTTATCTCTCTTTCCCCCATCCCTCTCTCTCTCTCTCTATTTCTCTCTAAAAGTTCAAATTATGCTTCTTAAATAAACAGAAAACCTTATTTTAAGTAAGGCAAAGCCAAATTACTTGCAGCATGAAAAAAAAACTACAAAACAAATCTTTACTTCCTTTTCCGTCCCCAAATACTTTCTACTTCGTCCGTTCAGCAACTCATTTCAATTATTGACTTAACAGATACAGTATCGAATGCCCTGCATGAATACAGACTGCCAACTCTGTGCTGTTGAAGCACCCGCGCAAGTTCATGTACAATCAGGAAATGACGTCACAGGGTTTCACCGCCGTGATACTTTTGATATGGTAAAATAATTAATTACAATGGGGCGTGAAAGTCTGACGTCACAAGCGCCATTTTGGTTCAAATATACTCGCCCGATAATTATTTGTGTTCAACGATATGCATCGCAGATCTTATTATTGGATTTTAAAATAATGAATAGAATCATAAAGAATGAACGCAATATATTGCTCCAGACTGTAAGACATCGATGGAAGGTGAAACATGTTCTTTTTTTTTTGGCTTTTCTGATGGTAATAAGCAAAAACTTTACTTCAGAAATGGATGGCACTAATACTAATAAGGTGAGTTTGTATGATGTGAGTGACTGTATTGTTTCTGTTGTAGCTTAATCATTGAGTAGGACTGAAATGTTATAAAAGTAACCAAAAAAATATGTACCAGAATTTACTGTAATACATATTGGATTTAATTACTGTATTTCTGATAAATTGTATGTCACATCAGGATAAATATACTGTTCATTTTACACTTTATTTAATGATAGCATTTTAAAAAATGATTTAATATTACTTGTAGAAATCGTACCATACCAGATTAAATAGTATCATATTAATATATAGTCAATTTTCAATTTGTTATTATGTTGTATACTAAATGAACTTATTGAATTTTGACATATTTCCTGTTAGTGTTAATATTGTTAACTGAAATCTAATATTACATTTTATATTTGTAAAACTTTAATGTTAATTCAATTTTATTTCTTGAGCATAAGGACAAACAACTTTCAGGCTGTGATCATGCTCAAGCTAGAAATGGGACTAATGATATGGGATCTGAATCTTTCTAAGAAACAAAAACTCTTTCTTTAACAAATCAAAGACCAAGTTAAAATTGTAAAGAGATAGGGTCTATAACTGCGGTGTTCATTCAGACAGTGAATTAGAAGATATTATTGTTCTTTTTGTATGTGATAAACAAAGAAAGATATTCATAACCGTAATTAGTCTTTATTAAATAGTCGAACAATGGTATAAATTTGGAAACTCTTGATAAAGGTGAGAAACATTAAGCATGCAATCATAATATATACAAGTCTAACATAATTATTTTGAAATTTCTTTTAAATATAAAGAGTACAGTACCATTATCACACATTTTTTGAATAATATATTAAGCTATAAAAAGCATTGTCTATAGTATAGTCTGTCCATGAAATAGTTTAGTCTCTTCATGTAAACTTCACTTAGTAATCATTATTTTTCTTAATAGAATAATCTCTCCAAGTAGACAAGTGATACATTGGATGCTGTGTAAAAGCTGGTTCCATGTCAATGAAGTCTACTTCTCTACGACCATTAAATGTTTTAAAACACTGATAAAAACATTTTCATGTTCAGACAATATGAGTCAGCTATAACATGTCACCTACTGCATTATGTAATTTTTCACATATATTTAAAAATATAATATCTTTTGAGCTATTTAATAGCGTACATTGACATATGGCTATTATCACTGGGCTCCACGGATGTGTGGTAACAAAATGGCGTATCGTGACGTCAAAACTAAAACCTATTATTTTATTGGTGTATTAATAATGTTCAATAATGTCACAGAAATATTTTAATTAACGTATTTCGGTTTATTAATGTCGCACCTTTAATTTTAATCTTCTGAATCACATAAACCGATAGGTAAATAGATAAAGAATTTATGCATTCAACTTTTAGAAACAAAAATGCAGTAAAATAATTTAAAAATGACATTGTTTTTACCACTATTGATTTCACCAGACCATGTTTGACAAGCTGAGTTTCCGGAAGTTACACATCGTTTGCTTTAGAAACAATGCAGTAAAATATTTCTGTCTCCCACCGATCTCTTATCATAATAATTAATTACAATTAAGCTACCCATCGACATGAAACGAAACATGTCCTTTAACCTTCCCCATGTCATTATGTGTACGTGTACCAAATTTCATGTTATTTGGTTGTCTGGATCTTGAGTTATAAGGGAATAGACAGGCGGACAACAAATGCGTCTTATAAGTAGCCTATAAGAGATGACCACAAACAAAACGTCCATTTTATATCTGTATAGATATTTGTTCTGAAAAAGAAATCTAGCATTTGGGATTTATGAGCAATGTTTGTTGCAAGGAAATCTAGCATTTGGGATTATGAGCAATGTTTGTTATAAGGAAATCTAGCATTTGGGATTATGAGGCAATATTATTTGTTGCAAGAAATCTAGCATTTGGGATTATGAGCAATGTGTTTGTTGCAAGGCGAATAGCGCAAGAAAAGGGCTAAGTGCCAGGTGTTTGTTTGCAAGGTATCTATCCCATGAGTTAAGTCCAAGAATTCGATGTAAGACGGCGCATGAGAGGTTAAGTGTACAATTGCACGAGACAACCAGACAAAATATTCACCTGGATGTTTGATCCATCCACCACCGTTCGTCTTTGTATCACACATGAAATTCATAGTAAGTTCTGGAGTAAATATTTATATCCCTCAACAGACGTGCTTTCCGGGTGCACTCCCAATCTGTTATAACATTATATATAGTGTTAACCTGAACTTGATGCCACTTGTTTGCCTGATTATATTTATTACTTGTATAGTGTTAACCTGAACATTCTTATATAATGTTAGCCTAGACAATACTTATATAATATTTACCTAGACATTACTTATACAGTGTTTACCTAGACAGTATTTATACAGTGTTTACTAGAAATTACTTATAGAATGTTAACCTAGACATCATTTATATAGTGTTTACATAATTCAAATTGTTTTAAAACGACGTATCTAATATAACCTAATTGAACATTTCAGACAATTACTTTCATTATTTAATTGAATTGCTTTAATCAACGGGAATAGTCATGGACATAGCGATAAAATGGCATGGACTAAGTCGGCGATAAAAGAAATAATAGACAAAGAGGTAAATAGTTATACAAACAATGCAACTAATAAATTCCATTTTTAAGGAAACAGCCTATGTTGCTATGTAAAGAAAAATCCTATCTTTAAATAACAATACTGGTCAATCCTATTAGTTAAACGCGTTTCATTTTATTGCTTATTTTCAAAACGTAATTTAAAAGCCACAACCTCAGCTATTGGACACAGATGTTCACCTGACAGTCGTGTTTCTGAAATAATTAATTATCTTTAAATATCAATAAACTTGAAGCAACATTGTAAACGTAGATAGAAACTTACAAAACTAAACTAATGTTTAGGATGAAACCCAATAACATTTTATTAAGTAAATTATTCGTGCTTTTAAATAATTGTATGGTAACCCTAACAATTAATCATTCCCATGGCGTGCAAAAATTAAGGAGGGAAAGGGGAGGGGAGGTTTCCAACAGTGCACATGTCCATGATATAAAGCTAATAAAGTTAAAAAGGTAATAAAGATATAAAGGTAATAAACACATAAAACGTATAAGGATAAAAAATTATTAAACACATAAAAACTTATAAAGATATAAGAGAGTAATATATTACATAAAACTTATAAAGATAAAAAAGGTAATAAAGATATATAGGGTAATATAGGTATAAAGGTATTAAATATATAAAGGTAATTAAAAAGTAGTAGGCCTACTCAATAAGCCCTAAAGGACCATCAGGGCAGATAAAGTATGTAGAACCACGGTACAAAAAATGGCCTTGTTTAACTTTAACGCCTATAACTTCCCCAACATATGTCAGGTAACTATTTAAAGCTGGGCGGACGTGTGGGACTTCAAACCTTTCACTAGGACATGGAAAATTTACCTTATTTATCACCGATAATTAGTGTGTGGGAAGTCCCTGTAAGGAAACGATGAGATCTTTAAGGTCCTTTAATGTATAAGCCGCTAATGGCACTGTTTAATAGGTGGGTCGTTGAAGTATTTTTTCAAAAACTACTGATGGCTAGTTTAAAATGTTGCTCCCCACATCTGCTGAGTGTAAATAAATTGATTCCAGCTAAAATGGAAAGGCGTTTATACTTTCCCCCAAGACTTTGGAAATTTCCATAATTTTAGCCATAAAAATTACCTCTTAATATCTTGATATGTACTTACGAAAACATTTTTAGAGCACAATTTCAATGAATAACATGTTAGTACTGTTTATTTAAAAGCTACTAAATTATCAATAGCTAAAAGTTAAATTAACAGCTTAATCTTATTTCCAGTCTTTTTTAGATC
Organism: Bulinus truncatus; assembly: GCA_021962125.1. Classification (NCBI taxonomy): domain Eukaryota; kingdom Metazoa; phylum Mollusca; class Gastropoda; family Planorbidae; genus Bulinus; species Bulinus truncatus. The sequence continues at coordinate 1,073,855 of JAGDYQ010000191.1, forward strand.
CAAAATGCGGCACGATTTTCTTGATTCCAATTTTGCCCGAACAACCATCTAACTTCCTCAACGTTCCGCAAACTGCTGCCGACACTTTTCGTTGTCTTAATATCATCCTGATGCACCGTTCAACTGCTTGGGAATGGCATGGAATTTTATCAAGGTCCCCACTTCTTGCCAGTCTTTATGGCGTCGTCGATTTTCGTCGTCGCATTACTTCACCAGCATTGGAGGATGGCATCTTGGTAGATCCTTCAGTTTAACAAATTGTAATATTCATCAGCATCAAGAATTCAATGCTGGAACAGTAAATTTTGTAATATCCGCTGATACATGTGGATATTGAATTACGTGCTGCTTTAATTCGTCTGCTTGCCAACTCCTCATTTCTTTCTTTTCATCCACGAGCATTGTCAGCAGCATATTCTCTGGATGAGCAAAGAAACAGTTGCGCTGAATGCACTTGTCAACTACTGCACGTGCATTTCTGGTAAGAAACGAGACAGTTTAATCATATTCCATAAATACATGGCTCCCTTATAACATTGAGGTTTAATTGATGAATTACCATGCAGAGTAAAAACAAGGCAAACATAATCCACAAGCATCTTCAATTCAGTTGATGGCGAGGTCAGAAGCAACATAAAGACGAAGGATTCTGTTCATGATGATTAACCAGCGTGAGTGTGCTAGGGACCCGGCTCACGTTTTGCAAGGCTGCCTGAAACGTTACCAGTTTCTATTGCTAGGCACATATCCAGGAGATATCTTTGATCCTTACTAATGTCTAATTTTGTAGTATTTTTAACTGTAGATGGTAAGCTGTTTCTTCTCAATTGAATTTAGCAATTGGTAGTTTATGACATTTAGACATAGCTTTGCCAATGGTGCCAATACATTGGACCTGACGTTGTGCTGCACTCAGATGCATCATCAAATGTTTTAATGGTAGTTCGTTACAGTGGAACATACAGAACAAACCACTGCAATGGGTCTATTCAGATGCTTTCTAACTTTCGGATTACACCATTACTTTTCCAGAATTGACATTTGTTCATCCGAACCTATCGCTACTAGATTAGCAAATGATACGTTACTTTCTTGCAAGAAATCTACAATTGCTTCTAATATACTGTCAGCAGAACCATCCTTAGGAGTAACGTGGCCAAGATAATTTGATTGTGGCTCTTCTACTAAAGTTATGTGTTCTTCAGTAATGTAGAACACTGAGTTTACAGAACTGTTACATAAGGTCTGGTCTTTTTCTGCCATCGAAGAATATTGAAGAGGGCCTGCCAAGAACATAGATGACTTACCTTCTTCTGAAAACTCAATTGAATCTTACTATTTGCCTCCTAGCTTGCATCGGTCTATAACTGATGAAATTATCATTTGCTTTAATCGTTCCAAGTCAATTAGAGCAGCAGTTGCAATAGCTGCACCTGCAGTATTTGAAATGTTATACCTGTCGCATTCGCGTGCGACTGCTTAGGAATCTTAGCAAGATTCACAGCTGAAATATCGTCCGCTTCATCTGCTTGGTACGTCTCTGTCGCACGCTACCTTCTTCACTATCTGTTGTCTCCATGCCCGATTCTGCAAATGAAGTCTTTTTGTCGTGGCTAACAGCAACTTTTGTAATACTTTCTGCGCTTTGAATTTCTCTCTTCTTGTTTCTATACTTCCTATGATCATATTTTTGTCTCCTCGTTGATCCAGTAAAAATTGCCTTTCAAGTACTGGAAATTTTACATTTCTATCCGCACGAACAGTCCAGAAAAATCACTACAGTGGCAGGCAGCAATATCAATTGTTTTCCTTATCAACTAATTCAGAAACCAGTGCGTCTTGCAGATGGTACAACATTTTAAAACATTCTTCAAACTTGTTCTCAAAAATTCTATTTTACATTTGACTCTTCTTTCTGATAATGTTGGAATGCTGCTTGTTCCATAAGCGATAACGTCAGCAACAACCTTAGCCGTTATAACAATGGACTTCGTGTTGGCTGCCATCTGGTTTTGGATGAAATTATAAAAGCGCATTGTGTCACCAACTGTAGGCAATTGGCTGGTTGGCGGTTCAGAAGATACTCCGTACACAACACAAGTGTGACTGCTTCTTGTTTCAGCCATTAATTTTTATCAAATTTTCTTCTATTGAACTGTTATTAAAAAACAAACTTGCGAAATAATTCCTAATTATTTTTAATGTTGTTCAACAAAAAGAAAAGAAGATACAAATTAGATTCAATTTGCCAAAAGAAATCATGTGCAAAACAAAAAGTAAAAAAAAATGTTTTTCATTCTTTATAGCCATTATAAGCTATCAATAAGCGGTTTAAAATCGGTTTAAACAAGATAAAACTGTTTAACACAAGGTCAAGTCGAGTGGTTATGACTCCAGAACAATGAATAAATGTTTGAGATAGCAAAGCATACCACTGATATGAAAATCTCGGACCTAAATGTGGAAATTCCTAATGCGAAAGACATAAATCCATGCGGTAGAGGGCCAACGTACTTAATGCTTCCGGGGGGAGGTAGATAATTTTAAATAGGAATGATTGCTATTTTCTAAACATGTATAAGCAGGAGCAACAACTTTTTACTAATAGTTGTTGAAATTTTTCCGACGACCCACCCTACTGTTTAATATGGTGCCCATACTTTCATCCTCCAACAGAGCCGATAGTTCAATTGGCATGGATGCACCACAAAAGATATATATCAGGGACTTAAGCAATGGCCTAAAATATCCATTGGTCCTCACATGGGAGATCGAGATCTGGGACTTTCAGACCGACAGTGGGGCATCTACACCACTCGGCCGGCTCTTGTTGTGTCTTTGTTTATTTATTTTGTTTTATTACAGCTCCTAATAAATCAGTTGTTTGGTTTATGTATCTTTAATCATTAAAATATTTTTTTATAATTAAGTTTTAATAAATTGACTAAAATACATCTCTTTAAAATTTTGATATGACGACGCCAGAATTGGTATCGAAACCTATTATTCCATAAAACACTCGATTCCTATCTCGGACGTCATAGTTTCTCAACAAAAAAAGAAAAAAAAAATGCTTAACTCATTCTTCTTTTCGTCAATGACTAGTGGGCAATGCTGTGTAACTATATTTCAATGACTAGTGGACAATGCTGTGTAACTATACTTCAATGACTAGTGGGCGATATATTGTAGCTACTTCAATGACTATTGGGCGATGCTGTGTAGCTATACATACTTCAATGACTAGTGGGCAATGCTGTGTAGCGCCGCCAATGACTAGTGGGCAATGTTGTGTAGCTATACTTCAATGACAGTGGGCAATGCTCTGTAGCTATATTTTGTATTCAAAAGTAGGGCGTGCTGTAGCTATACTTGCAGTGACTAGTGGGCAATGTTAAGTAGCTATACTTCAATGACTAGTGGGCAATGCTATTATTGCTTCTACTTCAAAAACTAGTGGGAAATGCTGTGTAGCTATACTTCAATGACTAGTGGACAATGTTGTGTAGATATACTTCAGTGACTAGTGGGCAATGTTAGTGGCTATACTTCAATGACTAGTGGGCAATGCTGTGTACTCTACTTCAAAAACTGAGTAGGGAAATGCTGTGTAGCTATACTTCAATGACTAGTGGGCAATGTTGTGTAGATTTACTTCAGTGACTAGTGGGCAATGTTGAGTAGTTATACTTCAATGACTAGTGGGCAATGCTTTGTAACAATACCTCAGTGACTAGTGGGCAATGCTTTGTGTAACTATACTTCAGTGACTAGTGGGCAATGCTGTGTAGCTATACTTCAATGACTAGTGGGCAATGCTGTGTAGCTCTACTTCAAAAACTAGTGGGAAATGCTGTGTATGCTTCAATGACTGGTCGGCAATGTTGTGTAGATTTACTTCAGAGACTAGTGGGCAATGTTGAGTAGTTATACTTCAATGACTAGTGGGCAATGCTTTGTAACAATACCTCAGTGACTAGTGGGCAATGCTGTGTAACTATACTTCAGTGACTAGTGGGCAATGCTGTGTAGCTATACTTCAATGACTAGTGGGCAATGCTGTGTAGCTCTACTTCAAAACTAATTAGGAAATGCTGTGTAGCTATACTTCAATGACTAGTGGGCAATGTTGTAGATTTACTTCAGAGACTAGTGGGCAATGTTGAGTAGTTATACTTCAATGACTAGTGGGCAATGCTGTGTAGCTATACTTCAATGACTAGTGGGCAATGCTGTGTAGCTATGCCCAATGACTAGTGGGCAATGTTGTGGCAAGCTATGCTTAAATGACTAGTGGGCAATGCTCTGTAGCTATACTTCAATGACTAGTGGGCAATGCTGTGTAGCTATATTCAAGTAATTAATAGGGCATGTTGAGTAGCTATAACTTCAATGACTATTGAGCCAATACTGTGTAAGCTACTTCAAAAACTAGTGGGAAATGCTGTGTGTGGCAGCTATACTTCAATGACTAGTGGACAATGTTGTGTAAAGATATACTTCAGTGACTAGTGGGCAATGTTGAGTAGCTATACTTCAATGACTAGTGGGCAATGCTGTGTAGCTCACTTCCAAAAAACTGATGAATACTGTGTGTGCTTCTTCAGCAATGACTAGTGGGCAATGTGTGTAAGATTTGCTGCAGAGACTAGTGGGCAATGTTGGTAGTTTATACTTCAATGACTAGTGGGCAATGCTCTGTAGCTATATTTCAATGACTAGTGGGCAATGCTGTGTATACTTCAGTGACTAGTGGGCAATGTTAAGTAGCTATACTTCAATGACTAGTGGGCAATGCTGTGTAGCTCTGTCAAAAACTAGTGGGAAATGCTGTGTAGCTATACTTCTATTAGTGAGCAATGTTGTGTGGGGCTATGCTTCAGTGACTAGTGGGCAATGTTGATAACTATACTTCAATGACTAGTGGGCAGTAACAGCATGACTCTACTTCAAAAACTGGTAAAATGCTGTGTAGCTATACTTCAATGACTAGTGTAGGCAATGTTGTGTGAATTTACTTCAGTAGACTAGTGGGCAATGTTGAGTAGTTATACTTCAATGACTAGTGGGCAATGCTTTGTAACAATACCTCAGTGACTAGTGAACCACGTACTGTGTAACTATACTTCAGTGACCAGATGGGCAATGCTGTGTATACTTCAATGACTAGTGGGCAATGCTGTGTAGCTCTACTTCAAACTAGTGGGAAATGCTGTACTTCTTTATACTTCAATGACTAATGACGTATTTGTGTAGATTTAGCTGAGACTGAGTGGGCATGTTGAGTAGTTATACTTCAATGACTAGTGGGCAATCTTTGTAACAATACCTCAGTGACTAGTGGGCAATGCTGTGTATACTTCAGTGACTAGTGGGCAATGCTGTGTAGCTATACTTCAATGACTAGTAGGCAATGCTGTGCTTAGCTCTACTTCAAAAACTGATGGGAAATGCTGTGTAGCTATACTTCAATGACTAGTGGGCAATGTTGCGCAGATTTACTTCAGAGACTAGTGGGCAATGTTGAGTAGTTATACTTCAATGACTAGTGGGCAATGTGACAGCTACTTCAATGACTAGTGGGCAATGCTGTGTGGCCACTCTTTTATCGACAAATGAGCAATATTTGTGTACTTGCTTAAATGACTAGTGGGCAATGCTCTGTAGCTATACTTCAATGACTAGTGGGCAATGCTGTGTAGCTATACTTCAGTGACTAATAGGCAATGTTGAGTAGCTATACTTCAATGACTATTGGGCAATGCTGTGGCTCTACTTCAAAAACTAGTGGGAAATGCTGTGTAGCTATACTTCAATGACTAGTGGACAATGTTGTGTAGATATACTTCAGTGACTAGTGGGCAATGTTGAGTAGCTATACTTCCAATGACTAGTGAGCAATGCTGTGTAGCTCTACTTAAAACTAGTGGGAAATGCTGTGTAGCTATACTTCAATGACTAGTGGGCAATGTTGTGTAGATTTACTTCCAGAGACTAGTGGGCAATGTTGAGTAGTTATACTTCAATGACTAGTGGGCAATGCTGTGTATCTATATTTCAATGACTAGTGAGCAATGCTGTGTAGCTCTACTTCCAAAACTGGTAAGGAGGAAATGTTGTGTAGTCATACTTCAATGACTAGTGAACAATGTTGTGTAGATATACTTCAGTGACTAGTGGGCAATGTTGAGTAGCTATACTTCAATGACTAGTGGGCAATGCTGTGTAGCTATACTTTAATGACTAGTGGGCAATGCTGTGTAGCTCTACTTCAAAAACTAATTAAGAAATGTTGTGTAGCTATACTTCAACTGACTAGTGGACAATGTTGTGTAGATATACTTAATGACTATTAAGCAGTAGCTATACTTCAATGACTAGTGGGCAATGCTGTGTAGCTATACTTCAATGACTATTGGGCGATGCTGTGTATCTATACTTCGGCTAGTGGGCAATGTTGTGTAGCTATACTTCAATATTTAGTGAGTGTTGTACATAGCTATACTTCTGAAATGACTATTGGAAAAGCAGCATGTAAAAACTGCTACTTATTGGTTTAATTATTGAGTTAGAGATTAATATTTTCTTTCCAGAAAAGATTTGATTAAAGTGGGTAGAGCACTTAGAAAGAATGGACAACAGAGGTCCAAGCAATATGTAAGGCAACACCTAATGAGAAAAGGCCTAAAGGCAGGCCAAAAAGCAGATGGTTGGAGGAAGTGGAGAAAGACTGCTTAAAGCCATGGGCAAGGGAGTGGAGGAAGGAGACCATGGATCGGGGAAGCATGGAGGTGTAGTATGGCGGAGGCCAGGGCCCTAAATGGGCTGTAGAGCCAAGAAGAAAGAAAGAGAAATATATTGACCAGAATAGTGGCAGAACTTGATATACAATGTTTTCTAAAACGTGAAATATTCATTTTCTACCTTTTTTTATTGACCTATATATTTTTCTATAAACATTTGTTTAGCTTACTTTAGAACATTTTTATCAGCACGTTTAATTTAGGCAGTATTTGGAATTATTTAATTACACGATATATTATAAACATGTGGTAATTTGATCATTAATTTTTTTATAAACGAGCTTATCACATAAATATAGAAAAAACTTAAGTAGGTAGGCTTTAAGAACGCAGTGTAAACACGTAACGATTATCAGCAGTTGTAAGTAAGTTGAAAATAAAGTTGAAATAATTATTTGGTTGTTTAATCTCCGATTATGATACCAGTGAAACAAATCGGTTCTTTTGATTTCTAAAACTTTATGAACTATCCTATCGCTGCTTTTTGAGTTTTTTAAGTCTGTTAAAATAGAAAACTGTGGTGCAACAGTTAAATAGAAAACTTCAGCAGTCTATTGTAACAGTTAAATAGAAAACTGTAGGTCCACTTAACAGTTAAATAGAAAACTGTGAGTCACTTAACAGTTAGAAGAAAATGAAAACTGTGAATCTAACGATTGATGAAAACTAATGATCTACTAAACGATAACTCAAGAGGAAACATGATCTTTTCTTTAATTCAAACTCAAGCTGTGGAGTCTATTCTTTGATTAAATAAAAAACTGTGAGTCTACTTAACAGTTAAATAGAAAACTGTGAGTCTACTTAACAGTTAAATAGAAAACTGCAGATACTTAACAGTTAAATAGAAAACTGTGAGTCTACTTAACAGTTAAAATAGAAAACTGTGAGTCTGCCAACAGTTAAATAGAAAACTGTGAGTCTACTTAACAGTTAAATAGAAAACTGTGAGTCTACTTAACAGTTAAATGAAAACTGTGAGTCTACTTAACAGTTAAATAGAAAACTGGAGAATCTACTTAACAGTTAAATAAGAAAACTTGTGAGTCTACTTAACAGTTAAATAGAAGAACTGTAATTCATAACAGATTTAAAATGAAAACTGCGAGTCTACTTAACAGTTAAATAGAAAACTGTGAGTCTACTTAACAGTTAAATATAGAAAACTGTGAGTCTACTTAACAGTTAAATAGAAAACTGCGAGTCTACTTAACAGTTAAATGAAAACTGTGAATCTACTTAACAGTTAAATAGAAAACTGTGAGTCTACTTAGCAGTTAAATAGAAAACTGCGAGTCTACTTAACAGTTAAATAGAAAACTGCGAGTCTACTTAACAGTTAAATAGAAAATGTAGTCTACTTAACAGTGTAATAGAAAACTGTGAGTCTACTTAACAGTTAAATAGAAAACTGCAGTCTACTTAACAGTTAAATAGAAAACTGTGAGTCTACTTAACAGTTAAATAGAAAACTGTGAGTCTACTTAACAGTTAAATAGAAAACTGCGAGTCTTAACAGTTAAATGAAAAGTGTGAGTCTACTTAACAGTTAAAATAGAAAACTGTGAGTCTACTTAACAGTTAAATAGAGAAAACTTTGCGAGTCTACTTAACAGTTAAATAGAAAACTGCAGTCCTGTAACAGTTAAATAGAAAACTGTGAGTCTACTTAACAGTTAAATAGAAAACTACAGTCTATAACAGTTAAATGAAAACTGCTGAGTCTACTTAACACTACAGTTAAATAGAAAACTGTGGTTCTTAACAGTTAAATAGAAAACTACTAGTCTACTTAACAGTTAAATAGAAAACTGTGAGTCACTTAACAGTTAAATAGAAAACTGTGAGTCTACTTAACAGTTAAATAGAAAACTATGAGTCTACTTAACAGTTAAATAGAAAACTGCAGTCTACTTAACAGTTAAATGAAAACTGTGAGTCTACTTAACAGTTAATGAAACTGCGTGATCTACTTAACAGTTTAATGAAAACTGCGAGTCTACTTAACAGTTAAATAGAAAACTGTGAGTCTATATGATTTAAAATAGAAAACTGCAGAGTCTACTAACAGTTAAATAGAAAACTGTGAGTCTACTTAACAGTTAAATAGAAAACTGTGAGTCTACTTAACAGTTAAATAGAAAACTGCGAGTCTACTTAACAGTTAAATAGAGAAACTGTGAGTTTCATAACAGTTAAATAGAAAACTGTGAGTCTACTTAACAGTTAAATAGAAAACTGTGAGTCTACTTAACAGTTAAATGAAAACTGCGAGTCTACTTAACAGTTAAATAGAAAACTGTGAGTCTACTTAACAGTTAAATGAAAACTGGTCTGTAACAGTTAAATAGAAAACTACTGACCTCTTTAACAGAATACCCCCACTACGCTTTCACTGGGACATATTTTGAGATCTACAAAATAAACACAGTGAGTAAATAACTACCTTGTATAAGGCAGCCAGTACAACTTGGCAAGTGCGCACAGGAAATCTGATAACTTTTCATGATTCTCTGATGACAATTTCTCGCATCTCTTCCTTAAAACTGCCTGGCCCACTAACAATGTCTTCATGTAGAATACAATTATAAACCAGCTTGTTGGCAGTTTTAAGGATTGACTTGTTAAAAATATTTTAATGGAACTATCAAGCAGTGGACAGCTGATTAGATTTTCGTTTTTACACGTAAGTTTATGTTCATTTTTTAAGAATATTTAACCATTCGTAGGCATTTTTCTATTTTTCTTTAATATTTGCGTTTTATTTTTTGTGTTTGTTTCAAATATAGGCCTATATCATAGTCAATCATGATTAAACCAAAAAAACAAACTTATGAAACGAATAAGAAGGAAAGGGGTGGTTTTGTTGCATATATTTAGATTTTCGAGACATTACAGCTTGTTCCGCTTTACCAACCCAACTATCCGGAACGTTGATAAGAATTATCCCCCCTCCAATTCGGTACTTACCGAATATGTTTATGCCGTTCAATCAGACTCTACACTATAAAATGTAAATTATGGTAACAGATTGAGCCTTGGTGACGGATGGTCGAGTTGTGTTAAGACCACTACCCCCCCACCCCTTCACTAATTTTCCCAAATTTTCCGGGGTTCGACCTACGGGTGAAAACCTTGGTGTTATTGTGTAATTTTTTTTCCATTTTTCTCGTAACGCCTATCGACTATGGTGGAGATATAAAATTGGCGCTACAAAAACGAAATCGGGACTGGATGGTCGTGTGGTACAGCGCTCGATTGTCGATATGAAGGTACTTTGATCTCCGGTGAGGACCAAGGAAAATTCACTTCATAGCTGAAGTCCTCATATCTCACGTGGTGCCTCCATGGTCATTGCACTGTCGGCTATGGTTGAGATGAAAGATGGGCAACATAAAAAACCGTCCCACTAGTGGTTTATAGGATCTAAGAGATTTCATCTCATCCTTACAGGGACTTCACACACAAAAGCCGCCCTATTAATGATTTATAAATGTAGAACACATACCTCATCCATTAAAAAAACTTTTTATCATATAAGATTCTAAACTAGGATACAGTATGTTTTAATCTGACAAGTGGGTAACCTTCTGACCTGTGTTCAAAGAATGTAAGTTCACTAAGGTAGCTTCGTCACCTTTTCATCAATGTAAGTTAAGGAATAAAAGCCTTCGCAAAACTTTATATCAATTATCATCAACAACGATTAAGCAATATATAAATTATCAGTACTTAAAAATACAACAACGTGTACCGTCAACAAGAGCTATTATCCAAAACATTACAAGAACTACTACCAAAACATTACAAGAACTACTAACAAAACATTGCACCAAGTAGTCTCTAAATTAACACACTATCCGAACCTGAAAAAACATTCAATCTTATACCAAATACCAACATAACATAGCAACGAATAAAAACAAATAATTGCAGCAAAAACCATCACCTAAAGATAGCACAAAGTACTACTGATCTAACTACCATAGTAGACTACTGACCATTATAACTTGTCCTTACAGTTTCATATAGTTGATTTTCGACAAACAGACTTATAACGTGGCTCATATTAGAATAATGAATTGTATTTTATTGAATGTTTGAACAAAAATTTGGAGGTTGGTTGTAATGGCTTTAATAAAACCTATCTTTAGGTGTCGAAGAAAGATACCGCCTTAACTTCTTCACTTCCATAACCTAGCATCTCATTCCTTTCTAAAATATTGCATTTTTCTTAAAGCTAAAAAAAAAATCATTGATTTAATTTGTGTAAGTCTAATTCTCATACTTGTGCAGTGACATCTTCATATACTTGTAGAGGGTCACAGTGCGTTTGCTTGCATGAATTTTGGCTAACAGAGCAACGAAACTAAGCAGATGGTGTCTTCATGATGACGAATCAAGTTGTGGTATTTAATTATTCGACCGAAAATATTGCATATATATGCAGACACTCAACGACACAAGCGTACGTTTTTATTAATATTTTAAAATTTATATTTATATCCCCTTCCATTTTTCTATTTATCAAAGGTTATTAGAAAATGTTCAGTTATCGATGTTTTATGTGTCGGAGTTTCTCTAAGTGTGGGTCGTGATCACATTTGAGGTCACCAAAAAGTACATCTACTATTTATAACCGAACAGGCAAATCAATGGAGATTGAAAAGAAGCATTACACTATTGAACTGTGTTTCATTTTAATTTCACTCTTTGTTTCCCACTCAGGGCCGGATTTACAGATAGGCCGATTAGGCCGTCGTTAAACACTGCCAAAATAAGGAGATTTAGAAGGTTAAATAGTATACACAGATAAAAAAAACATTTTATTTTCCAAAAGAAGACCTCAAATTTTTGTTGCACTAGGGCTGATTTGAAGAAATGTTAAACCCAATTTTCTGTTGTGGTAGGAAAAAAAACTAATAAACTGCACACATTTCCGTATTTGAAACAAAAGTGATTGTAGAATTTACTTACATATTTAGCAGTATAATTTTTAATTTTTTGTTTTGTAGTTTGAAAGCTAATGTAATTAATAGGTCTGCCTTCTGTTTACATTTACGACATTTTCCATGTCGATTTTAATGTTTTCATTTTGAAACAAAACCCGCTAATTAATTAATGGTCCTGAGACTTTTAATTTTGTATTTTGCAACCGTCACCAGAAATCAATTTCGTATTTATAGGAAGTTTTGCAATAGGCGAGTGTTTTTAATAGTTATAGAAGTTGCTTTAAACCTGCAACCTAAAATAATGCGTTTTTTATTTTGACGGTTTAAGTGTAATTAGTGTGCAGTCTGTGAACTTCGAACGTTTTATTCGACCAATTATCCCCCCCCCAGAGATTGTTCTGTTTCATTTTTAAAGATAACATTGACTCCGGATTACCCGTAATCTATTTATATTTTTTTAATGTCATCTTTTTTATGTTCGGTCTTTATTTGAGTATTATATTTAATAACTATAACTGAGCATTTCTATCCGAGTTTGTTGAAATTAAGGATGATCATTTTAGTTTCCTTTAATATTATCCAATGTGAACTATAACAGGACATAATGAAATCTACCCCTACCAACCAATTGCCTCCATGTCCATTGCACTATAGGTTATGATGGGAGAAGAAAGAAGGGTTGTAGCTTTTAACGTTGTATGGCTTTTGTATTAAAACTGTTTTTTTTTTTGAGAATAAAGTGGGAGATAATTAAATTGTCCCCTTTGAGTTTGACATTGCTAGTTAGTTTAAACATGGATATTATTATACAATAGTTTTCCCATCCCTGATATAGACTGTCACAGTGGTTTTACACAATGTAGACTTGATGAATACAACTATGACAACTAGAATGTGTTGTCAGGACCACAGTTAAGAAAACTATATTTAATCGAAGAGGATAGAATGTATACATGTATTTTCCTTTTTTTCACCTATTTTGAGGACCACTGGGCTATATAAGGTTACGACCAGTCCAACAGTTATAGGACCACTGGACTATATAAGGTTACGACCAGTCCAACAGTTATAGGACCACTGGGCTATATAAGGTTACGACCAGTCCAGCAGTTATAGGACCACTGGTAGGGTGATAACAAAAAAAATTTTATGAAACCACTTGCAATCGAGGAACTTTTTATGTGTAATTTAAGAATATCAATTGCATTTTGATTTTTTAAAAAGTTCCCTCACCTCCTCATTTTCGAAAGAAAAAAGTGAAAAAATATTTATTTTTTTTCAAAAAAGGAACAAGTTTTTTTAGCTTAATTCAAAAGAGTAATAATAATAACATCAACTATACTAAACAAATAAGATACCAGATCCAGTTAGTAATATCATGTACTTAATGTACAAAATGTGTAAAACATATTTTCTTATGAAATTCAGATTCAAAAATTCAAAATTTTTCTCGATTTTACTTCAGTTCCTCCATCAGTTTCACAGCACGTTAGGCAATTTGGTTAGATCTGGGAATGTCAATTAGTAATGATCCTCCCGAATGACCAATGCGTCTTTAAACGTAATTACCTTCTTGCATTTTATCCTGATGAGTGTAAACAGTTCATTGACGGACGCTTTATTTTAGTGTTGCGAATGGAACCAGAAAACATTTGCCCATTCGTAGGAGATGAAATTGCAATAGGAGCGAGCATGTTGCGCCACTCTGGTATCAGAAATAATGCTATAATAGTATACATCGCATATGAGTTCCATCTTGCCTAATGTAAATTTTGTTGTTTTCTTCCAGCTGATGCGGGGCCAACGTGAAGTTGTTTTGTAATGACGATATGCTAATATAATTCATAAAACGAACTGATATTTGATAATTGCAAGTATTGCCCTCTTCGGAGTTTTAGTTTTTATGTTCTTATTTCTTGTTCAATTGGCATCAGGTTCTCGCCTGTGCTAACATCATCTGTCACAACGAGGTGGTAATCAGCCTGAAGAGTGGCGCGGATTTTGCGTTAATTTGTCAATGGATAGTCCGTTGATTCTGGTTTTGTCGTTGGCTCATGAATAAGAAAATTCAAGACGTTTCAGAAAGAGTCGAGTACATGGTGCTGACAGCCAATATATTATTTCTTCTGAAACCTTGTCGGAGCATCATCTGTATAGGCTTTACAATCCAGTACAAACGACCATTATTTATTGCGGTTGTGTCATATTATCACGCAAAAATATTTTCCAAGCGCTATTATTAATCAATTAAGCTGATCTTCAAGTTCCTTTTTGAATATGTATAAACAGAACCACTCTCACATTTAAAATTGCCGAGTTTATTTCGGTTGTCATATTTTCAACGAACTAACAGTCACTCATGCCCTTGCATTCTTTTACACCATCAAACTGGAGAATAAAGGTTCTTTGCTTTGAAGTTTTTTGAAAAATTTTTGGTTTTCATTTCACGTCCTTCGAAAGTACTCGTTTCCAAACACCCGCCTGACTTGGAACCGGCTCGCTAAAATACCTAGTCAGCAATAGTTGCAAGAGATATCATATGCTATGTGAAATGTTATTTTTTCGGTCGCTAGCAAACCCACTGTGAAGTGCTGTCTTTGATGTTTTGGATTTGCATTCAGGAGAAAATAGCGTGGAAGAATAGATTGTCGAGTCGGGTGAAGAAGCAAGAGCTTTCGAATCCGAAGATTCTGGAGACAGTTGTATGTTTGTGTACGGGATTTGTGCCAGGACAGTTGTATGTGTTTGTGTAGGTTGCGATTGAGAAAAACTGTTGAAACGAGATTGAGTTTTGGATAGTCGGAATCGTTTTCTTGGGTGGATTTTGGTAAAGGGGGCTTGTTTGACCATTGAATAGCAATCTTTCCTCCACTCTTAACTTGCCTCTGGTAGAGCTCTTTATCCTCCTTTTCCATTTTCCATTAACGTTATTTGACATCAAATAACTTAGAAAGTGTTGTAGTAAATTAATCAGACGGTTTCTTTTTTGTCATATAAATCAGATAATTGAGTTTCTTACTAATTGGTACGCTGGATAATAGTGGAAAGTCCTAGAAATTCCCTCAGAGCAATTCTACATATCAACGTAATAATAATTTTGATTCGATCCAGTCGCCGTTTCTGGCTATTGAACAGAAAAGTGAAGTTTCCAAGAATTTGACGGTTTGTGGGCATCCTTGTGAGATTGATTAGCTTTTCAACAGATGGAATTCTCGGATCCCTATTCTGTTTAGAAGATGAGGAGTAGATGCCTTGCTTATAAACAAATGGAATTAACTGACTGGAATGTGCTTAAAGCAGTCTATTAAGTCATGTAAAAATTCAGTGTGAAGTGAAACCGATAGTCAAACTGCGCGATATGCGAAAACAAAAATGAAAAGGTGGGAACTTTTTTCAATTAAAAAAAAAAAATTAATGTTGCTACTGTCATCTACATATAATTGTTCCTCGAATGTAAAGGGGTTTTCAGTTTCATTACGAAAAAAAATGAAAATAAGTTGTATCTTTAACTTAGCTGGGCTATATAAGGTTACGACCAGTCCAACAGTTATGGACCACTGGGCTATAAAAGGTTACGACCAGTCCAACAGTTATAGGACCACTGGACTATATAAAGATTACGACCAACAGTTATAGGACCACTGGATTATATAAGGTTGCAACCAACAGTTATAGGACCACTGGACTATAAAAGGTTACGACCAACAGTTATGAAGACCATGGACTATATAAGATTACGACCAACAGTTATAGGACCACTGGACTATATAATGTTACGACCACCAGTTATAGGACCACTGGACTATAGATTACGACCAACAGTTATAGGACCACTGGACTATATAATGTTACGACCACCAGTTATAGGACCACTGGACTATATAAGGTTACGACCAACAGTTATAGGACCACTGGACTATATAGGTTACGACGACCAGTTATAGGACCACTGGACTATACAAGGTTCCAACAATATTAAGTAAGAGATGTATCATTATACGAGATTAGTGCAATTATGCATGATTTATGGTGACCGCAGATAAAAGTTTCATAAAAGAACAATTTGAAGCCACAGACCATTAAATTACCGCATATGATAAATCGATAGAAGTTGCTATTATACAACTCTTCAGTGTATTTATGGATATATTATTGTTCACTGGTCTAACTCAAAGCTCTTTTCGTCTGTATTCCTGTTTTAATAATTGTCTTTATGAAAAAAATGTTTGACTATCTTTTTCTTGTCATTGTTATTAGATGAATGGCTTTACTCTCTGACATATTTACATACGTAACTGAACTTAACATTGACCACAAAATATTCTAGATAACATAAACAAGAAGTGAGCATAAATGAGTGAACTTTTATTAAACTGCACATAACATTTGATATATAACTATTGTAGAAAAAGAAAGCTAATGTGCATTAAATGAAGGAAACATAAAATTTAAAAAAGCAACATTTTAATTGAGTAAATCGACAAAGATATAGATTATTACAACGCCTCATAACAATTCCTATTAAGGACGAGATTATATTCATAGTGCACCATGACTTGACCGAAACAAATTATTTAACAATAAAAACAATCAGTGAATAGCACACCCATTCAAATGAGATTTTGTATTTAAAAAAACATTTTTTCATAATTAAAAAAACAATACTAATTGTCTAAACAAATTGTTCACATAATATGTCAATCCATTAATACTAATTGTCTAAAATTAGTCACATAATACATTATTCATTAATACTAATTGTCTAAATAAATTGTTCACATAACTTTATATATTTATATGTGTGTATTTTATATATAAGTAGTCATTAATATTTAATTGTCTAAACAAATTGCTCATAATAAGTCATTCCATTAATACTAATTGTCTAAACAAATTGTTCACATAATAAGTCATTCCCTTAATACTAATTGTCTAAACAAATTGTTCACATAATGTATCAATCCGTATACTAATTGTCTAAAATTAGTCACTTGCAGCACAGTATTCCATTAATACTAATTGTCTGAATAAATTGTTCACATAATAGACGTATTCATTAATACTAATTGTCTGAGCAATTGTTCACATAATAAGTCATTCCTTAATACTAATTGTCTAAACAAATTGTTCACATAATATGTCATTCCATTAATACTAATTGTCTAAACAAATTGTTCACATAATAAGTCATTCCTTAATACTAATTGTCTAAACAAATTGTTCATAATATGTCATACCATTAATACTAATTATACAAACAAATTGTTCACATAATAAGTCGTTGTAATATAATTATTAAACAAATTGTTCACATAATAAGTCATTCCCTTAATACTAATTAATAAACAAATTGTTCACATAATAAGTCATTCCCTTAATACTAATTGTCTAAACAAATTGTTCACATAATATATCATGCCATTAATATAATTTTTTCTAATAAAGTTGCTCACATAATAAGTCATTCTTAATACTAATTATTAAACAGAAATTGTTCACATAATAAGTCATTCCCTTAATACTAATTGTCTAAACAAATTGTTCACATAATAAGTCATTCATTAATACTAATTGTCTAAACAAATTGTTCACATAATAAGTCATTCCATTAATACTAATTGTCTAAAACAATTGTTCATAATAATTCATTTCATTAATACTAATTGTCTAAACAAATGGCTCACATAATAAGTCATTCCATTAATACTAATTGTCTAAACAATTGTTCGCATATAGGTGTTTGTAATACTAATTGTCTAAACAATTGTTCACATAATATGTCATTCCATTAATACTAATTGTCTAAACAAATTGTTCACATAATAAGTCATTCCCTTAATACTAATTGTCTAAACAAATTGTTACATAATAATGAATCAATTCTAGCAATACTGAAATTGTCAAACAATTTATTCATAATAAGTCATTACTTAATACTAATTTGTCTAGCAAAATTATTCACATAATAAGTCATTCCTTAATACTAATTGTCTAAATAAAATTGTTCACATAATAAGTCATTCCCTTAATACTAATTGTCTAAACATAAATTGTTCACATAATAAGTCATTCCTTAATACTAATTGTCTAAACAAATTATTCACATAATAAGTCATTCCCTTAATACTAATTGTCTAAACAAATTGTTCACATAATAAGTCATTCCCTTAATACTAATTGTCTAAACAAATTGTTCACATAATAAATCATTCTAAACTAAGCCAATCAAATTTACAATGAAGAAAAAAAACATGATTTAAAGTTGCAATGAGAAAATAAATACATATATAAAAAATGGTATACATAAAAAAAAATATATATAAATGTGATAGTTTCCTGATTTATATATACTTTATTTACAGCCTTTGGTTAAATGCATGTTGTAAGGTTCTACTCAGGATGAAAAAGTGTGCTAGTGGTAGAAAACGATGGGTGAATAAGACAGAGAAAAGGACATATTGTAAAGAGGTTGACTGTTGAGGTATTGAAATGTCTATTTTTATGACTGTAATGATGATTTATGGTCTTTTTGTTGTTTCAAATTCTAAACCACTAAATAAACAATTAGCAATGCCTGGGATTCAAACCCATAATTGGGCCTAGGGATTATACAAAAACCGACTTTTAAAAAAACCGGTTGTCAAAGGTCAATTTCTAAAAATACCGGTGAAAATTGGTTTTCGGTTGTATAAAAAAATAAGTGAAATAACAGATATTTAAAGCACTCTAGCAATAATCATTCTCAATTTGTCGTATTTAATTAACGTGTATGATAAAGAATAAAGTTTAATGTAATTATGTCAACCAATTATTAGGTAAAACAATATATAAAAGAAAAAAATTATCAGTAAACCTATATGACAATAAAAATATTACTAGTGGGTAGTAGGGTACATATATATTCATTTAAATTGCAATATGACTAAATATATTTCTAGCATGACCTTTAAACTGTTCAACTTTATTTGGCAGTCATGAGCAAGACTTAATACTTTCCAGTGTTTCGTTTATGTTATACTGTAAATATACGTGGTTGTCAAAGAACAAGGTTGGTTTGCTGCTCACACACCAGTTCTGAAATCAGTCGTTGGGAATAGTTGTGATGTAGACCTTCATGTAGTGCTTATTTATTTATAGTCTTTACATATAACTGGGTTTTTTTACTCATAGTATTCACTTTCTCTCTCTCTCTCTTTCTTAAGTTTCTAATGTTATCTATACCTGTGACACCGTGCACAAACACCTCTGCACAGCCCCATCTAATGACCCAAAACGAGTGCCCGTTTCAAAACAGTCCTCCAATGTTGTGAACTCTAAATCCATTCCTCAACCCTCCCTTCATGCATTTATCTCCCCTCCCAACCTAACACCAGTCATTACAGCGGCTGTGCCACGGTCCTGCCAAGTAAATGTCTTGTTTAGGTTAGAGGGTTTGGCATGGTGGAGGTGTTGTATGATGAACATATATTTAGTCAACTTGTAACAAATAGCCTCACTCTGTCTATTGTTTAGTAATGAGCCCTTTCTGTTTCAATGAGATGCCCGTTTCAAGTCGTATACTTCCCGCAAGTCAAATTCGTGCGCTAAAAAATCCTCGGTTGTTATGTCGAATTAGTAAACGACTTGAGTTCAGCCCTCTTTCCAGGTCGAGGAAATGAATGCAATAAATCTCTATATGTGTATACACCCTACCCCCTACCCCCTAATCCCCATATCACCCTTGAACAATTACTTTCTAACAACGTACAAGGGTTGGACTGATGAGGGAATTCACTGGAAAGTCAAAGTTTTGCAGATTTCTCTGTTATTTAGTGGAATGTAACAACATTTTTGCTAATTTTTAAGTTCTGGGCTAAAACTGGCTTTTAAATATCCAAAAAACCGGTTGTCGAATGCTTCGAGATTTGTCGAAAAACCGTTTTTTTTAAAAACCAACAAACCCTAATTGGGCGTCACATTGAAACTTTTCAAAGACTATATTTTAAAAATCATTTTAATTAATGTCAGTGAAAGCACTACAATTCCATAAATACCTTGAACTAGAATAAAAAATTTTATATTGGCTGAGTGAAAATTTGAGCTTTCCACAGTCGCTGGGAACTGTTCTTTTTTTTAATGACTTTATATCAGACCACCCAATCTATATTTGACAAAATTTTCCTTTTAGTTTTTTTTTTTTCTAACTCATTCAGAACTGGATTTTCGGGGATTTAGACCGCTCAAATTTTAGTTATAAAAAAGTAAATCAATGCATATTAATCATTAGTTACTGCATGGTATAATATGGTAAATAAAATTAACAAGCTATGTATCATTTAAAGAAAAATACTTGTAGTTTACCTAGCTTACATTTAATTTTAGATTACTTTGTAATGTGAAGAAAAAAAACTGAATTGGAAATACTTGTATATTTTTAAGGGCAGATAATTTTAGTTTGAATTTTTACTTGATTTAAAGGTTGACTTTTTATGTTTTTAACAATGTACAAAAACCTATGTATGTTAGTGTTGAATTCTATAATCATTAAGTTTTACTACTGTTTTTAGGTGAATAATCTCAAAAAAGATGTAGAAAAATCTGCTTTGAAATATAAGCATTTGGAAATAAAAAATACTAGTCTTAATAAGGAGCTGGATAGTCTGGAGGCTCAGTTGGATGAGATGGATGTAAATATGAACATCAAAATTGATTAAATTAGAAAATTACTATAAGAAATTTAAGGTTTTAAATACAATAGATTAGAGTTTTCTATTTATCAACAGAAGTTAATGAGCATTATTTGATTACACAATAAGTGTTATACCACTTCTGATTTTTTTTTTCCAGGTAACTGTAGAAACGTTGAAAAAGGAAAAAGAGAGTCTTAGTTCTAAAAATGAATCACTTAGCTCTGAAATCAAAACTCTCCGAGCTGATGCATCTAAATCTTCCACACTTCAAGATATTGTGGATATTTTATCTAATGACAAAAAACAGCTAAATGAAACTCTAGAAACAATGAAAATGAAATTTGAACAAACAACAAGTGAGAAGGATGAGTTGGTAAATCAGAATAAAAAACTTACAAAAGAGGAACAAGATTTAACCAATCAACTTCAGAATTTAAAACAGGAACTAGATAGACTAGCAAAAGAAAAAGAACATCTCAGTAGTCAAGAGCATGAGCTCTTGGCAGTTACAAAAAAGCAAGATGAGGTAGAAAAGTTGCTCAAAGCAGACATAGAAGAGCTGAGCAAGGTATTTTCAAATTTAGACCTTTGTAAAACTAAAATATTGTTTGTTAATTATTTTAATAAAAGAAAAATTCTTTTAAGATTAAATCTTATATCAAACCTTTTAAATGATCGGAGAAAATATTACAACCTTAATTATCTGTTCTGAATTTTAGCAGTAACACTACTAACTTAAATGATGTGTATTTGTTTGTGGCCATTTTATGATAAACTTCATCTGATTGTTGTGTATATAGACAAAGGAAAATTTAGCTCACCAGACAGAAATGTTAAGTAAAGAAAACAAAGAGTTATTGAACAAATTGGATAAGGCAAAAGATGAAGCTGAGACAGCCAGACTCCATGTCCAGGAGATTGACAAATTGAAAGTAAGATGTAAAATTAAAATGAATGTCTAGAAATTACTAAAAAATGATTAGCACTGTAATTTATTTTTTATGTGCATTGATCATTTTTTTAATGTGATGCACCATTTAACCTGAGAGTAATTAATAGCACATCATTTTTTAAGAGTATTAAAATTCATTTTGTATGATTAATTTTGTTATTGACACAGTCCCTTTTTGCTATTCTTTTTAAAATTAATTAATAAAAAATAAATAAAAGCCAACAGTATCCCAATTTTTACATGATTTACTTAGATTAATTTATTTTTGAGAATACCAACTTTCTAATAATGACTATCTTGTAATTAAATGCTTAACCATAAGATCATTTGAAAATTAATTTTGAGAAATTTATGTTATATAAAGTCTGCTTTTAAAAACAGCTTATAATAGCTCATCTCAAAGAACAAAATCAACAAATGCTACAACAGCTGAAATCTTCACAGACAGAACTGGAAAAATCAAAAGAAAGGGAGACAATGCTTATTACCAATCAGGTAATACAAATTACTCCTGTGTTAAACTGACAATGGCTTAATTTGCAAGCAGAGGAAAAGAAAATTAAAGTATGAATGCTTTGGCTTTTATTTTTTAGCCTTAAAATTTGTAAGTGATTAAAATCTTAAGTGTTGGTCTCAATATACGTTAGGACACTGGTTCTCAAAGTGTGGGTCGCGACCCATTGGTGGGTTTGTAAGCGGATTTAAAGTGGGTCTTCAAAAAATGTTAATAATCATTTCATTTGGAATGTCTAAATAAATTTTTACTATTTTCCCTTCCATACAAATGAGTTGCAAAAACAAAAAAAGATCCTAGTGAGTCATTATAGCAAAAGTTTGTAAACCTGCTGCATTAGGGCTGGACAGAAAAACTTTCTTTTTTTTATTTTTGGGATGCTTGTGATTTGAAAAGATCTGATTTTAATTACATTTTTTACTATATTATGTGAAACACATTAATATTCTTCTGATAATCTAATTCACATGTTAAGAGTGATACTTTAATTTCTCTCTTTTTAAGCATTTGTTACAAAAAAGCCATGTTGATGCAGAAAAGAGGTAAAAAAAATATAAACAGCTTTTTCACTGTAAATTAATTTAAGTGTCTGATGCAATTTAAAAATTTTAAAGAAAGTCTTTACAAAATTTAATTTAATAAAATTATAAACAATGTGTTAATTACATATTATTTTCTCTTACTTTGCAAGCTTTGATGAGTAAGTTGTATGTATTTAAAAAAGTAGCACTTTAAAAAATATTTTTTTATAATTCCATAGTTTTAATGTTTTTAAAAATCTATTAAATCTTTATTGCTTTTAAAGTATAATAGTTGACTTTATTTACTGACTTTGTTTTGGAATGTAATATGATATCTAACTAATCAAGAAATTAAAAAAGTGTTATTATTTTCATTGATTAGAATGCATCACAGTACAAATTTTATGATTCAAAGTAATACTTCTTTATTTTCATTTTAAGAAATATAAATCAATGACTAAGGAAATAAGGGTAAAATTTAATAATTAAATTGTTTTGTTCCATTCAAATTGTCACATTTTCTAGATGTTTTCAGCTTTAATATCTGTTAGAATTAAAAATAAATAAATAAATGTTATGTTGTTTGCATTCAACTGTTTCAGAAAATTTCTAATTAGCTAGTTCTAGATTTTAAATTATTACTTATATTTTACATTCACAATACTTTTATTTTAATTGATTTTCTAGACTAATGATAAAAAAGCAAAGTTTTTTGTGAGTTTTAATAAAAGATAAATGCATGAATAAATTTTAAATCACTGCTTTGATTGCTTTTTTTCCCAGATATTTTGCTAGATTTGATTTTTTAATATAGTGTTAGTATTTTTTTTTCTGTCTGTCTCTCTCTCTTTCTTTATTTTATAATATAATTATTCAACAACCTTTGTAAGAAAGCTACAAATCAATCTTTTTAACCAAATGAAAAAAATTATTTTCCTTTATATCTGTGGTGATTTTAATGAAAGCCTTTAGGCTATTCCTTAATCATACAAAACTCTACTTATTTTTTTATTTCTTAAAATCATTAATTAATTTTGGTAGTAAAAGTATTTCTGGTGCCTGATCATGGAAAGAAAGTTTTCTTTTTAGATTGAGTCATGATGTTGAAGACATGAAAGCCAAACTGGAACTAACACTTCAAGAGTTGGCTAAATCCAAGAAAGTCTGCGATGAATTGGATATGGAGAATAAAGATATCAAAGCTTCACTTAACAAGGCCCAAAAACTATTAGATGATAACACTGAGATAAAAGTATTTCAATTTGTTGTTGTTTTTAGTTTGTGTGATTATTAAATGGGACGGATTCAGACATTATTAATAAATATTTACAGAAATTTTTAATTTTTAAAAGTTTTTAAACTTCTAAAATTTTTCTTCAAAGAGATATGTACCATTTATAGCGTTTTTCTTTAAATTTTTAATTCACTTAAAATTGGATACATGAAATTTTATTTCAGGATGAATTAGAAGAAGAAAAACTACAAAAAAGTCAGCTAGAAAAGAATTTAAAACATTTAGAGCTACTGTTGTTGGATAAAACAAAGATTGCTGAAAACTTTGAAACTGAAAAAAAGATGAGATTAGATTTAGAAAAGAAAAATGAAGTTTACAAAGATATGGAAAGAAAGTTAAATGTATGTATACAATATTTTGTGCTATTTGCTCAAAATTTTTTTTTTTAATTTACCCATAGTCTTGATGAAAAAAGTACATTAATAGTCTTTAAAATATTTTAAAATCCTTTTAATAGGCTATATACACTCTTATATGCATACCAAAAACAGATTTTATATTTTGTCTATATCTAAAGACCATTTAGAATATATTAAAATAAATTGATTTCACAGACTAAAATAGTAATATGATGAATAAATCAGCTTAATAAATGTTTTTAATGTAGGTCAGTTCTCTGGTGCAAATAGATGCTGTATTTTATTTGAGGTTATAATTATTTATAATGTAACTGAAAGTAATATAGAATTTGTTAGATTTGTTAAATGTTGATCTATGGTTAATTGTTCATAAATACAGGATGTGATACATGATTTAACTACAGAAAAAAACACTAGGCAGGAACTTGAGAGAAAAATAGAACTAAAAAAACTTATAACAACCCAAGTCAGCAAAGAAAAATTGGTTGCTGCAGAAGAAGAACTGTTTAAAGAAAAACAGCTTATCACACAGTATGAAGTCAGAGTGAAAGAACTTGAGCATGATGTTAAACATCTTGAAATTGGCAAAAAATCATCAGAGGAATTGCTTGAAAATGAGGTGAAAATGAGACAGAGTTTGGAGAAGCATGTAAAGGATCTGCAGGTCAGAGTTTGTTCTTAAAAGATTTATAAGAAATTAAAAAAATGAGCTCAAACAGTGATTTTTTAATGATTTTTAAAACATTGGTTTAAATTAGCAAATATGAACATATTTAGTAAAATCACAATGTAAGATTAAAGACTTAAATCTATTATTGAAATTCATTTTGGGTAAAGGGTTTACCCTAATTATAGTTAAGACATTTAAGAAATTTCAGAGAACATTGGCATACATTAGTTTTGGTTATTTGAGTATGTGATTCTTTACATATAATATTGCATCTAATGTAGATCTGGACAAACCTTGTAAATTAGTATCAATTCCTCTGTGAATGATTGTAAATGATTAGTTTGTTTTTGTCATGCATTATATTCTTGGAGAAATAAAAAGTTGCCTCTCCGGTCATAGATTTCCTGGATGTTGCTTCTTAGGCCAATAGTTTATTTTAAATTTCAGTTGGCATCAACCCAACAGGACACTTTAGAGGAGATGGTAAGACTGAGAGAGGAACTCTTTAAAGAAAGAGAAGTTGTGAAAGATTTACAAGAATCAGAACAAGATATTCAGTTACTGTGTACTGAGCTTGATAAAGAAAGAAATTTAACAACTGAATTGACTAAAAAGGTAAATTTCTGATTGCACTGTATATTAGACTGGGTTAGTCTCAGATATAAATATATATAGATGTCTTTTTGATCTTTTTAAAACTTTGTTCCTTTTCCTACATGGAACTACAATTTTTCTATTTTATAACATTTTTTTCCGACATTAACTTTTTCAATTTATTTTATTTTGCCACGGGTTGGTTTAATTTAAATGTGCATGCCATTTATGTTACTGCCTGCCTCTTTCATTTTTGTTACATATTTCTTATACACAATTTGGAAGAACCAACCAAACTTTTTATCATTTATCTCACAACACCTAAGGGAATAGTATCCTGTCTCTAACTCCAACCCTATTTCCTATCAGGGACACCGAAAACTTTCTAAAATTGCATAATTTTAAGTATAAAAGTGAAAGATACACAAAATGTTTGCAGTTAATGTAAGAATTTTTTTTTTTAAACTAATGCTGCCTGATTCATACACAACATTAAACTGTAATTTGTATTTCAGTGATAGGAAATTTTCTTTGAGTTAGATTTTCAATGGAAATCTCTAGGACATACCCTCTTTATTCTATCAACTTATCTCTTGAATATGATGCTAAGCAGGCATTTTATATAGTACCAGAAATAATAGATTTTTCAAATTGCGGCTTCATTTTTCTTAGTTTTTTTGTAGTTGGACTTTCTTCATTTTCTAATCAATTTATAATTGCAGTTCTCATTTGCCAGTGAAATAGCCAGTTTTCTATGCTTTTCTTTCTTCAATGAAATAAATGAAATCTGTAATAAAAAAAAAGTAAAAATAAGTCATCCTAATCGATGTAATGTCTAAATAAAAAAAAATAAAGGAGACACAAATTAAAAAAAATTTAAAATCCAGTAACCAATTACAGGAAATTAATTCACTTAAAATGATTAATAAAAGACCAGTAATTGATAGGATGTTTGGGAAATGCCCAAGAAGTGACTGATTACTCTAGTAATATTAAAATCTGATATTACTCTTGTTTAGAACAAAAATACTTGTAATAGTTCTACAAATTATGCTTTTTTAGTGAAAAGAATTTCCTAATAATGTGAAAAATAGTTTGTTTAAATAGCGTAATTTTTATTGACTGTCATTTAGAAAAAGCCAATGTGTACTGTACATGCTTTTCAAAAAAAATTCTTCTGACAAAAAACAAATAGCTTCAAAAGTCAAATTAAAAATATCTGCATAATAAGACTTCATATAAATTTTCTCAACATCAAAATCCACCCCATTCTAACATGCAGGGCCCCACATTTTTTACTATATTAGTTAAAAGTTAGATTTACCATTGTGTTTTTTGTAGCTGTTTTTGAATCTGCTTCCGAATTAAAAATGCTAATTGTGTTGTGATTGGGATGTAATCATCTGTGTTTGTCTGCAGATGCTTATATTTAATATGAACTGTTTTTTTTCAGTTCAGAGTGGTTTATGTCATATTTAATAAGATGATAAAGTTTTAACTTAATATATTTATTAAGACTGTTAAATATATTGATTTAATAAAGTTAAAATATTTCTTCAAATTAGGAAACAATGGTTTTAATTTAATTCATGCTGGTATGAAGTTTAATGATTTTTGTTTATTATTACTTTATGCTTGTTTAGACTAGTGATCATAATATAAACAAAAATTTTGAGTTTTATTTTATCTAAGTCAACTTAATAATAAAAAAAAATAAGGTTCCCTTAGCCTTAACGGGCCATCGGGGCAGATGAAGTGTAGAATCCATCTGTTTCTATAACCTCGGCATATGAAGGGATTGTGTGGTCAGCACAACGCCCAGCCGCCTTTACTTCCCCGACTTAAGTCAGGTACCCATTTAAAGCTGGGTGGACTTGTGGGACAACTTTGTACCAATTTTCACCTTGAAAAATTCCATAGGCCTCACCGAGAATCGAACCCAGGACTCTCAGGTCGACAGTCGAGTATCTACACCACTCGGCCATCCGTCCCACTACTTAATAATAGCTATGTAACAAAATTTTGCAAAAGTTATGTTTGGCTGCATTTTTGAGTGTTTATTTCAAAAATGAAATCCATTTTATTATATCATCAACGTTCAGACACAAAAATACAAATAAAAGTTTTGTTAAAACACGTTGAATTCACTAAATTGTTTAGTTTTAGTACTTAGATAATTGCACAATGCAAATAGAAAATAATTTTTTTTTAAACAAATGAACAAACATTTGAATCAATTATCAAGAATTCAGAACATATTTCACTATGACAAAACTAGGACAAAAATTCTAAAAGTGTACATTTGAATGTTTCTGTCTCTTGTGACGGGAATCATCATCACTAACCAAACCTAAAAGTGTACATTTGAATGTTTCTGTCTCTTGTGAAGGGAATCATCATCTCTAACCAAACCCCAGATGTAGTCTTCCATCATTGCTTCAATCTACCTTCCCTGATATCTTCTTTCATTGCCTGTATATCTTGGTAAAAGTGCTCTCCATGTTCTTTACTGACATCTCCCAAATTATGTCTGAAAAATTCCAAATGTGCATCTAAATAATGCACCTTTAGAGACATTCCGCATCCAAGAGCGCTGTAGCTGTCAATAAGTTCTTCAATGATACTGGTTAAGTTTTCTGCTTTAGTATTTCCAAGAAAATCAGTAACAACGGTTTTAAATGCAACCCAAGCTCTTCGTTCTTTGGAAGTCATTGTCTCTTCAATTTCCCTTGATGCAAACAACTTTTTCATTTGTGAACCAACAGAGACTTTTGCATCACTTAACTTTGGAAACATTTCACATATTTTCTTATATGTTTCCCCATTATGATTCACTGCTTTTACAAACTGTGCTATTAGCCCTAGCTTGATGTACAGTGGTGGAAGGGAACTTTCTCAACTGGAACCAGAGGAGTGTGTTTGATATTGTAAACACCCGGTTACAGCGAATGTCTTGGTTCCCATTCTTTTATGATGTAGTGTGGAGCAACATCTCTGCTGTCCCTGAGACAAAGGAAACAAGGATACTTGGTAAATCTGCCTAGCAGTCCCAAGAGAAATCCCAACATCTTAAAATCCCCGCAAACATGCCATTTGTAATCATTATACTTAAGCTTTTCCAGCAAATTCTTTACATTTTGGTAATCTTCCTTCAGATGAACAGAGTGACCAACAGGAATCGAAGGATGAATATTCCCGTTGTGAAGAAGCATTGCTTTAAGACTCCTGGAAGAACAGTCAATTAAAAGATGCCATTCATCAGGAAATGCTTAAAACCAATTTCGTCAAATAGTCCAGAAACATCAGTACAGTAACATAGGGAGTTGGCAACAGTATACAATTCAGCGTATGGTACATATCTTTTCCGGAATATGGACACTTTACAACTGGGATCCAGTAAATTCCATTCTTTCAGATGTGATGTTAACAGCTCAGCACTATATTTTGTAAGATTCAGGTCTCTCACTAAGTCCTCTAATTCCTTCTGGTTAGGAAAATGGGGCTGTCCATGAAACTCAGTATCCGATCCCTCCCAGTCATCATCATCATCCCTCTTTTCATCAGAATCATGGGTGTTATCGTCCGCCTCTGCGTTGACAGGTGGAATTGGGATGGGTAAATCTTCATCGTGTGACACTGGTGCAATGGAAGACGGGATATATGGATACACCAGAGCTTTTTTGTCTATTTGCTTCTTATATTTTGATATTCCACCATACAGAAGTAGCAATCATCTAGGTGGTTGGTAGGTTCCCTCCATATTCTAGGGATGGCATATTCTGGAATCACGGAGCCACCCTTCTAATGTTGATCTGCAACAACCACAGATGATGAGGGGAGCCCATGTTTTATCCTGATCTCCAACTGGCATCCCAAAATATGCTTCATATGCGATGCAATATTTTGTACCATGAGCAATAGCATATTTCACTTGTTTTGGTTCAATGTTGTAGTGTTGTATTATAATGTTCCATCCAGTTAGTTTACATGCATCCGCTCAGGGCGCATGACGTCACACCATTATTATCACACTGTAGTAACCTTGATGACATCATAATACTCTTCACACGGCCTGGCTGTGTACAGCAATTTATATAGGAAATGAGGTCACATCCCTGACATGGCTGAGAACCTTTTTTGGTAGGTGAAATCACATAAAAAACATACCCGCAATTTTCATGAAAATGATATAAACGAAAAAAAGAAATCTCAAACTTACAGAGAAGCGGTTGACGCAGCAAAAAAATAAATGTCATCATTGGAATCAGCACATCAGAATCATATAAGAAACACATGGATTTGAAGTCAAACCAAATTTTTTATATAGTGTTATGATTAAATATTTTTTTTTGTTTTGGTTGTAAAACACACCTTATAATTCAGCTTTCAGCCCTAGAATCTGCTAATAAAGAATCAGCATCATCCACTCTGAAGGCTGCACTTGATGAACTTGAAAGGGAACGCCAGTCTCGAGTTAATAGTGATTTGAAACTGCAAGAAATCGAACAACTGCTTGATGATCAAAGAATAGATCATGAGAATATGAGACATAGTCTAAGTGGAAATGTATCACTCTATTTACACTGAAACTTAATTATAGTGATATGATTTTTTTTTATCTGTAATTTTATATTTATTTGAAAATACATTGAGGTCAATAAACATCAAACCCTATCCGTGTACAAACTTTTTTTGTTCATAGATCGTCTCTCAAGAGAAAAGAATACAAAATTTAGAAGAAGACTTATTTACTGTTCAAGATGAATACCAAGTTCTCCAAGTCAGATATGATTTGGTAAAAATATTTTTATACATACAATCAATTTTTTTAACTAATGCAGATGATATTATATCTGGACTAATGAAGGAAAAATTTATAATACAAAAGTAAAAAATTTCAAAGTAAATTTTGCATTAACTTTTTATGAATTTGAAGCAGTTAGTTATTGTTTTATGTTTGTTCTTTTTTCTTATAAATTAGGTTGTGAAGGAATTAGAGGTTAATAAATCTGAAGCAATGGAAATGGATACAGTAGACAGCAGTCAAGCTGCTTGCAATGAGCCAACTACATTGATGGATAAAGTAAGAAAATCTGAAACTTAAAATTGTTATTGTATTTTTTTTTTTTTTATTCTGAAGACTTTAAGAAATACATATTTTTTAAATAAAGTGTAATAGTGTAAAAAACAACATTGTTGCACTATTTCTATTTTATTATTGTTGAATAATATATATATTTCTAAACATACAATATTTTTAAAGTATGCAAATATTAATCTATTTAAGGACCGGGAGAAATCTGTTTATTTGACTACTTCAGAGTTAAATGAAGCTTTAAATGAATTAAACATAGTGAAGACAAAGCTGTACCAAACTCAAGAGGAGCATGAAAAGGTCAAACTGGACAATGAAAAAGTCAAGTATGTTTTAAAAATTTCATGTTTAATACATAGTTTGCATTTTTGTTAATGACCTTTGCAAATATAATTGTTGTTGTTGACTCTTTTTATATTAATTCATTAAACAGCCCTGAATATTTCTGAAAATCATTTTTTGTCATTAGCCAGTCTTAGTCTTTGTATTTTGTTGGAATTTTGAAACAATTTTTTCAAAAAAAAAAAAATCTAAATCTAAATGCTGAGCCACAAGTAAATTGAGCTGTCTGAAGTCAAAAGATTTTTTTTAATTAGCATCAATCTTGGTATTTCAGCCAGGATTTAAGTTTATTGAAACAGTCACTGGAATTATCCAACAAACATCTAGAAAAGTCTGAGACAGAGTTAAAAACACTTAGAAAAGATCTGTCTGAGACGCAAGGTAGGAAAATATTTACAATTTAATCATAGGAAATGAAAAAGATGTTAGAATTTAATGCCATGTGTTCAATAATAATTTTATTATTCCATCTTTAGGACATTCCCATTAGTTTAGGTATATGCACACTAACAAAAAATCAATAATTAAATCAATAATAGTAGTATTTAAACAACATTTTCAACTTTTAAGTGAACACCATTATATGAACTGCATAAGGTTGTTGAAGATCTCAAAATGGTCTAAATATTACATTGATCTTAATTTATTAGTAGAATGCAAACTTTAAACATTTTTATACATGTCATCAGAAGCAAGGGCGGATTTAAGGGGGAGGGGCGCAAGTTTAGGTAAGACATCATTAAATTATCAAAATATTTTTTTGTTCTAAGATCAATTTTCAACAATGAAAACAGTTTTGGCCCCCCCTCCCCCCCATCAAAGTTTTCTAGATCCACCCCTGATCAGAGTGGGACGGATGGCCGAGTGGTGTAGTAGATACTCGACTGTCGACCTGAGAGTCCTGGGTTCGATCCCCGGTGAGACCCATGGAATTTTTCCAGGTAAAATTTGGTGCATAGTCGTCCCACAAGTCCACCCAGGTTTAAATGGGTACCTGACTTTAAGTTGGGGAAGTAAAGGCGGCTGGGCGTTGTGCTAACCACACAATCCCTTTATATGCCGAGGTTATAGAAACAGATGAATTCTACACTTCATCTGCCCCGATGGCCCGTTGGGGCTAAGAAGGGAACTTTACTTTACTTACTACCCCTGATCACAAGTGATACATATCTGGGTATGTTCTTTGCAGGTTCCTTAGATTTCACACAGAATCAACTGAAAGCCAAACAAATTAAACTTGACTCACTGGTAAAAGATAAAGAAGAACTTCAGACAGAGTTATCTTCTGTCAAGAATTCTCAACAAGAAAATATTAATTCTTTGCCTTTTTTTGAAAAGGAGAGAAAGAATTTTGTGGACAAAATATCTGTGTTGGAAAAATTATCTCAACAGCTAGAGCTAGATAATCGTGAACTTTCACAAAAGGTAATACAAATTATTGTTATTAAATTAGATTTATTTGTATGACTTTTAAAACATAATATTAAAAATGGTTTAAAACATCTATGTCATTTTTTTTAAATATAAATACAGGAGGTAGTTCCTAATAAATTCTAGGTTCCATGCTTACAATTTAATGATACTGTTGTGTACAGGATCTTGTTGGGGCCCTAAGTTATCTCCTTAAGTCAGTACTTCATATAAATCATTACTCAGACTCTTGGGAAAAACACACACACACTAATGCACAACAGAGAACTCTTCATATATCCAATAAGTAATACAAACCAGGTATTCTTCAAATGAAATAACATATATACATGTTTAATCCATCACATCTATAAAACAGAATCGTCACAAAAATCATAGAGTCCAGAATAATAGTGTGGTCATCCACAGCTCAACTATACACGCTACTACTGACCATTAACCTTCTCGACTGGCCACGGTCCCATCCCATGGACTACTGACTGCTACCCTCGTTAACTAGTCACGGTCCCCTACCCTGAACTCTCTTTACTATCAAAAACACGCTGTGCCCTTCAACACGTTAACTGACCCAACACAGGTCGCACAGCCACATATAATATTATCATAAACTAATACACAACAATACATGTAATGTTATATATATATTAGACTGCAAAAAAAAATTTTCATGGTTTTAACTTTTTTTCACAGTTGGTAGAATCATCTGCTAAAGTAAAGAGTTATGAAGCTGATTTGAACAGAGAAAAGCAGATCAGCTCAAGTAAAATTTGTCTTTATAACTAAATGTAGTAGTTTTGAGTTTAAAATGTATCTGAAGAAAAAAGATGAATTATTATTGTGTAAATAATCAAGACAAACTATGAACTAGAAATTATCTATAGGTCCACATAGAATTGATTATAATTAGTCTTTTTTGCTAATTATACAGAAGATGTCAAAATGATTAATAAACTAATATTGTTATTACTATTTTACTTAGGAAATGTTTTACCAAAAAAAATTTCATTTCATTTTTAGATAAAAATCATCAGGACAGACGGTACACAGAGCAGTTAGAACTTGACCTGGAAACAGCCAACAGACATATACGTCAGCTTCGGGAGGAAATACATCATCATCAGTCTAAAGTCTTTAAGCTAGAGTCAGATAATCTGGGTCTAGCTGTAAGTGTCTATTATTTTTTACTTTTAAGATGGATGTTAAATATTATAATTGCATGACATTTTTAGAAAATTTTATCATCTGACATAATTTGTTCACCAAAATTAAAATATTTTAATTTAATTTTAATCCTAGACCAGGATAAAATGCTACACATAAAATATTTTATATTTGTTTTTTTTCTTTTAATAATCTGAAAAAAGTAAAGTTCCCTTAGTCCTAAAGGGTCATCTGTTTCTGTAACCTGTGCATATAAAGGGATTGTGTGGTTAGCACTAGGGAGCGACCGATATGCCTTTTTACCGATAGTCCGATACCGATATTTTTCCCCAGCATTTTTGCCGATACCGGTAGTTTGCTATTAATGAAAGGGTGTCTTGCAGATGAAGAAGATTAGAAGAACAAAAGATTTGAAAAGACAGACCTCAAGACCGAAGTCAGAAACACAAACCATGCCTGCATAATCTTAGAAATCTGCATGTTTATTGTTTAAAATTAAATAGGGCTGCTGATTAAACTGCGTTAATTTGCGATTAACACGTCAAAAAAAATGGTAATTAAAATTTTTAATGCAACACCTAAATGCGTTAATTTGAATACTGAAAATTCACCAAATTGATAAATAACGGAATTTCACTCAACAATTTGAAGTTAAGGTCTGTTCACTTATGAAGTAGATCTACCACCCCCACCCTGTCGCATTTCGCACACACCCTCACCCCCAGGTATGTCAACTAAAAGCCCACTTGTAATATAAAATGATGATGTTTTTGTTATATAGCCCTTCGACAATAAACATTATGCTTCACGGTCGATGTAAAAAGAGAAAAGTTTCATTCACTAGTTTACATTATATACTGTAGTGTATTGGTGGGAGACAACAGTGTATTGTTGAAGATAAAAAATAACAAGTCTAAAATGAACCCGTTTATAATAAGATCAAAATAGCGGGATGCTAGAAATTTTGTATCATCATTTTTATTTGCGCGTAATTTTGTAATTCATTTTGATAATACAGCATCTTGCCGGTCACGTCTGCTACATATATACATGACACCTGTAATCAGTATTTTTCAGAATTATTGTGACTCTGAATTAAATTTAACATTTTATATAGGGCTGTTGATTAATGCAGTTTAAGTGCAATTGATGCATTAAAAATATGCGATTACATTTTTAACACAAACACCTAAATGCATTAAATTATACCAAAATGCTGTTATTTCAGAGTTGCAGAAAAGAAAATCAGTAAATAACCCAATTCTATAACCAGGTCAGACAAGATTTAAAAAAATAAAAGGAAAAAAAACCCGTACACAGAAACTGTCCAGTCTACATAAAATTACATCAGCGATATGACCTTGAAACAATAGGATTAGCATTTCTTAATTCTAATGTATGACCTTGAGTGATACAATTAGTGTACATCTGTGTGTATTTTGTTTGGGATGGGAATTGGGGGGGGGGGGTATGTACGGTAGTGGAGGGTAGGGTAAACAAGACTGACGTGTGGCGAAGTGTTACAAAATATGACAGGCAAGGGGGGAACAGTGGTTGACATACATCATTAGATTGGAAACTACAGCACGAGAAAAACACGTGTTTGGCATTGTTGTTTGTTTAAAAGAAAACAATTCGCATTGCTTGACGTGATTGATACATGTCAATAAACTGGTCTCAATAACTAATTCAATAGACATATATGCTAATGCTTAATAAATCTGTTACAATTAATTATCCCTCTTTCGTAAATTAATCTGACTTGTTTATTATGCCAATTTTATGCTATGATATTATGACATACTAGTTTCAATACAAACAAATGTATATATTGTGTCGATTATAATGTGTGTTAATTTGCGAAAAAATTTTTAATGATGCATTAATTTCGAGCAATTTTTTTAATCGAACAGCAGCTCTAATAACAAACAATTTGTTGTTTTTACTTTTTACTTGTACACAAACAGAAAAGTAAGATAAAGTTGTAAATAATTAATGTCAAACTAAAAAAGTAAAAATGTATTAATTGTTAATTGTAACTTCACTAACTTGTGAAAGTTGTGATGAAATTAAAATAATTTTCTTCGTTAATCTTTGTAATTTTTACTGTAGCAGATTTGTAAAAAAGTTTGAAAAATTAAAAACACTTAATTATATCAGTAAATCACTTCACTCGGGTGAACAGTTAACTGTAAGTCTGTAAGTAAACTTTAACTCTGTAAACCAAAACCAGTTTAGAGTTACTAGATTTGTGAAAAAAAACAACAATGTATCGGCAGCCAAAAAATGGCCTGTCCGATAGTTAACCAATAGTGCCAAATCAGTTCGATTATCGGTCGCTCCCTACAAAAATCGGCCAATCTGATATTAACCGATACTGCCAATATCGGTCCGATACCGATCCGATTATCGGTCGCTCCCTAGTTAGCACAGCACCCAGCCATCTTTACTTCCCCAACTAAAGTCAGGTACCCATTTAAATGCTGGGTGAAATTGTGGGACCAAGGATCAAACTCAGGACTCACAGGTCTTGCACTATTCTAAAATTCTGATCTAAATTTGACATTGTGAACTATGAGTGAAACAAATATTGTATTAAATTTTACAGGCTAAATATGAAAGCATGATTGTACATTTAGAACAAAATTTTAATGATTTGAAGCAGAAACATAGGCAAGAAATTTCTATAGTTCAAGAGCAGCTAGAGTCAGAAAGTCAGGAAGCAAGAGAATTAAAGCCAAAAAATAAAAGACTTGAAGAGGTTGGTAGCAAAATTAATTTTGTGCGTGTTAAAGGTGATATATCTATTTGAAATTTTGCAAAACAAACAAATTCAACTATTCTTAACTTAAATTGACTTAATTACCTGTTTTATAAAATTATAAAACTTGTTTAAATACAGCTTTTTTTCCTTGTACATTTACAGTGAAATGTCTTTATTTTTTATTACGAAGAACAATGTAAAACATTTTTCATCTTTGTAAAAAAAATTTTGTTGTCCCTTCCCCATTCGCTTTGGCTCTACAGCCCATTTTTCCAGATCCATGGTCTTCTTCCTCCACTCTCTCACTCCTATGGCTTTAAGGTCTTTCTCCACTTCCTCTAACCACCTGCTTCTTGGTCTGCCTTAAGGCCTTTTCTCATTGGGTGTTGCCTTATATATTGCTTTTGGACCTCAGTTGTTTTCCATTCTTTCTATGTGCCCTACCCACCTCAATCTATTCATATTTTAAAAAAAAAATCATTATAACAAATTTCTTACATTCAGTTTTGGGAAAAAAATAAGCCTCAATATTATTTTTTTTACCCAAGAAATAAGGTTTTTAAAAGTCTGCTTGAGTTCAGCATGCAAAAAACAGATAATGAGTGGGGTAGATTGAGGTGGGGAGATTTCATGCAATAAATTGTTATCGTTACAGTCCATGCAATTGAAACAGTTAAAGAATGGCAAAAAAAAGCTTTCTTGTGAGGGCTAGATAACATAATGAAGAAGAAAAAAAAACATGTTATCTAGCCCGAACCAAAATTTTGTTACTTTACTAAACTTAGCTATTAAAGTAATGTACCATTAGGTGAATTTATTTTTGTTAGACAGGTTCAGTAAAATGTGGTGGCACTTGTATTGCTAGGGGTAGGGAAAACTGACCATCACATTTGGCCAAAATGGTAATTAATATTGTTGTTTGATAAATGGTGATCTGTTTGTTTGGGCTGAGAAACTATTTATCGTAATTTGCAAAGATGGTATTTAAGTATCTAATCATCAATACTCATAGAGATAAATTAACATCGGCATTTAAATTAGCAATGAGTATGACTATTTAAATTAACTTATTTATACATGCATTTTTTTAGTAGTTTTAATATAATCTTTTTTCATGTTTATACTATTTTTTAATTATCACATTAAATGTATTTAATAGACAGTATTTGTGATACATTTACCAAATTCAAATGTAAAGGAAGTGATTCAGGTATACAAACACAAAATAGTTAAATGGGGTTAAGTCCCTAAATTTTCTTTTCACTCTAATTTTGTACCATTCAAAATTTCACAAACAGAAAAAAGATTTAGTTAAATACAGTTACAGTTTAACTTACATATTAACAAAAAGAGACAGGAAAAAAATGTTTTAACTCATTTATCAATAGCTGATCTTTGCCTGTAGAATATTTTAACATAAAATAATTTTTATCTGCCATCTGTCTAATCATTTTCATTTTGTTAATGTGTCTGCTTCTTACAAATGACTACTTTTTTTTTATTTAACTTCCTCTAAACATTGCTTTTCAGGCTAAAGCATTTAAACTCTATTCCTCTATTCTATTGTATTCTATTCAGGAAACCACTAAGTTGAGTTGTGACTTGTCGAGGTTCAAGACAAATGCTGAAAAACTGGATCTTCATTTGCAGGCTGAAATTAAAATAAAGTTAGAACTTGAGAAGAGAAATGCTGTTATAGATATGGAGTTATCCAAGGTAATTTTTTGTCACACTGAAATCAGGTAATGTAGGGTTAGAAGGGGGTAATAACTTTCTCAGATTGTTGGCTCTAAGACAAAATGGTCTTTCATTATAATGCATATATTGATTTTGTAGGCATACAACCAGATAAGAAGTTTGATGGACAAAAATGCTCAACTGGAATCTGTCAAACAATCCTATGAATTAGACATGACAATGGTAAATATCTGATTGAATATAACAAAACATTTATTACATGTAATCAAAAAATAAACTAAAAATGGCTTAATCTCAGGCAATTTGAAATTCAATTTATATGTGTTTTTTTTAACCTGTTGAAACCATTAAGAAAAAATAATTACTAAAACGTAGTGGTTTCGAATACGACCGGGTGTGTTTCGTATTTTTTTTTCCGAGACACGACCAGCAAACTTTGATGACGTCAGTAAACAGATAGAACTCTTATGATTTAAAGTTATTTTCTTTTCGCGGGAACGAGTAATTTTGTCTACTTATACATTAAAATTGCAACTTTGCTTGTGTGTCCTCCTGGCACAGTGGTGAAACCGTTTGGTCTGTGACTCATTTTTATGCTGACTATATCCAGGTTCGATTCATCTCAGAAACATAACTTTTTTGTGTTGTTTTTTTTTCAGAATGTATCCTTTTAGTTGTTATAATGAAAATTAACTAACTAGATATCTTTGACATTTTTTTTTTAATTGAAATAATTTATATTTTAGGATGTTGTAAAAAAAAGAAACAACAACTAATTAGGTTTTTTTTAACTATTTCATAACTTAAAAAAAAAATATTTTGAAAATATGTATCAAAGCTGAACACAGAGGCGTAACAATTTTAAGGGAGGGGGTCCAAAATCGAAAGTCCCGCCGGGCTCCAGCTTGAGGGAGACCCCAAAATTATTTTTTACATTAAATATTAAGTACATAATCTCATGTCATGGTATCGAATGTCAAAATGCAAGGCCCCCAAATCCTAGGTTCGGCAATGGCTTTACAATAGTTTATCTTCCTGCAAAGGCTTTGCAGTGTATAGCTAGTCCTAAGGCTAAATATTACATAACTTTTCCTTACCATCATTTTTGCGTCACACTTTAAAAAATTCAGAGACGCCTACATATTTCAAATTTACTAAATAATAATAAGATTAAGAAACGAAAATAGAGGGGATGGGGAAGCATTTATATCCGAGAATCGAACCAAATACTGACGGAGACGAATTAACGAGTGTTAGCTTTCTGGGGGAGGGGTGAGGTACGATAGATACTAATTTAGCGCATATTTTTTTGTTTTATTCGTCCAACTTTATTAGGCTTGGGCAGACCCGAAAACTCTTAGTCTTAGACATATATCCTGACAACTAAAATTTATAATTCAAAGCCGTATTTATTTTTAAAAAAATATTATAAAAATATCTCCGATTATTAACAGCAAATGACTTTATTTATTAGGCTTGGACAGACCCGAAAAAAATTAAAGCCAAATATAAAAATATCTCCGATTATTAACAGCAAAGTCTGCAGTAAATAAGAGTTCTCATTCATTCTGTTTACTGACGTCATCAAAGTTTGCTGGTCATGTCTCAGAAAAAAAAAATACGAAACACACCCGGTCATATTCGAAGCCACTGCCTTACTAAAATAGTGAAATCAATAATCTTTTGAGCAGCAAAAATCCAGCATACAACGAGCAGAAAACAGCATCCTACAAAAAGAGGCAACATATGAAGCATCAACAAAAGCGATTGTAGCCAGGGCTGAAGCAGCAGAAAGAAGAGTAAGTCAATTCTAATATTTTATCATTTTTTTATCATTAATGTTGTGGTGATCAGATTTGTTTCTTTAATTTTTTTCCACTTTCCAGATTAAATAATATATGAATTATTTGTATCTACAATAATTATTGAATCCTTGAATTATTTAAATTTGATGACTTTTGATAAGTATTTTGATGAGCCTTAGGGGTGTTCAAAGAAACTGATGATATAACCCATTGCAATAAATTGTTCTGGGTCTTTTAGTAAGTTATTTATAATTAAAATATACTACGCTGAATATATATGTTGCATTCATTTGTAGCTTGAAATTAATTCTACAACTAATAATTTAATGCCTCTGAGTAAAGACGAGAGGTAGTCTCTTGATCTAATATGCTTCCAGATGAAATGAAGGTTTATTGATCAAATATGCAGCCTCTACTACATCAGATATGTAATGTCCTTTAAACATCCCTACCTAAAGCTTTGGTATATTGAGGAACCCTTACCTATATATTCTACATAATTTTTTATATTTGGTTCTGTGTGCAGCATCAAAATGTCATCACTCCAAGTCATCACCTCCAACAATAGATGCATAGTTATGTACATTTTAAATGTCTTGTTGTTGTTGTGTCTTAGTTACAGAATTTTTTTCATTACTAAAAATGAAGCTTTTGAAAATAATTTCAAACTTGTCTTTTTTAAACTAGTCAAGAGAATTACAGAGAGAGTTGGAGGAAGTTACCCAGAAAATGTTACACATTGAAGGAATGTTAAGTCAGGCAGAAAAGGGTGAAGGATTTTTAGATGATACTAAAGACAAAATTGTGGTGATAAAAAACCAACTTGAAGGAGAGATATTACAAAGGTAATACATGTAGTTATGAGCAAATGTAGAATATTTCCTGTCATGTCAGTTTATCTTTGGGATTTAATTACACTGTAAAGACCTATGAAACACTTAAAGTTTTCAGCTTTTTTAATTGTTTCTAGAACACTCCTAGCTCAGACAGTCACTGATTTGAAAAATCAGGTGGCATTCCTGAAACAGAGAGAAGTTAAGTTGAATTTAGAAAATAGAGAGCTCCATCAGACCATCCTTGACCTTGAGTCACATTTGAACAGATTGCAGATTAATTTTACAAGAGACTTTGATGCAGTAAGTTGTCATATGGATATAATTTCTACAAAACAATTGGTGTTTTTTAACATGAGTATTTAAAAAGAAAACTTTATTCAAAAATATTTAATTTGCTCACATGTACTTTTTATTGATAGCATATGGAAATAAATTAACAGATTTTTCTAAAGCTGTGTCTGCTACACTTTTGTCAGAATTCGGTTACCATCTCACTTTTAGACTATAAAATCTTTCAAACATTTATGACTTTATAATGTTTGTAGCCTGCAGCAGAGAATAATCAACACTCAATGATGGATCAGATTGCTAGACTTCAAAGAGAGGTAAAAGAGTTGCAGTTTGAATTGACCAATGTAAGTGAAAAACGAGATGTCGACATTAAGAGATATGAAGAAAGAAAGCTAAGAACCAAGTCAAAACTTATTAAAGCCAGGTACTATATCTATCATTGATAGATACAATGAAATGTCATTATTACGAACTTCAGTGTACAGTGAATTTTTTTTTTTACCCTTCCCCTTCGCTTATATAACATGTTAAAAAGTGTCCTTGTAACTAATTTCTTACTTTCAGTACTGCGAAAAAAAAATAGCTGTTTTGCAGATATTTCATTCCTCCCTTATAAAAAAAAAAGTTTTTAATCAGCAAATTTCTAAAACTTAAGTCAACTTAAGCTCAACGACATTCACATTTACTAGAAAATAGGAGGGGGGAGTGTGAGAGGAGTAAGATGTTATGGTAACCTTTAACCTCTACTGATGAGGATAGTAAAAATTAATTCCACCAGTTGGGGTACTGAGTCATGCTTCGTCTTGGGACAGCTGGGGAGGGGTGGTGGCTGCGGCACAATTATGTAACAATGAACGGGTCAGGGGGGGAGGTTGAGAGGAGGAGAGTTTAAGCAATGGTGGAAAAAGGGAGGAGGAAGAGAGAGTTAAGACGTCATGGGACAAGCATGTGAATGTATGGAACGTCACACGTTTGCGGGATTAAAAAAAATCAATTATGTTACTAAACTACCGGTACAGGTATTTAATTAATAATACAGGAAGTGAATAATAAATTATTGACTTATTTGACCCTTTTGTGACATAACTTTTTTTTCCAATTATAATAAAATTTATTTCAGTCAAAAGAAAAAAAAAATATATTTTAATTATTTCACTGTTTAATAAATGAGACAATATGAGTAAGAGAGCCTTAATAGGTACATTGCACAGGTTCTTATAAATTAAGTAAGTAATGTTGAATAACTGTTACAAAAATAAATGAGTTCAATGACTGCTGTGAGTAACGAAAGCTAAAAGCTAAATTAGTAGCTAAACTAATAAGAAATAAACGGAGAAAAAATTAGTAAAACGACACAATATATTTACATTAATACCCAAAGGAACTGTATCCACATTATGAGAACAGAAAATGTCGTCGCCCCCACCCCCCCAATTTCAGTGTAACAAATTTTCAGTATTACATATTTTTAGCCCCCCCCCCCCCCCCGTTAATTTCATTATAATATAGCTACATTTCATTGTATATATATATATCTGTTATATTTTACAGTACACTGTAATAGAACAAATCCATTTTAATTTAGTTTAGAATTTAGCAGCTGTGAATTTAAGGGGTTTTATTTTTTTGTTATTGAATTTTTTATTTCATTGCTTTTCAAATAATAGGACACAAAATCATCCAATTACCAATATTATTAGTTTTTTTTTTATCAAAATTGGGATTAGAAATTAGTTGTTTTTTTTTTTTTGCTTAAAGATATTTAAAGTCATATTACATATATAATCAAAATTGTTTCAGAGAATTTTATACTAATGAAAGAAGTAAATATATGGGTCAGATGCAACAAGTAGACAATGATCTGAGACTAACCAGATCAATGCTGGAAAAAGAGTTGGAATGGCGTGACAAAATGGACGAGAGCTATAAACAGCTTTTAAGGGAGAAAAGAGAACTAATTACACAGTAAGTAATACTTTCAATTTTTTTTTCACACAGAAATTTAAAAAATGAAATTTGTATCACTTATCTGATTTTGAATGACTCATTTCTCTATGCATAATTTAATCTTTGTTTTTTGTTCCACATCATATTTTATATTAAATAATTATTACGAAATTATAAATGACAAAAATCGATATATGATATAACTAATTTATACTATTGGGTAATCACGTATTTTAGCATAAGTAATTATTACGAAATTTTATTTGATAAAAATTGATATATGACAGAACTAATTTATACTATTGATTATAATAAACACATTTAAAAAGAAAAAAGCATAAATATTAGTAATAAGTTGCCTTTATTTACAAAAGAAAGCCTCTCTATATTCTTTATTAAAAAAAACCACCATATTTTTTTCTGACCTAAATTGTTTACTGCTGCAAACTTCCTAATTACTTTTCTTAGACAATTAGTAACCAATATTTATAAAGAGTAAAGTAGGAAAAAAGCGTGTTTAATGAAAAACCAATATTTGTCTCATAAGGGCATCATAAATAATGTCTAAACAATTTAACTATTAGAGTAATGAGCTAACTTAAATTACATGGGGCCTATATTATTAATATAGATGCATATTAAAATGTGCTAAGAAAACCAATGCCCTGATTCAGGAAGGCATCATAAATATTTAGTTATCCCCTGGACATTTAGAGGGATAGGGGTGCTTAATGCCCCTATGCCCTTTGGATTTTTTCCATTACTGTCAAGCTCTGATATTGGGCCCCAAAAATTATCATATTTTTAATATAGGATATATAAGAAAAAACGGTGCCTACATAAAACCAATGCCCTGACTCAGTAAGGCATCATAAAGATTATGTTATCTCCCAAATAGTTTGAGGGATGGATGTAATGTAGGCCTCAGGGGGCCTTTGAATTTTTGCCTTTGCTGTAAAGCTTTGATATAGGTCCCCGAAAATAACTGTATTATTAATGGTGGCCAGACAATTCCCCACATCAGTCAATTCCCCACATTCCCAACTCCCCACAATTACAATTCCCCACATCACAATTCCCCACATTGCAATTCCCCAAATTCACAATTCCCCACGTCCACAACTCCCCACATTGGGATAATATTTATTATAACCATAGACTAGGGATTAGCTCTAATCCATTTTTCACATAATTCCACATTGTTTAATGGATACGAATGAAAAGAAACTCCTTTACTTTCCGCTTTTTCAACACTGTCATATCCACTTTTGCATCCGTATGCAGAACACTTATTGACCATTTTCTTAGTTATTTATTATATTTAAAATGAGATTTATAAACCAAAACAATTATTATAAGTAAATTTTACCGAGAAAAAGAGAAATTTTAGAAAAACAACAGTAATAACACATAACACAAAATAAAACCCGAATAAACAATGGACGAACGAAAACAAGCAAGCATGTATATAATAGTGCAACTTTGTTAAACCCTTGCGTCAGCCTAAACCGTACACGGCTAGAATGAAATTTTGTTTGGTTGTCTATCCTGGTGTTATATCTAGATATCCATGATTCGGGGCTACGATAGGTACCACG
The DNA here is from genome assembly GCA_021962125.1 of Bulinus truncatus. Taxonomy (NCBI): domain Eukaryota; kingdom Metazoa; phylum Mollusca; class Gastropoda; family Planorbidae; genus Bulinus; species Bulinus truncatus. The sequence goes on from JAGDYQ010000191.1 coordinate 1,118,151, forward strand.
CATTGGTATACCCCCTGTGTTTCTGCTATTTTGCCACAGTCTGAGTTGACTGTTGACGAGGTAAGACCGCTATCAGTTTAATTTTGATTTAGATCTGGAGATCTTAAGATCTTCATGTATTTGCGCAGTTGTTGATTGCCTACACAAATTCAATGGGCAATTCACTAAGTGATTTGTCCTTTGAATTTGTGTAGGCAATCGGCAGCATCTGCATTTATCTTTTAATATTAATAAAATTGCAATTGCTACTAGCTGTTTAATTAATAAAATTACAGTACATATTTACCGTATTTTATTTTTAATTTTAAAGCCTACCCTACGCAAAAATGGAGTTTTACTTGAGTGAGAGGGGAGGAAAGGTCTTGGGTTTTCAGGGACATGAGTACATCTTCCACAGAAAAATCAATGGCACTGTACACTGGAGGTGCAGGCACTACAGAAAATTCAACTGCCATTCAAAAATGAGGACCATTGATGATGAAAACCATGAGGTTACTGCTGAACCAACTGAACACTCACATGATTCTTTCCCACAGAAAATCAAAGCCAATGTGGCAATGCAGATGATGAAAGAAACAATGAATTCTGTTGGGGCCAATCCAAGAAATGTGATGGGAACAGTTCTTCAAGAGATGAAATTATCTCAGGAGGTAAAAGCCCACATGCCAAAAAAGTCTTCCATTGAGAGAACTCTGAACAGAGTCAAGAAAGCAGGAGGAAATCACATCCCCAATCCAGTCACTGCACAGTTTGAAATCCCAGAGCAATACAGGGAAATAATTCTTCATGATTCAGGAGAAGAAGATCCTGAAAGAATTCTTGCAATTGGTGACAGAGAATCTGGAATCACTTTGAAGCTGCTGCTACTGGCCTACCAAGAACAACAAACTGCTGTGAAGGATACCACAATTCACTGAGAGCCCTGTTTCACTGCAGTCATCCAGGTGTGTGGGATCTTCTGGAAGGTCTGAAGAAGGACATGGCCATCCACAGCAAGACATTGGCTGATGCAGATGATGGCAGACCACAGCCAAAAAGGAAGAAGTATGAGACCCTAAATAGCAAAGTAATTGAGGCTGTCCAAGGGTATGCCAATCAACAGGATAAGATTAAGTATTTGAGAAAATTGGCCAACATGCAGTTTCCAAAGTAACCTTTGTGTTTAGTAGTTTCTGTGTACTTTAGTCATTCTTGTCAATTATTAATAGTTTTGTACTGTACATTTAGTTTAATGATTTTTCTTTTATTAGATAAACCTGTACAGTGGAATTATTAGCAAATGGAATAGGACCTTATCTAATTCATTATTTTTTACCAAGCATATTTTGTATTAAACTCATTTGTTCATTTGTGTATATCAGTTACTTGTATTTTGTAATCAGTAATGCATTTCAATAAATTGTCTTGAAATAAAACTTTTGGAGATTAATTACTACTATTTGCATTTCAGAATTCCTTCATTATATTATTAATTCAGTGCACTCCATATTATCCCAATGTGGGGAGTTGTGGACGTGGGGAATTGTGAATTTGGGGAATTGCAATGTGGGGAATTGTGATGTGGGGAATTGTAATTGTGGGGAGTTGGGAATGTGGGGAATTGACTGATGTGGGGAATTGTCATGGAACCATTATTAATATATGGTGTATAGGAAAAAACGGTATCTAAAGAAAACCAATGCCCTGACTCAATAATTCATCATAAGCATCATGTAACCCCATGGAGAGCTAGAAGGATGAATGTACTTAAGGCCTTTAGGGCCTTTGAATTTTTGCCATTGCTGTAAAGCTCTGATATAGGGCCCCGAATAAATAACCTTATTGTTTAATATGGGTTATAAAGGAAAAAATAGTATCTAAAAAAAATCAATCCCCTGACTCAGTAGGGCATCATAAGCATTATGTAACCCCCTGGAGAGCTAGAAGGATGAATGTACTTAAGGCCTTTAGGGCCTTTCAATTTTTACTGTTGCTGTAAAGCATGTTGATATAGGGCCCAAAAAAAAAAAACTATTATTAGTAAAAACAATAATATTGTTGATATTGACGTCCAAAATGTCTTGAATGTATGTATTATAATCAATATTATGATTCTATACTGATGTAATTTGTTTTTTATTAATAGCTCGTAATAATTATTTATGCTAAAATACGAGATTACATTTTTTTCAATTTTTAAACTTATAATTTGTTAGACAACTTGCAAGTTAGGTCATCCCCATGGGGATCACTTTGGTGGTGCCATAACAAACTTTCATTGAATCCTTATATAAAATAGTGTCCACAATATACCTTTTAAAAAATAATGCCACATAACAATCACTATCTACTTGTGTATATGTTTAGTGGAATGCCTCTATGGTAGGTTGAATTAAATATTGAGAAAGGCAAAGTAATTAGTATATAAAAAAATTTTGAATTGGCATAATCCTAATATTGCAATAACAGCATTAACCGAAGTGGAGCATTTATATGTTTTTAAATTTTATCTAAATGCAAAGACAGCTGCTAGAGAGACTTCAAACAATACAAAAGTAACATGTACAGTACTCTACAGTTGGAAATTTTTTTTTAAAACTAAGACAAAAAAACAAAAACAACTTAGAATTATCTTAATAACAAGAATTTTTAGGAATATTCCTAAAAAAAAGGTATGATAATATTATCTAAGTAATATTTTTTGATTTACATCACAGTTACAATGAACATATAAAGAAGATTTTCATAGAAGATCTGTGCTTTGCAGTCAAAACACAAAAGTAAAAATAAGAATCACATTGTAAAAGTAATATAATAACAGAAAGGTGATTAAAAGTCTTAAAATAAAGAACTTCTATAAGAATAAGAAAGCAAATATTGACAGAATGTTTCACTGATATGGCTGGATGACCATAAATTCTGTATTTCTATATTTCTTGTTACTGTTTTCAACATAGTTAAATAAAGTTAATTAAGCTTCTTTTTTATAATATTTATAATTTCTGTCCTACTCTGCCATTATGAGGCGCCCTGTTTATTTAAGGTAAGCATTATGATTTTTGAATTTCCATTTATCACTTAAGCATCTTTTATGCTAATATATAAATCATATACATTTTAGCTGCAGCTGTTGATGTTTGTTAATTACACTATATCAAAATGCTTTTTTATTAGTGAGTTCAGATAAATATAAAGTGTGTGATTATTAGTTTAAATACTGAATATTAACAAAGTCTAAATGGTAAAAAAATATTAAAACATCCAAAAAAAGGAGGATATTTTACTGAACAAGAATTATTAACCAATAAAAGTGAAATGTATTGTAACAAATAAATCTGATGAAATTCTTATGTGACATGATTTTAAGCTGTTCAGATTTTTGAGGAATACTTAAAAAAATGTTTTTTCAGAATTTTTTTTTTTTTTGCAAACTTAGGTATAACAATACTAATATGAATTTTAAATCAAATAAAATGTTTATCTTGAATATTTTTCTCAATTGCTTTTTCTCAGTCCCACTACTCAGACTGATCTAGTTGCTATATTAATGCTGCTTTATTTCTAGAGTTGTTTGTAGTGTGCAATATTTTTTTTTCTCCATCTAATTAAAAAATAATATTATACTTTTTATCAAGTTAATTATAATGCTAATTTTTTTATCCTGTCAAGAAAAGATAATTTTAATCCATTTATTTTCTTCTTTTAAAAAACATGTCAAGAAACAGATATATTTAAATATTTGTTAATTTTAATAACTAGAAAAAAATAAAGACCTAATTTTTAAATGTCAGCGTATTAAGTAATGGTAACTTAAGTCTTAGTGCTAGTAAGTTGTTTTTTTTTTCAAAAAAGGAAAAAATGCTTAATGTAGCAGAATAAACTATTTTTTAAAAACTCTTTTTATAGCAACTGTAACAACTAAATTGAGTTATCTGCTTAGATACAGATCTTGCCTAAACTTCACAAATGAATTATTTTTTGTTTCTTAAATTATTAAATATTTCTAGTGCTATTATTTTTTTTATTTAGGAGCTTTTTCTGTTAAATATTCATTTGTGTTTCATTGGCTGCATTTGATTTTTTTTTTTGTACTTCTTGGAATCAAAGACTTACTCCCCTTAAGGTCTTTGTATCATCTGACTGTCTCTTTCAGCTCCCCTTGGGGCATGTTTCAGATTGTCCGAAGCAGAAGAAAGCTTGAAGGAGAAGAGTCGTGCACTATCAATGGCACAGACTCGAATGGAGTTTTTGGAAGAAGAAAATGCAAACTTGCAGGATCTTTTTGAAGCAATTACACAGGAAAAACAAAATTTGGAAAGGTTGTTTAAAGATGTAAGTTTATTAATGGTTTTTATTTTAGTCAATTTTTCTGCATATAGAAGTTGTCTTTTTTTAGCAATGTTAAAACTCTCTTTTTTCTATTATATTTTTTTTGTTGAAAATTGTCGCTTTTTGTTAATTTGAGTTAATCATAAGCAACTGAAACCTTACTCTTACTTTAAAAAAGATCAATTCTATTTTCTACCCTACTTAGTATTTTCTGTTCATCATTCTTACTATTGGTGTACAATTTATACAAACATTGTTTTGAATTAATTATTTTTGAAGTAAGTTACTTTCGTATCTTATGCAAATGGACCCATATCTCTTGACCACATTCCTAATGTTAAAATGTAAATCGCAATATTGTTTGGTAAGTTAAAATTTAATTACGTTCTGGTCAAAAAAGACAATATTGATTAATGTGTATTAATTAACAAACATTAACAAATGTGAGTTTTCTGTGACTTGTTGATTTTCTTTGCTTCAGACATAACTTATTCTAAAAAATTTCTTCGATTATATACACTCTGCTTGCAGTATGTAGTTCACAGCTTTTTGTTTTATAAAAATTATTGTTATGTTTTTCTTTATCTTTTACTTGTATTAAAATGGGAAAATCAATAAAAGGATTTGATTTTTCCTCATGAAATAAATTGATATATATTATAATACAAATTTAAAATGTCCTGTTATCCTATATAAGTCAACTAAAAAATATAAATAAAAAATTGAATAAGATAAAAAATGGTAAATTTTTTTGAAGTTTAAAATGTACATCTATGAGCATTAATGTTATGACTTTTTTTCAATTTTTTTCAGAATCTTATTTTACATGGCATTTTTTATTGAACAGTTGTGCAAAAAATAAGAAAATAATATTAATTTATTTTTCACTCAAAACAACCTTCCCCACCAACGACATCTTGTGTTTACAAATTAGAAGCATTTTCCAATAAAATTACTTCTTTGATGGATTGCGCATTAACATATATTTCATTACATTAATTACACCCAGGAACTTTATCGGGTATTTTTTACCTCCATGTCTGAAACAAAATAAATAAAAAAATTAATTTTAAATTTGAAGTGCACTGTTTTAATGTATTATGCGTCTACTACAACTTTGCCAGAAATGGTCAAATCCTATGATGCTGTTGTTAGGTAATTGTCACTTGGAATTTGGAAAGTCTGCTTGGTTGATTTGGGCATACTGTATTCTTTTATTTCAATTTCACTCAATTGTAATTGTCTGTTTGTAATTAATTTTGTGTTCTGTTTCAGAAGAATTGTAAACAAAGTTTTATACCGAAATGTCATATAAAAGTTCAGCATTTTCTGTACAGAAGAATAGTGCAGTATGGTTCTGAAGTCTACAAGGAAACGTGGAGAGTTTGCAGTAGTAGAAGAATCTTTATCTAACCACTGCAAGTTGCCAAAAGAGTCTGACATTATTCGTAGATTTTTTTTTCTATCAAAACAGTGCAAGTTAAAAGCTGATAGATGCAAGACAATAAGATCTGAAGTTATCGATCTTTGGAACAGATTTGACTTATTGTGTATGGAAACAATATCAGTGCTACAAAAGATCTTAAAGTTGGTTGCAAAGTATGACAAATATCTTAAAAAACTTGCTGGAGACATAAAAGATGTATTTTCTACTTTATTTGACATAACCAACCCTAACGGAAACTGGCTGTGCAGAGAAGATAAAGAATTTTATAAAAATCAAATAACGTCTTGTGGCAAAGTTGGTTATGTTGCTGGTAAAGAAAGTTCCAAAAAATAAGATTCACCCATCAAAAAGAATGAAGAAATCAGTTAAGACCAGTTATTTGTCAGATCGCAATGCGGATGATTTACACGGCAGTAGTGATAGCAATGGTAACAGTGACGAGGATGTTGAGGAAACTACAAAAGTAGCAGAAGACGTAGATGATAAAGAAAGAAGCCAGAAGAAATGCTACAGTTCAGCTAAATGTGCGGTGAAATTAGTTAGGAAAGCAAATTTGTGAACAAATAAAGCTTGTAAAGTTTTAAAAGTAATCAGCGAACACTTCCCCAATATTGAAGTTCCGTCGCAGTCAGGAGTGTATAAGGCAACCTGTAAAGAAACAGAATTGTTGAAGTTGCAGCTTAAAAACAAGTTCTTTTATTGAAAAACGTTGAAAAAGAAATTTGATTAGCCATATTGTGTCTGAAAAATGGAAAAGGAGAGACAATATTTACAGCGATTATGGCTGTTCTAGCTGAATTCATGTATTCGAGTAATTATTTGCGATACAACGAATACAAATTCTGGCAGCAAAAATGGTGTGGTACGCAAGCTGCAAAATTACTGTCAACAGTACAGTGGACAAATCCCTCAGAACATAGGCTACCAGCTTCATGTTTTAGACCTAGTACTCTGGTATGCTATGGATTCTGTTTTATGCAGGGAAACATCTAGTCCAAACATTTCTTATCTGTTTGTTGCTGAAATTAGCGCAAATTACGAGTCACTTAAAGAGAAATTTGGTTCTCAAGATAATAGTCCAGAAATCATGGGAGAAAACAAAGGATAGAGAGATGACATGAAGTTTTTACATCACTTGATGCAAGTATTTCGCTATTACGAATTAAATAAAACCTTTCCAGTTATTCACTTCCAGAGACTGACGGCTTTAAGTAATGCCTGCTGGAATTCACGTGCATTACTAGCACTTTTGGCATTCATTCTAATTCTGGAAACTAGAAATTTGAATATTTGTGTGCTTTCATAGTGAGAACATGGTCTGAAGTATGATTTTCAGATCAAAGGGACTGGAAAATAGGAAATGAGATTTTAGCACCTGCTTTGTATAGATACCCTGAAGCAGAAAGATGCTTCTTGAGGCACTGGGTTTGTGAAGGTTTAGCAATACCTGGTATAGAACGGAGTAACCGCTGTGCAGAAAGAGCTATAAAAATAATGCAAGACATTGTTCCACATTGCAAGACTTCAAAGATGCTTAACTGTTTCATTCTCACTGATGATGAAGCATAAAACTTTTTTATGTTTCCTATGTTGTCCGTTATTATCATTTCATATTTTGGACATCTCTATACTCATGCACACATTACATTTCCATTACAGTATTGTGTTACATATAGTAATACATGTATATGATATTTGTCTTATGGTTTGGTGGGGAAGGTTTTTCAAATATTTTCAGAAAAGGTTATTTGTGTCATAATACACTCATGACAAGTCACCTTTTCTTGACATGTAAATATGAGATTACAAAAAGTCATATCTCTAATGAGCATTCTTTCATTCTTCATTTTGTTTCAGAAGAATTTATCTATATCTGAAAATGAAACAGATCCATCCGTGGGGATGTGCGGTTTTGGACCAGACAGAGATTCAGAATGGGACTCTTACGATCACGTAGACCAACAATGGACAGCTACCATTGAGCCACCAGCTAATTTCAGAAAGTCCAATAATGATATGAATACACTAAGCACTTTAAATCAGACTAAAAACAAAAGTACTAAAAATGTCAGCTCAAGTGGGAACTTAGAATTTCTTCCACCAGTGGCCTTAAACTTTAAGAGATATTCTCAGACAGATGACTTCAAGCTGAGTCGGGATGACTTCTTTGATGAAGAGGATGAATTTGAAGCATAATTTAATGGGTTTTTTTTATTTTAAATTTTCAAAAAACGCATTTATTTTACTCTTCTCATTTAAAGAAGCCATTAAGTCATTAATTTCCTTCAAGAGATCATATGGAAGAGCAATTTGCTCTTATTGTATTTCATTTTGTAGATACAAACAGTTGTCCTTGTTTAAATTATTTTTACAGCTGGGTTGGCTAAAATTTATTTTCATCATATAGATTGATAGAACTTAACAGTAGTAATGTTTTTGTCTGTAAAATAGTCTGAAACTAATTTTAGTACATATTTAAATATAAATGTTACTTTTAATGTCATCAAGTTATTTTAAATGCCAGTAAAATATTTTTTCCGTCCACTGTGATTCCATCCTATAGTACTGCTGCTAAAATTAAATTTGGCCTTTAGCATTTTTATATATTAACTACTCTGTGATATTCAGAAGCTTTATTATGTATTTTACCAGAGTCATTATAATATTTGATGTATCTTTGTGTAATTAGTCCAAAGTGATGTAAAAAACTGCTTCACAATATTTACAATCGCTCTAAGTTATTATTACTCATTTAAGCTGGTGCAGGTCATGAGAGATATACCCATTTTAATCATTATTCAAATTACTTAAATAATATTGTACATTTATTTTGGTGACTTAAAAAAAAATTCAAATATTTAATTGAAAAAGGTCACCAAGTAGCATTTTAGGGAGAAAATGTTTATACTTTTTCAGTTCATTCGGCTTTGGGTATTTTTTATTTTAAAAAACGTGGGTTAGAAGAAGTGTAGATTATGTGGAAAAGAATGACATTTTAATTTGACACCAATATATTATCAATAATTTGAGGCTAACATGATTAAATAATGACAATAAAGTATATTTTTCAAAATATGCATTAAATATTTGAAGCAGAATATCACATTTGAATAAGATGTAAAGCTTTTGATAAAACTGTGAAAACAGAATTAAAATGTACCCACTGAAAGTTTTCTGCATACTGTTGTTACCATAAATGTTTATTGCATAAAGATACTATATAACACTATGTTTTCTCATACTAAAATGAAATGTGTTGGAAAATTGCAGTGGTGTAATGCTGTAACATAAATGGATTTATCAGCAATAATATGATTTGCTGGTACATAAATATTTTTTAATGTAAAAATTACATTTTTATTCCCCCTCCCAATGTTAGTTTTAAAGACAATAATTCTCTGCAGATAATTATGAAAAGGTTACAAAAAGTATGATTTTTACAAGCTCAGAACTTTTTATTTTTTTAATATCTACTAAAAAATTTAGAACATATATTCTTAGAATCACAGTTCTTGTCAATAAAATAAATATATTAGTTGCTTAATTGATGAAAATTCAGCTTGGCCTACTTACTTAAAGCAAAATATTATTGCATCTATTCTGTGTAATATTTTTTTACTTTTTCACTTGATGTCTGCTATTGTTTATTTTTATCTCTTATCATTGTTATACTTTAAAAGTAAGTGATATTTAATGAGTGATCTGTTTTAAAAAATATACTTATTACTTTTATTGGAAAGTGTCCTTATTTAGGAATTAATTTATTCAGTTTTTTTCTTTATCAATGTCTATGTTTTAATACAGGGGTGGGCAAACTTTTTCTACATTGGGCCACATTTAAAACTTGATTGTTACTGGCAGGCCGCATATATATCTTGTCTACATCAATTACAGTTTAAAACGTATGAAAATATGAATTAAAGATAATAAACTTGTATTTGTCATTTTATTTCACATTCACACTTTATTACACATGCACATGACATGTTAAAATACGAACATATACTTACATACGGGCCGCACAATATACTCAGACGGGCCACATGCGTAGTTTGCCCACCCCTGTTTTAATATATAGCCTTCATTCATTTTTTACTAGTTAACTGCCTTAAACTTAGCAAAAGGTAATACATTTGAAAAAAAATACTAAGAATATTTAATTTTAAAAATAAATTTGTATATTAAATTCACTTACTAAGAAATACCATTTTTTAAAACAAAAATATTTGTTTACTATCATTCATTGGTTTTGAGATTGTAACATAACAATCTTTTTAATTTTCTATTCTAATGTTAATCTTAAGTATAAAAGATAATATTTTCTTATTCTATATCATACCAGTGGCGTCACTAGGGGGGTGCGGACCGCACCGGGTGACATCCTCACAAGGGGTGCCACCAAAATGCAAAATATGTAGTTTTAGGCCTATATTCTTATTTTGTAATTTAAAATAATTCAAAGCCGTATTTAATTTTTAAAAATAAATAAAAATATCTCCGATTATTAACAGCAAATGACTTTATAAGGCTTCGAAAAAAAATAATGCCAAATATAAAAATATCTCCGATTATTAACAGACACTCCGTACTTTTTATTATTAATTATTTTAATGAAATGATTGGTATACTTGCACTGACCTATAGATATCTATTATCGCTAAAATCCTGAACGGAAACGGAAAAATAAAATAATAAAGTCGCGCATGCGCACATATATGGTCTCTGGAAAAAAATATGGAGACCGGGGTGTCATGAGAGGGGTGACACCATGAGTTACCGCACCGGGTGACACCAACCCTAGTGACGCCACTGTATCATACTATATGCTATATTGCATATTGCCATAGCCAATGACTTTAAATAATTTGATATCTTATTTCTTTACTATTTCTTACGTTAAGTTAAAAAAATCTCTATCCATTTTTTAAAAAAGTTCCCTTCTTAGCCCTCACGGGCCTTCGGGGCAGATGAAGTGTAGAATTCATCTGTTTCTATAACCTCGGCATATGAAGGGATTGTGTGGTTAGCACAACGCCCAGCCGCCTTTACTTCCCCAACTTAAAGTCAGGTACCCATTTAAAGCTGGGTGGACTTGTGGGACGACTTTGCACCAAATTTCACCTGGAAAAATTCCATGGGCCTCACCGAGGATCGAACCCAGGACTCTCAGGTCGACAGTCGAGTATCTACACCACTCGGCCATCCGTCCCACATCCATTTTTAGGTGAGACTATAAAATATTTGACACTAGTGTTGTCATAGGAATAAACTATTTCATTAAAACTACAACTTGATAATGTACAAATGTTTGTTTTATTTTTGTACCTTAAAGCTTGTAATTTTACTGTACAAATTGAGCAAAGTACTGGCTTGTTAAGTTTCCAACAAACTTAATTTTTTAAATGTTTTTTTAAATTAAGGTTACAATGTATTTTTATATTTTTAAAAAATTAGTTTTTCATTTGTAAAAAAATAATTTCTAAGCAGTATTATAAGCATCCATCCATGATGAAAATATTTTTTTATAAACTGGTTCATTATTAAATATATTTATCTTTTGTATTATATTTGATTTTTTTTACAATAATTATAAAGAAATGTTTTAATTCCTTATATTTATGTACATTGTTTTATTGCACAATTATATTGTTGTATTTAAATCACATTATATAGTTTAGTGATCAAAGCCTGTCTTACAGTTGTGGGTGTCCCAGGTGAAGGAACATTTAAAGGCCCCATCCCAAAGTATATGTGAGGGTTCTAGACCAAGTCATTTTAGTCAATGACCAAGTCATTTTAGTCAATGGCTGCTTATAAGTGCTTTGATTGCCTTATCAGTTATCTGTGTATGAAATTTGCCACAAAAGCATTTCTTTTAGAACAAGTTAACACTTTTTGAAGAACTATTTGATTCATAAAATTTTCTTTCTAAAAAGCAGCACAATGAAATTCATATTTTTATTAAGTCAAAAAATTAGGGACCCTAGACACCTGACAGGCTTGCCTACCCATAAGAACGGCTCCGATAGTGATGGCTCACTCTAGACTTATTTAATATTGAGTTTCAGATAAAAAGTTTATACTTGTCTTAATAAATTTGTATCACTTTTAAATAAGAATTTATAAATCAATTATTCTCTTGGGTCTTCTGATTTTCTAATTACTTGAAGATATCTGTCTATTGTTGTGTTTGTAAAGTTGTTTAGTGATTTTGCATCATAAGATACTGTCATTTTTTTGGAGACAGGTCAGTTCTTAATGTGATTATTTTCTTTTCTCAATTTTTTTATTTTACTTTAATTTTCAAATCTACTGGTTGGTTCAATTATTTTGTCATTGAACACAAAGATTTTAAAGTTAAAGAACTTTATGCAATAGTTCAGGACTAATATGAAATTCCACTTAATAAACAAATTTAATAAACTCATTATTACATATTTAGTAGGATTGGTTTTTAGTCTGTATAGAGTCAAATTGTATTTAATGCTGTAAATTACTACCCTATATGTATTTTAATAAGTTTATTTAAAAAAAACAGTAAAAAAAATATTCAATTAAAGCGAAAATGTTGTTTGTCAGAATGTCAATTTTTTAGAACTTGAATGATTAAGTTAATTTTTCTCCATTTTTTTTTTAAATTTTGACTAATCATTCTGGAAAAAAATGAAATAAAATAAATTATGAACCCTTTCATTAATTCTGGTTTAATTGATTAAGGTTGTGTATAATAATATATTGTTAGATTTAGCAAAGTATTATAAATTATAGCTGAAAAAGTAATCATAATAATTAATTTAAGAAATGTGTTGTCCAGGGTTATCAAAATGAATAGTTTTGCTAGATCATATTAACCTTGCTAAATCCACAATAAACTGTTGTAACATTTCAAATTTTAAAACATATTGTACTAGTTTTAGTTTGCTGCCGACTTGTGAAGTCCCTGTTAGGATGAGATGTTGAGCTTAGATTCTTCATCTTTCATCCCCACCATAGCCTATGCAGCAATGACCATGCAGGCACAACAAGAGACATGAAGTGAATACTTAACCATGACCTGAAAAATTAATTTAGTTCTCACCGAAGATCCAACCAGAAACCACCAGGTTGACAGTCGAGTATTTACAACATAACCATCCGCCCCCTCTGCACAACCATCCGTCTCCTTGCTCTGTGGATAAAATATCTCCAAGACTACACAGACTGATACACCTATCAGGAAATTCTAAAGTTTTGATCCTGTTTTAAAATTGTAACCTCCAAAAAAAATAAATTCCAGTGGTGTTCATTTAAATACTATACTAGTACACTGTATACTAAAATTAGGGCTGTTCTATTAATTATGTCAACACTTTGGAGGGTGGGAGAGCAGTGGCCTAGCGAGGGGGCATCATGCCCTGGGCACTACTCACAAATGGTATATTTTACCTATAATATATGGTTTCCGAATGGGGGGGGGCGCTAAAAAGGTATTGTGCCCCGGGTGCAAGTTAAGCTTGCTACGCCACCTTGGGAGGGGATGACTGGTCGACTGTTGATGGAAAGCTGAATAGGTAGCAAAGCACCATTTCATAATAACAGAACTGTGAAACCAGATTTTGTTGGATCATTTACTGCCTCAATGGAAATTAAAAAAAAAACTGCTTGGCATTTTTCGCATCTGCATAATGTTGAATTCCACTGCTTTTATCTCTCACCATTTATTTTTAATCTTTCTCATTTTTTTTTGCCTGGGATTTTAGGGGCTTGAAACAATCCCTTTTGGATTTGTTCCCTGGATTTTCTGCCACTCTCAGAATGCTTTTGTTTTTTAGAATGCCTTATTTTTTTATAGTTAGCAAGTCATTGCTGGCTTTGTTATATTCATCAAACCAGTCTTGGTGAATTCTTTGAATTTCGTCCAATTATTTTATGAATGTCCTATTGGTATACCACTAGATGCCAATCTCTCCTCCAGCTTTATTTGGAAAGCAAGATGGTTCCTGCAGATCCTGGAATTACGTAACGATGAATGTTGCATGTATTTGCTTTGCACGTTTTTGTGTAGCCTGAGCGTCGCTTTAACCAATATATGATCTGTTCAGCTTTTTACTCCAATCATGGTTCTAGTGACAAGAACATCTTCAATGTCTCATTGACGAACAAAGATGTGCTCTATCATATGCCGGTCCTTAAATCTCAGATTCTTTAATGTGTTTGTTCCATCCGGAACACAGTAATTAGTAATGATGAGTTCAAACTCTGCACATTTGCTTAGCAGGAGCGTGCGACAATTTTTGTTTAATTTTCCTACAATGAGAGAGAAAGTTTTCCCAGCAAGAAATGCCCCGTTTGATTGATGAAGACTGGAAATAATAGAACGAAAAGGCTTTTTTTTTTTTTGTTAAAAAATATTTATGAAAATCGGTTCTATCACTACTATGTTTAAATGCATGGATGTGTTTTTAATTTAGCATGAGTATCAAAGTCTGTGACTCATGTTTATTTTATCGGTTGTCAATTTAAGAAAAAAAGAAGAAATTATACACCCCCCACCCGGGCCACCCCGGCAATAAATCGATTCGGATAAAAAATATAAAATATCTTTGTTGATAGAGCAGTTGTTATCAAAGTGCGAGCGGAATTTTTGGTGGGTCACGTAAAATTTTCAATTTATAATCAATCGATCGAGAACCCATGTGTATATGATAATCATAACCCTGTTTATCAATGTTTTACTAATCTAAAAATGTGTTATTCCCCAAATGTACATTTTATATTCGCACGTTTACTCTATGTTTTTCTTCAAGGTATGTCATAAAAACAAAAAGATAGTTCACATGGTTGGTCGCAGTGCTTTTCATTATGCTAAAAGATTGATATTTGCGAAAGAATTTAAACGACTCTAAAATAAGAACATCTTTTAAATTCGTAAACAAAGAGTATAAATAAATACTGGATATCCAGGGTATTAGCCCGGCATTAAAATCCTGGTAGTGAACCAAAGCTTTTTTTTTTTTTTCTTAATAACACAATAATTATCTTAAAATTAACTGTATGATCCAAACTCGATAAATAATGTATATCAGAAAAAAAATATTAGTAGTATTTTTTATATTAGGCTATTATGAATCCTACTTGGCTTTGTTGTTTGAACTTTGAATAAACGTAATATTGTAAAAAAAAAAAAAAGTTCCCTTAGCCCTAACGGCCATCGGGGCAGTTAAATTGTAGAATTCATCTGTTTCTATAACCTCGGCATATGAAGCAGGGCTCGATTTACCTGTCATCCCCGGCTCTGCTTTAGCTAATATATCCCAGCCGGGGATGAAATCATAGACATTTATCCCCGGCTCTGCAGAAATTTCTTTTCATCCCCGACACTGGTTTTTTCTTAAATCGAGCACTGATATGAAGGGATTGTGTGGTTAGCACAACGCCCAGCCGCGTCAGGTACTCATTTAAAGCTGGGTGGACTTGTGTGACGACTTTGAAACACATTGCACCTGGAAAAATTCCCATGGTTCTCACCGAGGATCGAACCCAGGACTCGCAGGTTGACAGTCGAGTGTCTACACCACTCGTCCACCTGAATATTGTGACTACCTCTTAGTCTTATGTAGGTACTTTGATAAAAAATTCAAAATTGTTTTATCAAAATAAAACTAGGCAAACAATCAAACAAATTTGGTATTTTAAAGCTAAAAAAATTTCTGCTGTAAAAAAAATTGGGAGCTGGAGCCGCCAGATTTTTTTAGCTCTGGCTCCGGCAAAAAGTAATGGCTCCACGGCTCCGGCTCGGTTCCGCAAGCCTGGTTGTGGCGATGGTGCGTTAAACGTAAAACTTGGTAAGTCAGTTTTTTTCGAGACTAGTAGCAATGACGCCTGACAGGTTTAATTTTCAGATTAGATGCCTGTACGACTTGTACTTCTGAAAGCCGGTGCTTTACATTTAAGATCTGTTGATCTTGAATTAGTACATATAATAACATGGAAATAATAAAGATTGATATATACGGTTCAGTCAATATTAAAGCATCTGTCTGTTTCATAGGTACTTGTATTGAGGAAGGGAATTTTTTGGGAAAGATCTATTTGTCTGAATACGGTTAATATTCTGGGATTGTTGTATCAGATTTTTGCTATTGTAACGCCACTGACTTTGGTTATAACTACTGTGATATTCTCTTTGTGACTGTGAAGGTGTGGCTAGCAGAGTTCTAGGTATGTGTGAATATGGGGTAGGCAGTAGTGGTGGGCCTCCTTTTGAAATTCCAATGATTCTAGTCACAGTGAAACAGTTAGCCTTAGAATTTACCATGACATCATACATTTTACTTCTTGTGGCTTCTATACAGCGATTCCCCTTGACATTATTGGTTGGATAGTGTAGTGAAGCTTTACATAACTTGGCAGCCTGTGATTTGGTCACCTTTACAAAAGGAGAATGTTTCCTCAAGAGATAATCTGATGACAAAAAAAAATAAAGCAAATAAAACAAATGGATTCAATTTTTTGGATAATTCCCCTTAAATCAACAATTAAAAAAAAAGTTTTTTTTACTCGAGTTTATTAGTCGGTTGTCACGGAAGCGAAACCCATCTTGAATAAACTTACTTTAAAACATCCTTATTAATTTTTAGAGATAATGTTAAAATAATCTAGCATTTTTCAATACAATTTTTAAAAACGTCTCTTTTATTTAACATTTAAAAAAAAAAATTTAAATTTATCTTTTAGGCTGCTAACAAGAAAAAGCTAATAAGTTTCTCTATCCTGTTCAGAGCATAAAGTTAAATAGACCCATTTAATAACATTGATTTTTGTATGATAACATCAAGGTCTATCTCTATACAGAAGTTTGGCAGGGTACAGCTGGTAATAGAATAAACCAGTAAAAGTTAATTAGAAAGTCTTTGAAAGTTTAACAAATGTAGTACGTTTTGCTAGAAATCTATTTCATTTATTTTTAAATGTTAGGCTTAAATCTTAGTTCTCGGTTAACTTATATACATTTTCCAGAAATACTTTGATTGAATAAAGCTAGTTAAAATAATAAGGCCGCAAAAAAAAAGCTCCGATACCTAAAAGACTTTTTTTTCTTCCAATCTATTGGTGACTTTAAAAAGTCAGGTTTACATTCAACCAGCAGTAGAAATATCAACATTTTATGTTTCCACCTGTTTCGCTGGGTCTTTTTTTGGATAAACAGTCATTCCTGGAGATCCAGTTCTATGGCTGTCAGTATCAAAAGAAGTTGAACTCATGCTGAAAGTAGACATGATTTTATTTATATTTAATATCTATTTTATAACCCTATTCGATGAACTTTTGTTAATAGAAATTACTGCATAATCGAAATATTAATAAAAATTTCCGCCAGTTTAGTTCGACACAAATTAATTAATGTATTATTTGTTTCAAAAAGATTGTCAGTCATTAATTCTAATGATAACGAAATACGACTCATGAAGCTGCATGCGAATTTTCGGTCAGTTTTGTGCGCCTCTTAATCTTATGAGCATTTTTATTATTGTTATCATTAAATATTGTTAAATTTACTCCTCAGGATATACTTGATACAAAAAGCCATAATTCGACCCCTAATGTGATATAGTATTCACTATAAAATGGCATAAGTCAGTTTCAAATATGGCTGAGTTCTCTAAAATAGTTAGATTTATATTTTAAGCATTAGCATAAATGTATACATGGGCGTCGCTAGGAATTTTTCCAGAGAGGGCAAAAAAAACACGTTTTTTATTTTAACTGACAATGCCATACAGGTTTATTTCTCAAATCAAAGTTAAGTATAACATTAATTATTTATTTTGACATAAATAAATGTATTTGAAAATTCAAGCATTTTGACTACAAGCATGTTCCGATTTTAATTTTTTGTGTGTTTAATTTGGCCTTCACTAGCTTGATTTGTCCTTCGAAAATGTTTTTGACATTCAGTTTTTTTTTTTTATAATCTGGCAACTCTTGTTAGTTTATAATCGTCTGCCACTAAGTGAATTTTTAAATTTATCCTAAATTAATAGGAAAAGATGGATATCAGAAAATAAATGGGCTGATGCTACGTGCACCCCAAGTTTGTTCTAATTTTAGTTTATAGATAGCCAAAGAGCTCTTCTTTGTAAAAGGGTATCTTTATTATTGTAGCTCTTTTAGACTGAAGATCTAGTAATTACGGAAAACTCTTTTGTTTAGGAGATTTATTGTGCATAGCAGCAAAATAACGCTACTAAGCATAGATATACGTCTATATAATATATCTATGCTATTTAGTCTCGATAGTAGATGACTAAGATATATACTTGTTAACATCGGAAGAGCTTATTTTCTAGTCCAAGATTACTATGAATCATTACAATTTATAGTTAATCAGTCCGCTTTTTTCTAAATTGGTTTGAAATGGGAAAACAAACGAAAACTGTTGACACTTTTGTCAGTGGTCAAGAGTGAGTGCCACTGAATGGACATGAACAATTGACAATGTCTGAGAAAGGGTAGAAATATGAATGCTGTAATAAACAAAAATTTAATTAATAACGTATTTTTGATTAAATGGCTTTTATATGATTAGCATAACAATTTTACTCCATTCTTTTGTGATATCCACAAAATAGTTAAAAAATGTTATAATTGAATAATTATTCACAAAATTATACAACTCTCTCATGAATAATTTTCTCCTTCTTCAATACACACTCTCCTCAATTTTGGCTGTCCACCAACTACACATTTTATGACTTTTTAGAAGCTCTTGTCAATATCAAACTTTCAGTAACACCCCCCTCTCCTTAGTAAAATTAAGTCAATCTCTTTACCCTTCCTACCCCCCCCCCCCCAAAAAAAAAAGGTATAAGCGAAAATCCCCTAGTTCCCAATTTTAAAATTAGATTCCCTCCCCATATCATTGAAATCTAATTAGACTAATATAACAGAATCTATTAGTCTCCTTCCCTATATATCACAAAAACCTGAACCCATCTCCAACCTTCATATATTATCTAACAGTATGCAGCTCTTCAATGAGTTTGTTTAAACAGTCACAGCCCCGTAGCCAAGGGGGGGGGGGCACTGGGGGGCCGTGCTCCCCGCTAGGTGTGGAGTGCCCCCACCCCACCCCCCCCCCCCATTTAAAAAAAGAAGAAAAACAGGAAAAAATAAAGAAAAAGTAACTAAAATGAGGTGCCCACTTGCTGGGTATTGGTGCCTCCCTGCTTACTTTGACCTGGCTACGGGCCTTTACAGTCATGATTTGGTTCACAATTATTCAGCCACCACACTATCCAGCAAAGTAAACAATATTTATTTGCAATAAAATTAATGTTTATAATTAGTTTAATAATAATACAAAGTATTTTTTTAAAACTTAAATGGAATTTCAGCTATAAAAAGGTTTTATTTTATTAGTAAGTGTAAGTTAATTAACATGTATAGATCTATGTCCTATCCAACATTGGCATATCGGACAGAATATCAGTCTGATACACATATTTATTTAATTTGTTATTATTTCAAAATTTTAATTGATAAGAATAGCTTTTAGGGAGTTACTTTACATATACTAGTCAAATACGCCCTATTAATATTTTAGATGCCACAAATCTATTTCATTAATCGGAAAAATCGGAAACTGGGTCCCTCCATTTCGACAATCTTTTTTTTGCGGCATGCATATCTCAGAAAGTTTTTGACCAAATGACCTGAAATTTTCAGGAAATTTTCAGGAATCAATCAACTTTGAATGTACCACAAGCCCTGAAAATTTCAGGAAGATCTGAGGGGTCGGGTGAACAATTGTCAAAAAACTGGTTGAGTTGACATGGAATGACCCATTTGTCAAAGAACACAATTACAAATTCATTAGAATTGGGATTAGATACAGGCCCCGTAGCGTGAAAATTCTACAGCAGGGGCCAGTCATTCTACAGCAGGGGCCAAGCTATAGCAGGAAATAAATTTTACTAAGTAGAGCAAACAAGCAAAGAGGCCAGACAAAACGCAGGGAGGGCCAGGCTCCCCTGCCCCCCCCCCCGCACGGTACTGGCCTGATTAGATATGACAAATTTTGTTGGTCAAGGATAAGACGGATGCTCTGCAATGGCAAGTAAAGAAGGAGCAGTCCAAGCAATAATTCGAAAATAAGACCCAAAAGCAGCAATTGTACATTACAGTTCACATAAATTAAATCTTGTCGTGAATGATTTAAATAATGTGAATGCTGTACGAAAAACAATAGGACAAATTAAGTCAATTATAGTTTTTTTCTGAGAAATTAATCAGCGAAGAAAACTAATTCCAAATGTTCCTTTGCTATGTGAAACTATATGGACATATAAATATAAAAGGTTGCGGATTCTCGCTGATAATGTGACAGACATTGTTAAACAACTGGAATATTTAGAACAATCTAGAAAAAGCAAGCAAGTTGCACTAAAGTTACTTTCTGCTGTTAGAGGTTAGGTTTGGGGTACAATTGTTGTTTGTTTAGTTATAATACTTTAATGTAATTGTAACACTAAATATTTTGTATATAATGTAATGGATGTGATGGATACTGTTGTAGACATCAATTTAACGTTGGAAATTGTCAACGTTATGATACTATCGTTGTTCCACCAAATGCAATACTTCTTGTTCTTCACTGCTGCTTCAATGTAACGTTATGGTTTGAACGTTATGTATTTGTTGATGTAACGATGCTCCAGATAACTATACTGCTTTTATGTAGCTGCCGATATTATAACACTGGTTTAATTAAGTAGCGTTCAGTCTCGTTGCACTCTCAAACAACACACCAATTAATGAGGCAAAGTTCCACGATTCAATGATATTTATTAAACAATAAGAAAACATATGTAGTATGAACTTGTGTGCAGCAGTATTCACAAAAATGCTTCGTACACTCACTTAGTGACCTATAGAGATACTTTGACACCTAGTATCTTGAGTTCCCGAAAGAATTATTCAGAGATACTTCAATAAAACTGTGTACTGTGTACTGTAAAACTCAATAACTTGATAGCTTGTGCCTCTATTATTTCTCCACTAACTTCCCCTCTAACTATCTCTACAACTGGTGTCTTGATGGCCCTATAACTATCGTCGTTCCGTCGATCTGTACGTCTGTCGTTGGTCTCCCGAAATCTGAGTTACATCCCATATTTATGTGATGGTGAATTATCACGTGACCTCAAAGCCCCAGGACGTTTGATTGGCTCCCTTACACCCTTTCTAACTCATCTACATATTAATGACTCTTATTCCAGCCTAGGGATTTGAACGGCCAAATATTCACACTGGGCTAGTATTCCTTTGTCTGCCTAATTACATCTATCGTCAGCTTCCTCTGGGGGTCATATACCTGTGATGACAACCTAATTCTACCCTAAACAAAGATACCGCGGGAATTCTAGTTATCAAAACATATGACTATATCCTGGACCCATGAGCTCTCAATGTTGACTAACCAACTGAACAGTGGATCTAAAATTGTATGGATCTATCTAAAGCTATTGTTACAGTAATAAACTTTAAGGAAATTTAGTTCAGTTTTATTGTAACAACTTTATGACATTTTTTTCAAAATGTAAGGGCAAATGCCCCCCTTATATGACCCCTTGCCTCCCCCTTGAATACGCCCATGAATGTATATTAAATTCAGACCAGTTTATTCACATGTTAATTCAATTGATGCTTTTTCCTTTTCAAAAATAATAGTATAGCCAGAAAGTGCTCGTTCACTATTGAATTTTTTTCCTGATTTTCATCTCCTTCCCCATTTTTCACATTTTGACAAATTTCACAACCCATCCCCTCTTCCACGAAGATCTTGTTACTTATGGTTTACATCACCACCATCAAACCCGTCTGTCAAAAAAAAACAAAACAACATTGTCATTACGTTCTACCCCATATGTCGTTTCAAACACCTGACACCTGTCAATCAAATTGTTAAATCATTAGTAGATATTAACTAATTGTATAATTTAGGGTAAAAATAAATATTAAGACAAATACAATCCTCTTGTTTCAAAAGGCCATCTAGCAGCTATAAATTCAGGTCAACGTGACAGTTCCTGCATTATAGTTTATTACAATCCCGCATGTTTGTGCCATTATCGTATCCTTGGCCACGGCAGTTTGCGATTGACTAACCCAGTTCATCCATTTTTTGTAAAAATGCATTAACAAGTCCGATTCCAGTGCTATTTTCGGTTGGTATAAAACCTACAAATCGCTCCACAATATTCACAGTTTGTTCGTTTATTTCAACATACCGAACGATTAATGTCATTTGCTTTTGGTGGCTAATATCTGGTGAACAATCTAACATGACAGAATAATACTTTGATTCAATAATGCTGGCTACAATTTTCTTTAAAATTCTCTGGCTGATCAAATGCAGAAATTCATTTCGCATGGTTTTACCTAAATAGTGATCACGAATTTCATTATTGTTTATTCTGCGAAGATGTTCTTGCAAAACGGGATCAAATTTAGCTAACAGCTTTACCAATCCCAAACAATTTCCATTGTTAGCACAATTCAAATTTTCATTTGTTCCTCGAAATGCAAGATTATTTTTAGTTAAATATTGGATAATAGCTAACAGCCTTTCAAGCACACCACGCCAATGCATTTTTTCTGCATTCATTAATCTAATAGTTTCTTTATCGATCCAGTTTATCTGCGCAGTGATGTGGTTACATGATGTTTCATGAAGGCTGACAACTGCAAGCAAAATTTTCCAGTTATTATAACCGTCAGAGGAAAATGAGTTAGAAGCGTTAGAAAAAGTTTACAACAGAAACAGTACACCCGGTCCTGCATGACAGTAAACTAGCCAACGTCTGTCAAGTGGTTCCTGATTGCAGAGTTTCCTTTTGTAGTATGCTGTTTAAAATCATCTCCCATCTGTTTCTGGAAAATTAAAATTTTCAATACGTATTGGACCCAGCTTAACAACAAAAACACGCTGCTGATTGTTGAGAGATGATGGCCAACAACTAATGTCAGTCCAGTCGACTGCGTTGTCTGGATTCGTTATCTCAAGCTCTGAGACAATTATTTTTTTGGATACTTTTTTACGTCTATTTCTGTTTGATTTTGATCTTTTCGTTTTTCCGATGTTGTTTCTTCTGTTTTGTCGACAATGCTATCTTTTTTCAATACGTCATGATATTCTATAGCTATATGTTATTGCTCATTGTCTTCGACTTCGGACGCTTCACAAAGTAACTCGGAGGAGGACTCTAAAACAACGTCTGTATTTTTATCCTTTATCTTCAAGTGTTTATAAATAGCACCCTCTAGTGATTTCAATAGTTCCATTTCGACTTTTTATCGTTTTCGTTTTTGTGCTCCGGAATCCGATTTAGTACCCTTCATGGCTGAAATTTTTAATTTTAAAAAGATTAAAAGCAAATTATCAGTGTTGTGCTTATCAAAAAAACATTAGCTTGTGAAAAGTGGACTTCCAAAAAGTTTAACCATTTACCCCTCGCTGCTATTCCCATTGTTCACTTCCCAATCCTTGAGAAAATGGAGGTAACTCCGTAAGAACTCCATAAAAAACGATGGTGTGTGTAATAAAAAATTCATATAAAATATACTAAGTTAAGCTATTTTAGGAAAAATTAATACACTAAAAGAAAATTAAACAATGAATATAATGATATCAAACAAAGATATATTGCCATAACCTTTATGTAGAAAAAAAAATCATAATTACACTTTTTACACAAGTTCCTTCAATAAAATGCTCACATTGTACTCCTAACATCAACATTGTTCAACATTGTCAGAAACAATATTATCACTATTATCTACGGTTTCATCATTTTCCGCTTTACACGAATCCACAATTTTTATTGCTTAAATTAGTTAATTAAAAACAAGAATGGCTTGAGCAGCGAAACAATAAAAAAAAGCGGCTATCGGCGGCTACGAGGGTTAACCGGTAGAGGCGGCAATCGGCGGCTATGAGGGGTAAAGGGTTAATAACAATGATATTATTGTGATCGTTAGTTTGCGCCAGCTATTGAACAAAAATAAAATAAAAATCGTGTTTCTAAATTTTTAAAACATTGTAAATAATTTGTGATCTTTTAAATTTTTTTCAATATTTTTTACAAAATTTTCGGCCCCTTTGAATTTGGCGGCCCTAGGCAAATGCCTAGTATGCCTAGTGCTAAGGCCGGCCCTGACACTGCCATCTGAAATAAATGTTTAAACAAGCAATTTAAGTCTTTTCCGTTTCGGACAAAGGACATTTTAGAGCATTTTCGTGTACGCAGTGGCTACGGTTACGCCGGACGAAATCCGTATTTTTTCCCGGGTGACAGCCATAGAGTTTGCTGGTTTTTGATAAATAGAGAGGGAAGTAATCATGTTGAATAACTGTTACAAAAAACGCTAACACGTCCTGTGTCCAGAATGGATTGTAGAAAGTTCGAGTGATGACGTGTGCAAGCTATATAAGAAGCCGTTAGAGTCAGTCAAATAGAGATATGTAAGTCGGTGGTCACTCAGTTAGGTAGTCAGACAGAGTTCAGTAAAAGAGTTTCGTTTATATGGAAAAGTCAGTCTTTTATGGAAAATATGTGCTTTTTAAGAAATGATTTTGTTTATTATAATTTATTGTGGTGTGATTAAGCTTGTCATGAACCATGAGGCATTCTTTGTGTTATTTGTCATCGCTAGTTAGAGCAGCATAGATTACAGGACAACACATAATATCACGCATCCAATAGCATTACAATAGCCGATATAATTAATGATATAAATTTTAAAGCAGAATTTTTTATATATTACGTAATACAGTATATGATTTTAGCATATAACATATTAACAATAATACAATTTTGTCAATAGCAACTCCTTAATTAAGCTGTACTCGATCTAAATCATTGAAATTCTACAATATAAAACGTTGTCATATAAGCGAGCAGCAAATACTTACCTTACCTTTAAGAGTTTTCTTACACAATACGCATGTGAAATGAGGTGCCTATGACTAGTCTTTATCCCCGACAGGCATGCCGAAGAATGCCTTGTGGGCCTCGCACATCTTACGACATGCTATCTCTGAATACTTTCTGGCTCTTTTCTTTATAAATTTATAAATTGTCCATACACAATGCAAAATTCTTCTGCAGGGTGCAGTCAACTTCTTGATACAGTGTAAATCAATAATTGCTCTTTAACTACGATTTGTTGTTATTCTCTTACTCAGCAATAATATAAACCGAATTTTTGCTTCGAGTCACTTGTGCTTTTTACTTGTATGACTATTTTTGGACAGTCCTAGACAGTTCTAAAAGTTTCTTTTAAAAGAATATTTTAGAAGACTGCTCAGTATTGAATTCAAATCAAGAATTTTCTTGAAATCAGACAATTGTAGCAGTTGAATTATATTCTAGAAGACTACAAAGCATAGAATGCGAATACATAATTTTCAAGAAAACAAGAATTTCAAAATATCAATATCCTTATCAAAGCAATAAAGTTTTTGTGGAACAATAGCTATTTTCTGTTTGTTTTAGGCATAACGGATTAAGAAAACACACTTTGTATCTAGGAACAATAAAAAATAGAAATTATCATATTAGTGTAATTAATTCAACAGGAGTGAATGGTTTGTTTGTGCCCCTAAACAAGTCAACTAAAAATTACATTATAGCTATTTTCTTTATCCATTTCTTGTATAGCAAAGATGGAGCTGCGGCGATAAACAATCGATGTGTACAATTATAGCTAAATTGAGCTAAAATTTACTAAATGTTCAAATATCTTTTTTACTTAAAAGCAAAGTTTAAATAAGAAAAAAGAAAATTTACTTAAAGCTTAGTTAAACTAAACAATTTTAGTTACAAACTAAAAGTAGTAAAAGATTAAATTAAAATCATTAAGTTACTTTCAAAAATAATACTAACCCATTTAATGTTAAGAGACAAACTCTTACAAACTTCATTGAAAAAAAAACAGTACACATTGTAATATGACATTGTTTTTTAATATGATATATTTTAAAGCACTGCTCAAACAATGTGGGGTCATCACAGGGTTTCCGGGCCTGCAGCGTAGCAGGCGACAGACATGGGAAGTTTTATGAGGGCCCATTTTGGCATCTAGCCTTTGGCCCATAGTTACCTTAATCCGCCTTCTATAGACATGCATCTATTCTACACATTTTAATTGGCAAATGATTTTTAAAATCGATTATTAAATTAAGGGTGATTCTGCTATTCCAGTAAAGCTAAATGATATTTAAGGATGTTAAATTTGTTTAGCTATCATGGAGTAAGTCGCATTCTGACTTTCCCTAAATTCGCTAAAAATGTATAAATAGTAATTAAACAGGTTCAAGTTATGCACCTGTATTGACTGCGAAGAGATGCAAAATGAATGGAGAAAATATCAATAAGCTGATTTATTAGTTAATCGAGATTAAAAATAATTTTAGATCAGCTATTATGAATTCAAACTCTGATGATTTCTTACAAGGAAAATTTTATTATTCCCATAATATTAATAGCATACATATTCAACGTAGAGTATATTCGTCTATTGATATTTGATCAAAAATGTTCCGTAAATCTGTAAAAAAAATTACTAATGGAAAAATATTTTAGAAACAGATTTCAAGGTTAAAGGGATTTACAAGGAGGTAACTAAGCATAATTAGTGAGACTACCAGGGGTGGACTGGGCCGCCGGGACACCGGGAAGATTCCCGGTGGGCCGGTGGGTCGCCAGGACCGGTGGGCCGCCAGGACCGGTGATATAATAATTAATAACTAATATGCGGTGATATTAGAGGCAACTACCAACAACGGCCGTACTCTTACAACCAGGGCCGGCGCCAGAGTATTTGCCGCCCTAGGCGAACCTGTCGCACTCCGCCCCCTACTAAAGGCAACTAAAAGAACTAATATTTAAAGTAATATTATAACTTTCACAAAGGAAAACTATGCTGTCATTTGTTTCAATAACTATTTAAGTTGCAACAGAATCTATACAATGTCATGTATAATTGTGTTTTATGGCTATAGGCTACAATGGTAGGCCAATAAAATAAATCTATAATTAAATTTCAAAACTTTATTTTTCGTGCTTTTGCTTTAGAAAATGTAGAAACGAGTTCCATCAGATCAATGTCTCTAGCAATATCATGTTCGATTGACACAGTAGCTAATCCAACAAGTCTTTCTTGTAGCATGGACGTTCTCAAAAGTCTTTATCAGTTTGAGTTTTGAGAAGCTTCGCTCACCACTGGCCACAGAAACTAGAAGTGTCAAGAGGATTCGGAGAGCTATAACAGTGTTGGTCTCACATTCTGTTAGATTATTTTTCAATATAAAGTTTAGTACATCCTGTGGCGATGTACACCTTGCAACTCGTCTTGAAATGGCTTTAAGTTCACTGCTTAGATCAAATGCGTCAATATCTTTGGAGTCTCCATGTCGCAAAGCTTTCTCAAGATTCAAACAATGTTCCGTAACTTCCCTGCTAGTTTTATTTTGTAAACTATGAACATCATACTGGAAACCAAACACCGAACTAATTTTTAGCATCAGAGTGAACCTTTCAACAACTGATTGTATGGCTGTGTCAAGAATAGCGAAGTAAAAGTTTACTTTGAATTTGTCTTTTGGATCATAAATGGGTTCTTCGTCATCTTCATATGGAAATTCTTTCTTCTGATACGGGTTGGTTCGGGTTCGAAAAGTGCTGGTATATCTAAATTGACTGCGATTTCAGCTGCATCTACCAGTGTTTTCTCATACTCTGTGTCATTTCTGCTAACAAACGTACTGATACATAACATGAAAATGCGCTAACACGTCCTGTGTCCAGAATGGAACACGCTTAATTGCTTGTTTTTCTTTTTCAACCCGTCTTTTACGATACTGTGCACCAGACAATCGTTTTCTCTCTGCCATGGTGCGTTAAAATAACCATGGAAACTGCAAGATCGAATTTTATTGTGGTTCATTATTTTTCAAAATTTGTAATACATTCTTGAAAAATAAAATAATTACAATTTACATTTACAAATTTAGGACTAAATATCTGAGGACTAAACTTTCAAATGACAATTAACCAATGACGTCTATATATAATATTACTAGATACTTATGCAATAGAAACACGCCCATTTTTCCAAATAGCGATGACAAAATTGAGTAAATAAAATGTCAATAGACTTCACAGCTTGAATGTCGTACTGCCAGAAAATTCGGAGCATTACGGTATTTCACCTGTTGAGCGTGTAGACTTGTCACTGGGTCATGTTTTGTGTCGCATTCCACAGTTGATTTTTTTTTGTCACCGTCGCGGGCAGTTCTCTCTCTGGTTTATTGTGTGTTGTCGGTATTATTTCTTCATCAATTCGTAGTCAATTATAGCACCTAGTCTCTTCTTTGTTCACCGCTTAGCCACCAAATGTAACACTATATACCGCTGCCACCAAATGTAACACTATATTTTTTGCATATAATGTTATGTATGTGATGGATACTGTTGTAGACACCAATTTAACGTTGGAAATTGTCAACGTTATGGTACTATCGTTGTTCCACCAAATGCAATACTTCTTGTTCTTCACTGCTGCTTCAATGTGACGTTAGGGTTTGAACGTTATGTAGTTTGTTGATATTAGGTTATGTAGTAGCCGATAATCTCTCTGGTTTTACTTCAAAGATGGTAGCGTTCAGTCTCTTGGCACTCACACACAAACACACCATGAATAAAGCCAAGTTCCACGATTCAATAACATTTATTTAAATAATAATAAAACACATATAAATGCACTCAAGTGCCGAAATATTCACAAATATGCTTTAGCAGAATAAACGTTGACTATGTACTGTTAAACTTCAACTTATCTCTGAATGTATACTGTCTTCTCGTATGAGTAAGAGTACGTATATTTAGTAATTTGATTTCTCTCTGAACACCTGTATACTGTCTTATCGTATAAGAGTACGTATACTTAATAACTTGTCAATATCTGTATACTGTCTTGCGGTAAGAGTACGTATATCTAACATGTATACTGTCTTACAAGCAAGAGTACGTATATCTAGTATGTATACTGTCTTACAGGCAAGAGTACGTATATCTAGTATGTATACTGTCTTACAGGCAAGAGTACGTTTATCTAGTATGTATACTGTCTTGCGGTAAGAGTACGTATATCTAATATGTATACTGTCCTACAGGCAAGAGTACGTATATCTAATATGGTGTCCTGATGTCTCTATCTCTATAGTCGTTCTGTCGATTGGTAGGTCTCGATGTCTTTCGTCAGTCTGAATGTATCTCGTCGGTCTCTCGAAATTTTCGCTACATCTCTTTTTATGTGATGGTTAATTATCACGTGCCCCCAAACGCCCAGAACTTCTGATTGGCTCCCTAACACCCTTTCTAGCTCATCTACATATTAATGACTCTTATTCCAGCCTAGGGATTGGTGCGGCTAAAACTCACTTTGGGCTAGTATTTCTTTGTCTCCCTAATTACGTCTTATCATGTACATCCGGTGTCATCGACGCTCATTGACAGATTTATTCCACCCAAAACAAAGATAACACGCTGGAATTCTAATTATCAAAATCTCTGCCTGTGTCCTTGGCCCATGAACTTTCAATGTTGACCACCCAACTAAACCAGTGGTTCTAAAATTGTATGAATCTATCTAAAGCTATTGTTACATATATATATATATATATATATATATATATATATATATATATATATTTGTTTATCAAGGACGAAGGTGACTTATACAAGGATGTTACGGTCGATTATATTTATATAACAACTTTCTTTTACATACAATTCTTCTACTGATAACTTAAACATTACATGCTAACTTAAATCTACAATGCAGACTACTTATAGTAGGTATGTGACATGAAAATTGTATTTTATATAAATCATGTGTTCTTATACATAAACGGAAAAAGCACTGGGAGAGTTTTATATTGATATAATAAACTTGACAGTCAGTTACCTTTGAAAAAAGTTGTTAAGCTTTTAGTAGGCGATTTTTTTTTCAATAGACAAAGAATATATATTGAGTCCCATATTTACTGCATGCTACTTAAACTATCCTACCTTGACAATTCTAAAAGGAATATTATAGATTTAGTACCAAATTATTGTTTTTTTTTAAATCTATAGAAATATACTATTTTTGACAAAATATTCAGTATAATTGAATTTATAAAACTACTTTTAAAATTGCACAGAGTACGGGTGGTCTTGCGGTGTAGAGCGCTCGACTGTCGACCTGCGAAATGAGTAGTGTTTGTATAAATAGGAGAGAGAGAGGGGGGGTGTTAAAAGACCTGATGATTTAAATCCAATATATATATATATATATAGTCTTGCTACATTTGGAATATTTTAATTAAACGTTCATACTGATGTTGTTTTACAAAATTCAAATACACCCGATAAAGAGTAGAGAAATTTAGAACAATACAATTATACCTTATATCGCTATGCTGAGTAATAACACCCCCCTCTCTCTCTCCTATTTATATAAACACTACTCATTTCGCAGGTCGACAGTCGAGCGCTCTACAATTCAACAATTCAGTAGCAGTAGCCAGCAATTAAAAAACAAGTTAATTAACCCCCCTTGTGTAATCTCAAAAAAAAAACGACGAGTCAGGAAAAAGGAAAGGTGATGGAGGAATGGGCGGGAGAGGGTTGACAGGTGACGAGACTAAACAAACATCCTCGCTTGCTGAAGTTTTGTTTCGTTTTTTTATCTCTGTAGAGCTGCCATCTGAGCTTTTTTTTTACCAGTTCAATATTATTTTGATCAATCTAAAATTCTGTTTCAATAATAGATATAGAATATTTTTTTGTTCAGTCAGATATAAATTTAGATTATTTCCTAATTTCTTTTTTTTTAAATTCTGGCTAATTATAATATAGTTGTAAATAATATTTTCGGTTAGAAAGTTGGCAGTGTTTATCGCTCTCTCCGTTGGCAACACTATACAACATATTCATGTGAGGTTTTTCCCCTTAGTTAAGCCAATGAAGGTAAACGTATATGAGCAAGTGTAACCCGAATTCAGATCGGCAACATCTTTGCTTTTATATCAAATTATCATTTAACTCTATGAGAAAAGGCAAAAGTAGTGATCTTATTATAATATATATTGAAGGTAAATATTGTTGAGCAAATAAAAATGCTTTAATCTCCCATTTTTTTTTTGTTTTATTTTTTCAATGCTTTTGTAGCTTTTTTTTTTTTTTGTAAGACTGTTACCGCAGGCAACACGGGTAACATGAAAGTTTCGCCACTGATATATATATATATATATATATATATATATATATATATATATATATATATATATATATATATATATATATATATATATGTGTGTGTGTGTGTTTGTATCAGGGAGGCCCTAAGTGGTACGTTGGTGGCCCCACCCTCCCCACCCCAAAACGTTATGAACGGCAATGTTCTGTCGTGTATCTCATGCCAAAAGATTTACTTAGGATGAAGAATTTCATTATTACGTTTTACTCTAGTTTCTTTTTCTTTGACCAATCACTAAGCGCCACCTTTAGAAGCACGCGATGAGAACAGCTGTTACTTGAGAGAACAGTGGGTTGAGAGAGAGAGTAAATCTAAAATGATGACTATTGATTCCAATTTGACATGAATTTACTTAAGTAATATTCCTTCTTACCGACCATCCTATTTCCTTTACTATTAAAGTAACTTCATCAAATGACTAAAATAAAGACATCATATAATGTAATTCTGTAAGATTTGTTTATTAAATTTGAAAAGAAAACTCTTATTCTCAAAATATCACTGTAAATCAACATCTTATCGTTTTATCGATTCTCCTTCCAGGTCAGAAATTTTAATCGGATTAACATTAGTCCCATGTAACACATGTACACATTAAACAAATACACACACACACACACACTGAACATGTTTCCTTAGGCCAGTGACACGTCAGTCATCTGATGTAACAAACTCACTTTTACATTTGTGAGCTTACTTTATACTTTCTATGTTTTTGTTAAAGTTTGGATAATTTCAAAGTTGTGTTCAACCTTGTGAAAATTGTGATAAATTTATCAAAACGAAACACTTTTTATAGAGTTCGTATTTTTATTGATTTTACTTTGTTTTAAAAATGAGTGAAATAGGGCCTATACAAAACCTTACTTATTTTAAGGAAACCATTTTACATAGATGATTTTATTTTTGTAATGATTGAAACAAATATATACTATAGATTATACTGCGAATAATAATACATTTTAAATTGTTAACAGTTGACGTTTCAAACTTATTTTTTCCAACAATTGCTAAGGTCCTAACCTAAACTTGTTTTCTTTAGTCTTTTCTGCTTTTTATATAACATTTCTAAACAATAAATTTAAATGTAATGGAATATAAATATAAACTAAATCATTAGTTACATTGAGTAAATCACTATTTAAATAATGGTATTAATAAAATTGTATAAATGGATTCATTGCCAATCAGACCTAGATAAAATACATTTTAAATCATATCGACAGGTCTCAAAATTTCTCTGTAATGATCTTAAAGTTGTCCAACATTATAAAAAAAATATATTTCTGTAACAAGGTCGAATATGAATATTATGTTCAGAGTCTTATGTCATAGTGTGTTATGCGATTCTTTAAGGGGACCCTGTAGACGAAATTCAAATCAGCAACCTATCTATGAAAAACATACTTTGGTGTTACACAGCTGGAAAAGAAATAATAAAAAAAAAACGAGATATAAAAAAGAGAGAAAACAAGAGAAATCTCCCTAAAGCGGCCATCTTTATGGAGTTATATATATATATATATATATATATATATATATATATATATATATATATATATATATATATATATATATATATATATATATATAACAATTTCCATCCTGTTCATAATTTTTTTTTTAACTGAAATATAGCGAAAAAAAATGGGATCAAGGTCAGTTTGACTTTAAATAAAACCTAAACTAATAAATAAATTGTAAAGTTGGCCATTAACGTGATTACGTAATGGATGAAAATTTATCTCTGGAAAGGTTTATTGCATAACAGCGGATAGTTGTTTTTTATCATAGAAAACGCGATATTGAGAATATCTGCAAAAAGACTTGAAAATGCCATAATCATTGCTCGGTGCGAAGATTTTGCACATAATTATGCTTACTTAAAGTTTATTAATAAATCGACTCCCAAAGTTTGAGGCGTAAATGATCAAATTGGCGTTAATTTTAGACACTTTTTATCTCATTTTATTAACTTGTCACCGTTATGCATTATGTCTATAAACTTTACAATTATCTTATGCAGCACTCCAAAGTGCACAATTATGCTACTCTCTGCGGCATCCCATTTAAGTTAATTATATATATATATATATATATATATATATATATATATATATATATATAAATATATATATATATATACACCCTTAAATACATAATCGTCTAACCCGTGTGTCTCCCTCAGGTTGTTTTCATATCGTGCGGTGTATGCGTTGTAACCGTGTGTCTCCCTCGCAGGTAGTTTTTATATCCTATTCTGTTCATGGCAATAAAGGCCACATGTTCTTTTCTATTGCAGTATTTCGTATAAATCTTTGTTATCACTTCTGTCGGATTTCCTTCAGCCAGCTTCAGCAGGCTTTCCCACTAGTATAATATATATATATATATATATATATATATATATATATATATATATATATATATATAAATGTATTTTGTTTACTGTGAGTTGGAAATTTTGTTTTATCAGTTTGAATTAGTAAAAAAAATTAACATGAGAGTGGCAAACTGTGGGTGTGTTGTAATGCTGACATTGACAGCAGTGCTATTGACACTATCGCACATGACAGTGCATGCCTCAGATATGCAGGCAGAGAAGTTGAATGAGATGGAGGCAGTAAATCTGAAGCACATGCTTAAGGATGAGATCAAGATGGGGATGAAGAACCAGCCCAAACAAGGTGTCAGGAAATATGAAGATGACAAGAATGCCAAGGAACAGAACTACACACACCCCTACCATAAACCTGGCATCGTGAAGGAAAGTAAGTCAGATCAAATGTTTTTTTTTTGACTACTTGAACTAAACATTTTAACATGATTATTTAGACTAGATCTCTACAACTTGTTAGTGCATTTGCCAATTTTGGTACCAAGTTTGCTTTACAAAAACTTTACTATAGACCTCTAACCTATTATCCCTGCAGTCACCCCGGTGCACTCCTTCTTGCCAGCGATATCTTGTCAGCGATTTTATCACTGATGTCAAGTACTTATGTCTAACATGATTAAGGAATGATAAAATATAATAAAAATGCACGTTGTTGAAAGTTCAGCTGTTCAAATGTAACACCAAAATATTTTATTGAACCTACATTACAAATCACGCTTTTAAAATGATAAACAATACTTTCACGGGCAGCTTCAGAATGATTTAAAAAAAAAAAGATTTATAGATAGAAAGGAATTAAATAATGAAAAAAAAACTAGCTCAATGGGAGCCGCACAAATTCATTGAAGACCCGCAAGAGCCTCTAAGAGCCATATATGTTATAGTACTCTCCAGGGTTGTTAATATTGCAATATTGTATTGGTATTGGTAGTATTGCCAAAATGTTTTTTAGTATTGGTAAGATATTGCAATACTTCTTGAAATTTGATATTGGTATTGGTATTGCCAATAATTATTTTTGATATTGGTATTGATATTTAAACAATACTAAAAGCAATATTCGATAAGTTCTATACAACATTATAATAATTTTTTCTTTGGTGTCGCCATCTTGCGAGTGACATTGCCAAACAATTTTTGAATGAGACTGAGCAATAAATGATAATAGAAATCATATATGATATCTATGACAATGAGCATTGACCAGTGAGTACTCTAAGTAAATTGATTTCTATGGAATTTGCTATTCTTTCCAAGCTTTTTTCCGGTTGCATTAAATAATTTTCTTGAGTGTTTATTGTTATTTTCTGTGTAAGTGACATGGAAGTTAAGTTTGGCAAACTTTGTGATGAACTTGATATCAAAAGACTACAGCCTGTACACAGTAGCGCAACCGGGGGGGGGGGCGGCAGGGGGGCTTGACCCCCCCCCCCCAGGCCAAATCATCAATACATAATTAATGTTATAAAGTTACAAAAAAGACTGTCAAACTGTCTTTTTTCATAATGTGAGCCCCTGCATGTACATGAAACATTTGTTAAAGAGTATGTTGCTGTTATGAAGCCTGTTTGCTGTGGACTAGATATTTTGCAGGGTGAAACTAAAAAAAGACATTGGACTTGGTTTCCTTCTACCAACACTTGTCGTGATGAAGGCTCAGTTAAAAGTGTTTCTTGATCAAGGAAAGAATGATCGGCTCGTAGTTTGTTCTCCATTAGCTTCATGTCTTTTGAATGCCATCGATAGAAGATTTACAAACATGTTTGACAGTATTGATGCTCAGCTGGCATCCGTTGTACATCCAAAATTCAAGTTGGACTGGATGGATGATGATTTGCAGGGTTCGCATCTTATTGAAGTACTGAAGAGACGCGTTTCACAATCACTATTGGTTGCTATGACTGATGATCAGAAAGCAACGTCGGCTGCTGATGCTGATGGTACAGATAATCAGCCAGACTTCTTCGCTGGATTGTCAGCCAGACGACATCGTGTGAATGATTCACCTGATGTGAATCAAGAAATTAATAATCACTTGGCAGACACTTCAGTATTGCACCATTGGATGCCTGTCCACATATCCGTAAAATATACATAGACCTGAATACAGGACTTCCTTCAAGTGCTGCTGTTGAAAGGCTGTTTTCATTAGGAGGACGAGTATTTTCTCCTCTTCGTTCACGACTGAGCAGTGCGCATTTTGAAATGGTTGCTTTTCTTTACCTGGCTAAGTGGTAACTGCCAGTTAGGTGGCGTTACCCTGTGAACTCTACTAGAATTCATCGTTCATCGTTAGTTTTCCAGATGTCATGCAATCCACTGACTCGGTCTGACTGCTTTTACTATAGTGTGATGTTTAACTGTTTATGTATCATCTGCCTTTCTATGACAGTCATTTGCTTCATTCATCCATTCATTCATCCATCCATCCATTCATTCATTCATTCTTTCACAATATGTGTACAGCATACATATTAAAAATTTTGTTGCTTAAGGACGTTAAGGTATGCAAACTTATTTAATAGTAGTTTATTATGTTGTCAAAGACTTTTGGATGCTTTGAGGGAAACTGATGAAGGAAGTGTTAACTATTGAACAAAATTTGGTTAAAGATACATCATCTAAATCAGCCAAAAATGTTGTTATCGTTTATCGATGTAAGTGATATAGAGCAATGAATTACGTATTTGCATTTTATTCGTCGAATGACCCAAAATATTGCTATTGGTATTGGCAATAATAAATAAATATTGGTATTGCACTACTGGTTTTGAAATTGTATTGGTATTGGTATTGCCAAAAGATTTTACAAGCAGTATTGGTATTGCCAATAATTTTTTTAGTATTGTTAACAACCCTGGTACTCTCTCAAGTTTTTAATCATTATATTAACTCCAGTCTACTGATTTGTCTTGCTTAATTTTATATACATTTCTTTTAATGTACATTTACTATTACCTTTACCTCATATGCATATTGCAGGTGAACAATTTTAAGGTTCTTACAATCTTCAAAACTATTTTCATATGACTGCTATTTAGCATCAGAAGTACTGTAACTTTATTTGCCAATAATGTAAAGCAAGTTGATAGAACTTCAATATTAATGAAATTATAGTTGTCAGAATTAACTATCTAGAACACCTTCTACTAGAAATGAAACAAAAAAGTTCTAGACACAACGTGTGTAGATTTAATTACCTTTTTATAGCTGACTAATATTGTTAATTTATAAATTTGTGACATATTCCACCAGTTCAGTACACCTACAGAAGATACCGTGAGATGATCGCATTACGTGGAGGTAAATACTGGATGGGTACAAATGACCCAGAGTCTAAGACTGGAGAGTATCCCATGAGACTGGTATCAGTGAAGAGTTTCTACATGGACGCCAACCCAGTCATTAACGCAGACTATTGGTGAGTAGAAAATTTGATTTACTTAATGATGTATTAGACATAGTTTTATGTACTCCTAGATATATTAGACAACACTTCACGTACTCCTAGTTGTATTATACATCATTTTACGTACTCATAGATGTATTAGATATCATTTTACGTACTATTAGATGTATTAGATATCATTTCACGTACTATTAGATGTATTAGATATCATTTCACGTACTCCTGTATGTATTAAACATCATTTTACGTACTCATAGATGTATTAGATATCATTTCACGTACACCTATAGGTATTAGAAATCATTTCACATACTCCTAGATAGATTAGACAGCAATCAATAAACATTTAATTAAAACAGACATTATTCCTTGTACAACCCAATTATCAGATATACAGCTAAATTTATCAGAATCTTTCATTGTACATCTTTATGTATTTGATACATAATTCATTGTACAAATTTTAACATTTGACATCATGTATTAAGTCAACTATAACAGGGTGGCGTGGGGAGGGGGGGGGGTTACGGCCGCACCGGGTGACACAACTTTAGTTTGACAACAAACTGAACAATTGTAAATTATTTTATAGCAAAAAGAACTCATTCTTGTCGGGTTTTATAACCGACTAGCTGGTAAGCCCGTCGAATGACGGGTGGAATTTTATATTTTTTATAAATGTGAAATCTGATAAGTTATAACCACTCTTAGCCGGAAATATGATTTACCGTTGCCTACCTGACACGGCGCAGACGTGGTGGTCTTTGTCATGTTCCGCCTCTAAATCATGCAAACACCGGCGGGGTTTGCAGTGCAATAGAAATGACATAAAAATACATACAATCGTAATACCAATTCATAATATGTACAAAAACAGTCATAATTTTTTTGATTTGTAGCTTTCAAAATTGACCCGATATAAACTATTACTACATCAATAGTTATGTGCGACGTTACCATGACTGATCATTACGACTCATCCGATGCTAGTAAACTAACCGATTTCTTCTTGTACTTGT
Source organism: Bulinus truncatus (assembly GCA_021962125.1). Classification (NCBI taxonomy): domain Eukaryota; kingdom Metazoa; phylum Mollusca; class Gastropoda; family Planorbidae; genus Bulinus; species Bulinus truncatus. Next base: position 1,156,079 of record JAGDYQ010000191.1, read on the forward strand.
AAAAGAAAAAAATACGAAATACTGCAATAGAAAAGAACATGTGGCCTTTATGGCCATGAACAGAATATGATATGAACAGAAATAACAAAGAAATGTATGAAATACAACGCATACACAGCACTGCCTGCGAGGGAGACAGTGTTACAACTCATACACCGCACGATATGAAAATTACCTGAGGGAACAAAAACACAGACACAAACTTGTCTTCTATTATATAGGACAATTGTTAAAAACATAAGCAGTAGCACAGTGTGCAAACATGCAGAGCGTATGTAGCTTAGATATATGAATACATTTGAAAGCTGCTAAAAAATGATGCATGTAGTCACGTGGTTTCAGGAAATCGGAGACATTATTTACAAACGCAGTAATAGTTAGTAATTAAATCGTATTTATCGTTAAAGTATTTAAAAGTAAATTAGGACATGTTATATACATTTTATAGGAGAATACGAGCGAAAAACTCAAGGATGTGAGTATTACTAGTAATTTCCTCCTATAAATCCATCTGAAGGATGATCAGGATGGTGTATATTTGTCCTAAATGTTAATACATAAAATACAAAATAGATTAAATAAAGCGTCCATTCTAGCTAAATCCTAACAGAGCTGTTATTAGATTTTCAAGACATTAATCTTACCTGCAGACAAAGTGGTAACCAAGTTAGAAGCATTACGACTTTTCTGAACGAGAAGCGACATTGTTTAGTGGATCATACAATTGACCAGGGCCTTTTAAAGTCAGACCAGTATGAACTTTCAGTAAACAGAAGATAGAAAATTTAAAAAAAAATGGCAGGGGAACAATTTAGAGGTGTTGGACTCTCCTTACAATAAGAAAACAATAAGGCGATGCTAGAGTGTATTGATCGCTTTCATTCTGAACTTCTGATCAGATCAACAGCAATCAAGGACGATGCAGACATGTTTGAGGCAGTTTAAAACCAAGTATCTGTTTCAAATTTGACCATTTGAGTAGTTATCCGAAGGATTTCTCAGATATATTTCAGGCAGTTCAAGCCAATAGTCTACGATCAGCAAATGAAGAAGAATTAATGGATTCTGTTTTAAAATTTACAACTTTCTATGATGAGTTATCCAACGTTGAGTTGTTAAAAGAAATGTCTAGGTTGATAAGGCATCTGAAGGCAGCGGGTATTGATCTTCATAACGTGAGTATTTGATGTTTTGAAATTCATTGCTCAAATGGACTTCCTAGAATATCTGTCAACACTCTCATTGAGAATGCAATTACTTCTCATTATTGGTGAGAGGGGTTTTTCAAAACCTAACCTGAAAAAAATTACTCTCGATTATCTATAGACAGTCATGGCTTCCTGAACGTGTTGGTGAAAGATATATAGAGGGTTTAATATATTGATATTGATTGACAGAATAGCTGATTTGAAGGTCAGTAACGTTTTTAAGGAAATAAAAATAATTTGACTTCGGTTAACTGGTTGTTGCTGTTCTTAAAATGCTTTCACCTATATTGTGTCATTTGTTCTTTATCTTATGTCATTTAAAACTCATAAATTTTTGGACCAATTGAACGTATTTCACAAAAATTAAAATTATAGGCGATTCTCTATGGTCTAGTACAGGAAAGTTCGATATATGTCTCATTGCCTTAGGCCGGGGTGTCGGGGTGACACCCTGAGTTTTCCACACTAGGTGACACCATCCTTAGTGACGCCAATATATATATATATATATATATATATATATATATATATATATATATATGTACTATGGTGGCCCTAAATAACTTTTTGTCAAATTATTTGGAGCATTTTTTTTTTTTTCTTTTGACTATCAAACAACACAGAAAACATTTCATGAGTATATGACTTTATTTAGTACTGCCTCATCGACACTGAAATTTTAAATCATTTTCAAATGATTTTTGAATGTATCTATATATAAAGCACACAGAAAATGCTAGAAGGTTCTGGAAAGTTTTAGAAAAATCTATATAATTCTAGTAGATTCTATAAGGTTATATGAAATCTCTAGAAGGTTCTAGAAGCTTCTAGAAAAACGTGGAAAAAAACTTGAGACGGTTCCGGGAAATTCTAGAAAACTCTAGAAGTTTTGATTTTCATATAAATAGCCAGCTTCACCAGTGCATTTAAATTTAGTTATAAAAATCAAGTGTTATAAGATCAAGTGTTGCGGCTATATAAATATCATTCATTTAGTTATGACTACTAGGTCGAAAACTATTGTTCATTTAATTAGTGAATCATCTGAAGATTTTTCTAAATGAGTTTTTCCAACAGCGATCAATGTTTTGAGTGTATACTTTCATTTACACAAAATTAATAAAGCGATCAAGAAAAATGCTACTTCTGATGTCGTGCAAAGACTTTTGAGCATCTGGGATAAAGCGCGTATCCCTACGGCTGAAAAACGGCTATCTTTAAAAATTTGGAAGTACTTATTGACAAGTACCAAGAGGTTGAGAAGAATGCTAAAAGAGGATGAGAAGTTCAAGGTGTAAAAGAAGCTGACTTTGTTAGCTTCACATCATCCATCTTTGACATCGCACACATCAATGCTCACACTGTGATCAGAATTGAAGAAGACAGACTTTTCTTGCATGACCAGCGAACTGATTTCAAAATGGTAAAGGGAACTGAAGACAAAACATTGGCAAAGAAGGAACAGCGAGCTCAAAAACGAAAGAATATGTTGCTTGAAAGACTTGCACAGGAAAAGGGAAAAGATGTTGCTGTAATCCATAACCATGCTGACATCTCAGTACCAAGCAGCAGTGATTGTTCAGAGAAGGAAGACGACAACTAATTCTTTCCAGTGCGGCAAACACAGGCCACATCAATGGAACATGTGCTATTCTTGAAAAGAAATTGAGCAAGAAGCTGCTTTGGTTACCGTGCAGACATCAATTCTGCCTAAACGACGTCGCTTGAAAGCTATGGATGTGGTTTCGCCATCGGTAGCCTCTGCTCTTGATCGCACTGAATAAGTGATAGACAGGCAGTTCACATCCTTGCTGTGACGAGAGTCGGTGATGCGGAAGCAAAGGATATGGCTTTGTCAAGGAGTAGTGTGCAAAGAGCCAGAAAAAACATCGATCCAAAAAATCAGCTGATATCAAAGAAAGCTTCCAAGTTGATGGTCCACTGGTAGTCCATTTTGATGGGAAGTTACTTCTTGCAATAGATGGTAGTCCAGAGTAGAAAAACCGTGTCGCTATCCTCGTCTCTGGATAAGGTGTTGAGAAGCTTTTGGGTGTGCCAAAAGTTAAACAAGGAACAGGGAAACCTGTTTCAGAGGCGGTTGCAAATATTTTAAAGAATTGGCGATTGACAGAAAAGATCACAGGCATGTCATTCGACACAACTGCGGCATACACAGGCCACATCAATGGAACATGTGCTATTCTTGAAAAGAAATTGAGTAAGAAGCTGCTTTGGTTACCGTGCAGACATCATATAGAGTTGATATGTGCAAAAGTCTTCAAAAAGACATTTGGGGGTAGTACAACTGGACCAGATGTACTTCTATTCAAGCGCTCTAAGATGTTTTGGCCAAAAAATAAGACAGGCAGAATTTAGTATATGCTACGATGCTCGACTGGAGCAAAATCTCAAGCCATTAAAATAAGTCATCACATTTTGTTCAAATATCCTACAAATGAAAGACAAATTAAGATATTTACCATGTGAAGATTACAAAGAACTTCTGACTTTGAATCTTATCTTCCCGGGAGGAATCACCCCCCCCCCACCCTTTGGGGTACGTTTTCGTGTTCTAGAAGTTTATCACCATGCAAGGTGGATGTCTAAAATAATCTACATCATGAAAATTTATCTCTTCTGACATCAATTCAAGCTGACTAAGAATGAAGACAGATCAATTGCAGAATTTGGTATCTTTGCATCCTTGGTTTACATTAAAGCTTGGATTCAGTGTCCCATTCCAGCAGACGCACCTCTGGATGATCTGGATTTCATCAAGCTTCTAATTGATTATAATAATGTTTCTTCCTCAATTTCTAAGACTGCATTTAATATGATTGGCCGACATCTCTGGTACCTTGGTGCAGAACTCATTCCTCTGGTTCTCTTTTCTCAACGTGTTTCAGTAGACGAGAAAAACAGCCTTGCTGCTTGCTTGAGGCAATTCATGAAAAAATCTTCTGATGATCAGAAAGAAAAAAGGTGCATCCGCAGCACTTTATAACGTGACTTTAAAGGATTTTCTGACCTAGTCATCGCTTCTCTTCTTTAATGCTCTTCTGCTTCCCACTAATTTTCTCATGACTGATGCTTCCAGATGCAAAAAAATCAACTGTGCTGAAGAAATCGCAAATTGAAAACCTTCAGGACTCAGAAAGCACAGACTAAAAAACGTTTAAAATGTATTTTTGAATGGCGTACTTAGAACTACTCTGCAATACTGTCAGGTTAATGTGTCATGTAACTAGAATTATTTTACTGTTTAATTCTTACTGTGTAATATAATTGTTCTTTGTATCTAAAAAAAAAAAAACAGCATTTTAAACCTTGCAAAATTTTTATTTAATGCAACTGCCAAATACCATAAAACACGACATAAAAAGTGCACTGAGGCAGTATTTATAGGAGCCCAAATGGTGTGAAATTTGGTATATACATGTTTTAAATCCCAGTGAACCAGAAAAATAAAATGCTCATGATAAAAATCAACTTTATTTTTTCCATTATAAAGTGAGTCAACCTAATATATGCACTCACATATATATTGTTGCGAACTTCCAAAATCTCTCTAGGTAGTCACTAAAGAACACGTAGGTTCGATAGTTGAATAATAAGGTTTATTCACAAAATACTATGTACAGGTTATAATAGTCCAGACGACGAAAACAAAACAACAATGCCATTATGCGTACAACTAATCCAGTTGAAACGAGTCTACGTGTTATCGCAGGCGATGTGCTGATAACGAACTCGCTGCATCAACAGACATGGGGTTCTCCACTTCTTGTCCGTCCTCTCCGTCCTTTTCATCGGATCTCCTGATCGATCTGTTCTCTCGTTGTCCCTTCGTTCGTCCGTCTTATAAATCACAGCACAGTTCATTTTATAGGTAGTCCCACCCACGCTAAATCCGTCGTTTTCCCGCCAAAATGGAGGGTGAAGCTCATGCGTGGGTTGCAGTGCAAATAACACTGTTTCATCACTTGGTCTAAGGCGGGGTGAACGACCGAATTAACAATGTGTAGGCGTACAAAAGTCGTGATTGCATCATTCATGTCGGGGCAGGGGTGCGACAGGGGGGTGAAGCAGAGTTATAACAATATATAGACTTGCCATATGTCCCGGTTCGCCGGGACAGTCCCGGATATACTGGATTGTCCCGGTGTCCCGCCCGGTTGTTGAAATTGTCCCGGTTTAGATTCAGGGCACAGTTTCTTGGAAATAATTGAGCAAAATTATTAGATCAGAGAATGATTAATCTGCTCTTGTGTGATCAGTAACATTTTGGTAAGTAACACAGTAATACAAATTTACAGAAGTGAAAAATACGAGTGGTACAACAAGTAGAAAACTGTTTTGTTTTGTAAAAATATCATGTTTGTATACCATTATGAATAAAATAACAAATATTATCTATTCTATATTTTAAGTGTTTTTTACATTACTGTTTTCATAACCCCCCCCCCCCCCCGGAACCGACATCCCTAAACCGAAAGTAAAAAAGACAGAACTGTCCCGGTTGGTCGTGAAAAAATATGGCAACCCTATGTATATATAGATATATACATTTAATTAATGTAAACCATTAAAAAATGAGTGACTCACCTATCATGGTGTTTAGTAACACAACTATTAGTCGTAATTTAAGGAGATATTATGGTTTTAACCTGACACATAATAAGACCGCAAAAGATCCCCAAAAATGTTAACTTTTCGTTTCATAACTTTATTTTTAAAAATTACATATACTGTAAAGAAATTTATACAGATTCTTTGAATGATTAGTTCTTTGCATTGAAACAAAAAAATAACATTGAAGAATCAGTCTAAAAATCGGTTTAGATTCATTCATGTTTTAAACTATTAAATCTCAACCATAAACTAAAATTAATAAAATTAAACAAACGAAATCCATATAATGATTAGGCGGTATTTTTTTGTATCTTTCAATATTAGCCTAAGCTACAATATAAAAGTGGAAATTATAACCACACCAACGGTGGTTTATAGTTCAAATAGGATAAATAGGTGCATTTTGTTCATTGGCCAACGGACGATTGCATATAATACTTGGAGTTGTTTGTATTAATAATTTCATAAGCCAGGTAAAATGTGTTTGTTTCTGTGGATATCATTTTTATCAGCATATAAATATGTTTTAAATGAAATGTGAAAACAAATATATCATCGCGGGAAATAATTACATTTTTAGGACAATACTGTCAAATTTATTCTTCACTTTGGTACATTACAACGCCACAATGTAGAAAAAAGTAGCCAAATCCTAGGTGGATTTTGTGAAATTTTACTTACATTTTTTTCCCGATGTCTTTCAGAGTTGTGTTATGGTCATAGCAATCTGCCAAATCGAGATGCGGCATAATATAATGTTTAAAGTTTAAAGATAACTTTTTATTATATACTGGGTGTAATAAACTAAAAGTTTAATTTTGGTTTCGTGAAACTGTCGTTTTTTTCTGGTCGAAGGGCTTTCCGTTCCCAGAAGAAATTCGTCAGGACTGATGCAGAGAAAAAAGGCTGGAGCTGGGTAGTGGACATGTTTCTAAGTGACGAGACACGTGAATACTACAGCATGCCTGGACCACGTGGATGGTCGGCGGTGAAAAAGGCCACATGGGATAAGGTCAGTTACTGCCAGATTCTTTATTGGTCGGTAACTGTTAAAAAAAAATCTGCAGTTTATCTATTTTGAACTTTAACCAACAAAAATATATACTTTTAAAATTACCTTCGCAAAAGAATAAAGCAGCTTAAGATAACGAGTACACAACTGGTTGCTATTGGCATGGCATGTGTCTCTCTGCATGGATTTTTGTAAAATTATAGATAAATAAATAGATAGATAACACTGGTAAACAGTGATTTCGTTGCCAGTGATATTTGAATCATTTTATACAAAGTCAACCATGCTGATTTAGAATAAGTAAGTGCTTTTGCTAGATTGGCTCTATTTTACTAGATAATTAAAATTAATTAAATAATGTATGCACCGTGTTTGGAATTTGTCACGAATTGCATGAAGTATAATAGTATACTAACAAAAAGTAGTGAAACTGTTAATAGTCATGCAGAAATTTGTTCAAAAATATGTGTAATAGTGTTATAGAAGAAAACGTTTTCATTTGAAAAACTAATTATGTCTAATTAATTAATTAATTAAAATGTTAATTGTCTATAGTAATGCATTAGCAAATCGCTATTTGCTCGACTTCCTTTTGTATGTGTCGTTGGTGCAATTGCGCTGGAGGCTCCAACAGTAGTCAGCCATCATATGTATGTCCCATCTTCCTTGATATCTCTCCTCCATCACCATCATATCCTGATGGAACCTCTCACCTTGTTCCTCATTGAAGTCCCCAAGGTTACCTGGAAATTTGTCTAAATGACTGTGCAGGTCATATTTGCTCCAATGTTTCTGAAGTTAGCGAGCATATCTTGCACCAGTTCTTCGTAATTCTATGCTCTGTTATTACCTAAGAAGTTCATGACAACTGAAACAAAACTGTTCCATGAAGAAGCTTCAAGGTGATCCATGAAATTAGTATAATGTCGATAGTTGATGAGTTTCAGAATCTGAGGACCGTCAAAAATCCCAGCTTTCAGCTTCTCCATGCTCAATCCGGGGAATGATCTGCAAATATACTTGAAGCATTTGCCAGATTTGTCCAAAGACTTAACAAATTGTTTCATTAAACCTAATTTGATATAAAGCGGTGGGAGAATGATCTTATTTTTGTCTACAGTCCTGGTTTCCCTTGCAGGCCATGTTACTCTTGTCCAATGATCTTGCTTTGCCCTGCTATCCCAAAGGCACATGAAGCATGGGTATTTTGTGTATCCTGACTGCTGCCCAAGCAAGAAGTTTACCATTTTTAGATCAACACAAATTGACCATTGATGCTCATAATAACGGACTTTCTGCAATACTGTTTTGATATTCTCATACTCTTCTTTAAGTGTTGTTGAGTGAGCAATGGGAAGAGATGCATATCGGTTACCATTGTGTAACAGAACACATTTCAAGCTTGTGATGGAACTGTCTATAAAAAGACGCCAGTCTTCGGAATGGTAGTCTTGTAGTCCCATTTGGAGCGGAAGTCCAGGGATGTCATTACAGTAAACTTAAATATTGAAGAAGAAAATCTTCTCTTTTCCGATAAAATGTTATTTTAACTTCTGGTTTGAGAAAATTTGAGCCTGGACACTAAAAGCTCAGATGCTTGCTTGGACAGATTTAGGTCTCGTATTGGGTTATTGAGTTCTTCTTGGCTGAATGGTTGAGGTGTTGAAGAACTTCCTTCATAATCGCTTCCACTGTTTTCACCTCCCAAAAACTCCAGATCTTGCCCCTCGTCGGAGTCTGATGGTGAAAGCTCTAATAATCCAGTAAACACTGGTATAGGAACTTCACTGCTATGTGGAATTGGTCTCATTGCAGATTCAAGATCAGGATAACCCCACTTAGATTTCTTGTGGCGATTGAAGCCTTTAACATTCACAATACAAAAATAACAATCACCAAAATGGTCTTTCGGCTCTCGCCATATCATTTGTACACTGAAACTTAGACTTTTCTTCTCACTATTTGTCCACTGCCGTAGTCTCTCCACGCAGTTTTTGCAGACCTTATGGGGAACCCAAGACTTGTCTTGGTCTTCCAGCTTCACACCGAAATAAGCCAAATATGCCTGCTACACAAAGTCAGTTATATTTCTTCTTTGCTTTTCAATCATGTATTCTCCACAGATGTAACAGAATACATTCGGATTATTTTTGCAGCATCTTCATGATGAACTCATGATGTCTTTAGAAAGAAGCTATAAAAGAGAAAAAAATAAACCAAGTTATAACTTGGTATAGTTAAATAAAACAACAGACACCAAACGTATTGCATTTGTTTTACACAAAGGGTACAATCATATTTTCAAGATTGTCCAATATCTCAGAAACTAGAGCCAATTCAGCAAAAGCAGTGGCAGTTTTGAAATCAGCACCCATGAATTGCTATAAATTCATTCAAATATTCTTGGCAATTCGAAAAAAATTTTTTTTTGTTGAGCTGTGTAATTAGTTAGATAGATAGATAGATAATCAATTGATTAAAAAATTATCGGTATTTGTATCCCAATAGCCTGAAGGACCAGACTCAAGTCTAGAAGAAAGATGGAATCACCCTGTTGTACATCTCAGTTGGTACGATGCTAAAAAATATTGTGAATTTCATGGCAAGAGACTTCCAACAGAAATTGAGTGGGAATATGGTGCCAGAGGTGGAAAGAAGAGTAAGTTGTATTTCTGGAGAAGTAGTTCTGAGACTTAGTGAGAAAGTTGTATTCTAGAAACTGGAAGAGTAAGTTGTACTTCTAGAGCAGTAGTCCTGAGACTGGGAGAGAAAGATATGTTTCTAGAGCAGTAATTCTTAAAGGGTAATTTGTATTTCTGGAGAAGAAGCTCAAGGAATGGGAGAAGAGTAAGTTATATTTCTAGATCAGTAGTTCTGAGACTGGGAGAGGAAGTTGTATTTATAGAGCAGATGAGGTTTCAATGGCATTGGAAATGTTCATTCATTAAAAATTATTGACCATTATTAGTTTCATGTTAATTGTGGCTCATTAAAAAGGGCTGCGATCCAACTTAAAAACTGTAAAGAGATAGTCTTATAATTTACTCGGTAATGAATAATTTTGAGAATCACTTGTTGGAAATACTTTCATCTCACGAACCAAAAAAAAATGTACAAAATAATTGGCTAGTATTGTCAGAGCAATTATATCTAGAGGACACTAAAACATTTACACAATGTCCGCTTGCAGATTATTATGCGATAAGCCGACTCTGTCTACGCGGGACCGATGGTTTAGTTCTTGTTTTAAAATAAGTAAAAAAGAAGATTCTGTTATCGCAGGGTGGTTGACCTATTGGGTTAACCACAAAGATCATCGTTGGTATACATTGTGGAGAACATGGTTCTCACATAGTTATTAGAATGTAGGATAGTTGTTAGAATGTAGGATAATATATAAAGTAAATCTGTCTTTTCTAGCTACCTGGGTTAGGGACTTGATATATGATTCCGAGAGTAGGGAGAGAGTCAACTGACATTCTGGACAAACAGATAAATCACCGGACTGCCACGGACTGTATTAGTATCAACCCCACCCCCGCATTCCAGCTGTTGTCCCCTCCTGATTTAATTACTGTAGGTCAGCACAGGTATCACGTTTGGATACCAGAGTGACCATGACTTGCATACCTTTTCTGTTCGTGGAATGGAAGGTAATTTGTAGTTCCCACACATCCGTTTGACAACTGACTCTGAGTTATGGGGACAGATCGAGAGGGCCCAATGATATAAAAGTAGGTTTTGAAATAGAGTAGAGAATGGGGCTGAGGCGAGCGTAGAGAGTGGACGTGAGAGATGTAACGAAGTCCACTATAGCTTCTATTATTCTAGCAGTTAGTCAGAGCATAATTTTAGTAGTAAAAGACAGCAGTAGAGATATATATAAAAGGCGTTAGAGACTATTGGATTATGTGATGTTATGAACTTTTGATGTAAAGATTTGATGTTTTAAGATAAACATTAAGATTAAAGAAGGAAAATACAAAGCCTGCATTTGACTCTTCTGTTGTTTGGTGTTTGTACATCGTGATTGTAACCAAAAGTAAATACCAGCACGCAACATACATGTATTTATCACCCAGATAACTCTATACTTTGTATTTTATATAATTTTAGATGTTGCTTATCCATGGGGAGATAATTGGGAAAGAAGAAGAGCAAATGTGTGGCAGGTAATTTTTATTTTTATTTTGGTTTGACATTTCTTTAACATGCATACATTTAATTGGTCTGCCTTTTTTGGAGTCGTAAAACACACTAAAAGTCTGATTTCAATTACCCCCTCCCCCTCCTAGATGAAAAACATACAATAATCGACTCAATAGCAGAGTTAGCCAGTCAGGATAGCAATAAATAGAAAAATAACACCCTTAAAAATAAAGCCATTATAAAATTAAACCATCCACTGAATCGATTTTGCCCCACGCCCATTCCTCTCTTTTTAACTGCACAAATAATGATGTTTACACGGAAAATTCGGCAATGGTCGCTAGACTGACAAGGGTTAACAGCCATTAATGGACACAAAGTTAACCTTCGTAAGAAAGAGTAGTAGAATGTGATCGCCCTTAGGGAATATTTCAAACTGGGAGACATTCATTTCGCCGAGGGGAGAAAGGTTTTGCCTTGTAAGCTCAAAATTCAGACACTGGGCGACAGCCAAGTTCGTTTTATTTATTGTTTCTACGATTCGTTTTTTATAAAATTTTTGAAAATGTAACATTATACAGTTTCATTCTGATAAGGAAAATAATAATGCTGTAATAAATCTAGTAATTAGTAATTGTATCGTTTGTCTGTTTCTTTATGATGATTAGACTAAAACCAAGAACACTTTATTTATTCTTTCTTGCTTTGTTATAAAAATATATTAGTAACGTATTTAATTTATTAATCACCTAAGAATTTTTAAAGGCCTACGTCTTGTTATGTGGATTCGAGATGCAACAACAATTTTCTTTTGTTACCTCATATTGCCTCAGAAATAATTAATTGTTACTATGTAATGATCTTGCTGTACGATATAATTCTGTTATGTTTTACCCTGTTACTGACTTCTACTTTATAATGTAACTAAGACGGTAAATGTTAACACAAAGTTTTTTAATTTCATTTTTCACAATTCCAGGGTGATTGGCCTTACGAAAACAGGAAAGTTGATGGTTACGCCATAACATCACCAGTAGACGCCTACAAACCACAGAATCTCATTGGTTAGTTGAAATAGGGGAGGAAGTCAAGAGTAAAGTTTTTTGTCGATAAATTGTCAGAATTTTATGATTATGCTTACTATATTCAATAAACACAGTACCATTATATAAAATGGTCCTGTGTTTGTGGGATATAGTTAGCATAATCATTCATAATAAAATGACTACAAGTTTAAATATATATATATATATATGTATAACATCAGTTATATATAAATCGTATATGTTGTTAGTCCAATACTTTATAAAAATATTATAAATCTTTGTTCGTTTGTGTTTAGTATATAGCATAAAAACATCAATACATTTTTCTCTAAGATTTAGACCGGCAACATTCACGCCTCGTCCATAATTATTGAATATTTATTTCTTGCGTTAAAATTTTTTTAGCAGGTTTCCTTTTTTTCCTCTTAAAGCGATATGGATCATGGGAGTTTAGATAATTGCAATTCTATTGTTCATAAAAAAAACTTGTCACTTCGGACTTTTAGATTAGAGAGACTTTAAGATATGTAATCTGAAAATAAAGACTTTTATTTGTGACATTTTTGTTGTATTCACTGGCCAGGTTTGTACGACATGATCGGCAATGTCTGGGAGTGGACATTGTCTACATACGTTGAGTTTGGCATTGAGCCACATCTACAGACCAGCAAGGTGGTGCTGAAAGGTGGCTCATATGTTGACTCCGTCAACGGCAGGGTTAACGCTGCTGTCAGAAATGGACAAAGGTGAGTGAACATTGAGTCATTCATCACCGATGTGATTTGTTATAAAAGATCATCTTTTAACATAACTTAATAATGAAATTTTAACACGAAGTTTATCTGCTAGGCCATGGGCCTTTCACAAATTTTCTGGTTAACCCCCCTCCCTCTAGTTGCGGGCTTGGATTTTATATATCAGGTGTTACCACTCTTGAGGATAAACAGTCCAGCATTTTGATTTTTTTATAAAAAAATTAATTAAATGATGAGTCGTACATCAGTCACTTGAATAAAAACTAATATTGAAATAACAGAAAGGAGGGGAGCAACATTAAACTCAACTTATTGCCACATTTAGCAAACATTGGTATATTATACGTTACTAACTGTACCCTGCAAAACCTTTGCATAGAGTTATATTCCCTTTGGTTTGATCAGTGGGCTAGATTACTTTTGGTTTCGGACAGATCCGATTTGTTCATGATTTTATTGAATTTAAAGATGCAATATGTTATAGAAATACAAAAAAAAATATTTAAATGGAATTATTTCACATTTTGGCCTTTGGGTTTCATGTTTGAAAACCGCAGAAACTATTCACAACTCTAACATTAAGCGAATCGAGACGCCGGCAAGACGCCATTATGAATTCTTGATTTCTCCTTTCGATATAACGCAGAAGCGAGACTGCTATTATTTATATAGATATTTAAAATTATAACAGAATATTTCACATAAAACATAAAAATCTTATCTAACACGATTTGGTCTTTAATTACGTAAAATTATGTATCGTTCATGTGTATTATTAAGTTGAATATCAACTGCATTATTATTTTGTGTGCTGTAGAATGGGTGAAAAACAAGATTACTCAGCAGGTAATGTCGGATTCCGCTGCGCCAGAAGTGCTCCGGAGTTGGACGAAAAAGATACTCAGGAGACAACAACTGTCCCTTACGAAAAGAGGGTACCGGTATTTCACAGGAAAAAGAAAAATAAAGACGAACTTTAAATGTAAAACAATTGTTGTTATGTTTTTGTGGTGTGTTTAGTGAGCTAGGTAAATGTTGTTGTGGCGGAAGATTTTTCAGCACACTTGTCATCTATATTTCTTTCACCAGTGCACACCATGCGTTCTATTGAAGAAGAATCTCCCCGTCCAGGTTATATCATTGTCCCCCAACCCCGTCAGGCACAGAAATCTATTATAAAATGACTTAACAATGGGTGATTTGTAATTAGAGGGCCCGCAGTGGGTGGACGTTGACAGAGGCCTGGCGATGATATATAGTACAATACAATAGTCGCAAATATAGCAAAATAAAATTGTCACAAATATGACTAAAACCTTTTCCCCCCGCCTCCACCTATGACCTAATACATTGTAATGCAATCCCCCCCCCCGTATAAAGGTCAGTTGTGTCCACGCCGAACAAACATTTGAGCACTTTAAAATAAGTGACAATGAACATAGTACAACGGGGCCAGCTGCTTTATGAAAAGTGATGTTTTATTTTCCAAATAATTCAAACAAAAACTTAACTATGTGTATCGCTAAGTCATTCTTGAAAAGTGATACTAATTTTTTTCTTTTGGACTAATAGGTTGCCATGGAAAAGGCAGCCATCTTGAAAATAACAATGTTACGAAAACCTCGAAATAAAAAAAAATTAAAAGTTTTCTACTCATTTTTTTCAGTGGTAGAAGATAGAATTATGGTTTCTGTAAGTAACAGGACAGTTATTTATGGTCAATTGAGTATGAAAATATTTTTTAACGAAAAGTGCCATTAACAACATTAGTTTACAAAAAAACAGCATTTTTAATTTTGAAAAGTTTCCTGTTAACGTTTCCGCATACATCACTAAAGCTACCTAGAAAATTATTTTATTAAGATATCTTTTATACTTTTATAGATTTTAGAGTTTCTGTGGTACCAACTTAGCAAAAAATGTACACCAACAAATTATTTAAATATCTATATGCATGTTTTTATTTTTTTTTAAATAACAATACTTGAACATCAGTTTAGTATTAAGAATTGAAGCGTCCGGCTTGATATTAAGGACCTTCAGAAGCAGCACACTGACGTTCCGAATTCATGCGCGCTTTTTATTGTTCTTCTTTTTTAATTTTGATTCGCCGTGACTTCTTTCAGTAGTATTTTTTATTTTCTATCCCTGAGCTGACAATGAACTAGCATTATTTAAAGCAGTCCATGGAATATTTAAATTATCAAAAACTTTTTTATGCCCAAAAAAAGCCACAATTGAAGCTCAATATTGCCAAATGTGTGACAGTTTCCACAGAATTGAACAACGCATACGGAGATTTTAGACGTGTCCAAATTAAAAATGAAAACTCTCATTAGCACTTTGAGTTCCATCATAGCACAACGCTCTAACAAATCTGGTTCTGTCAATCTTTTGATAACTGGGAATATTAATTTCCCAACATTGGACGGAAAAGTCGGCTGCTTGTTTTAACGCGTGTGCTCTTTTGAAATGACACCAAGACGTCTTTCCATCGGTTCCTTGTCTGTGCTTAACATGTCAAAGAAAGAACCCATAACAGCTAATTTTATCTTTTCAACATCTGGAGCATTCTGCCAAAGGCATATACATTAGTCACTTTCTCTATCTTTGGTTTGGTCAGCTTATATATAAGTTCTTTTTAATTTGACAACTTCAGATTTTCAAGTACATAGTACATTTAGAAATACGGTTGATACAGTCTTCTTTCAATATGTCTGAGTGCTGGACAGCCGCAGCCTGTGATTTTGAATCTCCATCATAAATCATTGTACCGTAAATTAAATTTCGTTTTGAGATACTTCTCGAAAAATTATGAGAGCTGATTCAGCCTCCATGCTGTTGGCAATTCCAATGAAATTTTTCTGGCATTTGTTATTGTGAGATTCCTGCCATTTATTATAATTTTGAGAGGCAGGTTTAGGTGAATACTGACAACCTTTACAGTAGTTAGATATTACTTGGGTGTCCAAAATTAGTCCACTGTCAAAATCTATTACTGTTCCAACACTGCTATGTGAAGAGTGTCCATTACTGTCCATGCTTGTGGCATGTCCTATCAAATGATACTGTTATTTTTGGATAACTAGCAATGCTGGTTCTATCAGCTGGTTTAGCTAAAAAAATTTCATGTACAACAGCTGCAGTTTTGTTCATGCATTCGTCAGAAGCACTAATGACTACTGCATGAACTCTTTTTTCAATTTTTGCAAAATTGTATCTATGTAAATATTTGGGTAGACACATAAATGTGCAAAAGATGGAAAATTTGGTGTAGGATATTCCACATTCCTTTAAGGCAACTACACTGCAGGTATTGATGTCAAATTTTTTTACCACCTTGCACTTTTGGGGAAACATTGAGAAAATTCCATGTCGAATTTTTCTGCTAAGCAAACTTTTGATGAACATGACAATTGTACACTTGTTTGGTAACAATGTGGACAAGCAAACCGACGATACTAAAGAAAACAGGAACTGAAAACTGGAGACTGGAACTGAGCTGCAAAGAATGTAATCCGTTATTATATATTTAATATAATTTTAAATAGGGCAAATAATTAGAATGCTAGTATTTTTAATGATTTTACTTAAATTATTCCTGACTAGCAGTCCCGCGGTGTAGCATACGACGTATTATCATTCAATATAATTACTGTAATTATTTTTTTAAATAAGCAATCAAGCAAAATAGCAGGCTGACATAGGCCTACATGGTATGCAAAGTTGAATTTTGACAAATCATTTGCAGACTTTATGGTCACTATCTGGTACCGTCCAGCAACTTGTTTATTTTGTTGGTTACAGATTTTTATTAATTCTTTGGATGCCTTGATTCTCGATGAGATGCCAGACTGAATTTTCTCTTTATTGAATATATATAAATATATATATATTATATATATATATATATATATAACATGAAATTACTTAAAAATACCTTGCCTATTTTCTTTGGACTTCACAGCGGATCTCAGGTGTAGAGTGCTGTATAAAAGTATAGTTTCGGAAAAGTTTAGCTTCTCTGGTTGGTGTAGATAGGTAAAAGTCAGAGTGTAGACACTTTATGGCTTTCCTGGTTGGTTAGGTCTGCTAATTTTCGGATCACCTTCGTTTTCACCCACACAAGGATTAAGTAAAAGGAAAAGATGTAAATGTTCTTACTTATAAACTTTTACCGCTGTAGCGATGTTTCAAACAGTAGTAGATGGTGTAAAATATGAAGTCAATAAACGAAGTAATGCAGGTATAGCTGTATATTGCTATTGGCAAAGTACTAACTGTATATGAGTAGATGGAACAGTCTATCAAAAAATTAGGGACTTGTAGATCTTTTTGTAAATTTTTTCTAGTCTGCCAACATCCTGTCTTGATTCAATTAAAATCGCTGCATCACCATTTAAATGCATCACCACCGCTTAGCCACCATTTGTGTCATGGGTGTTTTTAATTGTAAAATTTCTTGATGTATTATTTATGGTATAGTTGTATATATATTTTCTGTTCTGTAGAACTTTACTTCTGGGAAGGTGTATAAATATATTTGTATAATAGTCTCTTCGAGGTTGATATTTACTGGTGTATAAGTAGAATTAAATGTCCACAGTATTGTGTGAGACATAACACATACAGACAATTGTAAAGCACTGAATAAACAGTTAATTAATATATCTATATTTATTCAAACATGAAAGATCTTCTTACTTTATAATACACACATAATATTATACAGTGGATGATGAGATATGAGTTAACGTCCTTCCCTGATCAATTCCAGTGGTCGTCTGTTCGTCTGCAATCCCCACTTCCTTAATTGGCCAGATAATTAAACTAACTAAATCTCTAGGCCAAATATAATTATTAAAGCCTAATATGGTTATTACATAGCCTATATAATAATGCCTTTTTTAAGATCAGGTTTTTTTCTTCTTTAAATTGTTTTTTTTTATTCAGTTTCTAACAAACATATTTCGGGTGGTGGGTGTTTTAATTTGCATTGCTTTTTTTTTGGTTCGCTTTGTGTCTGCCTCAATCTGCCCATTCCCCCATCACACTATAGTGTTATTTTGATATAACGTGTTTTTTCATTCAAGTCATGGCAGTCTCTGTTTTGTATTTTTTAAGACTTACTTAACACAGCTTAAGATTCTTTTCGTGTAACCTTCATCCTACAGTACCAACACTATTCAGTACAGATAGATGTTAGTTAATATTTTTTTTGTAATGCGTACATATTCTGAAACAGTTAACATTTGTGTGTAATGCGCCATACATATTTATAATTTACCTAATAGTGATATTTTATTGTCTACACTTCAGCGTTGAATGTGTTCTCTTGACCCACTTTGTAGCCTATTGGTAGCGCCGGGCTAGCCATAGCATTTTCACATCTTATCTATATTTACACACCATTTTTTAAATTCTAAAATTGGAAATTAGTTCAATATTATTCTATTCTTCACACGTAATTGTATTATTAACTGTGTTTTTTTTTCTCCAATAATCAGTTGACATTCTAATGTTATTTTATGTATTTCATTCCCTCATTCCCGCGGTTAAAGTGATACAGAATTTACGCGACGGTGATATATGAAATAGTTTCTTAGTTCGAGCACATAAAAACATGATTACGACCAAACAATACTGTTTTTAAAATTACTGGAGCTGTCTAGACATCAAATAGTAGTAACCCGAGTTGTTGAAGTTGTTGAACGCGTCTTGCTTGCTGTAACGTATTCGGGAATTCCACAAATCTATAAATAGTCTTGCAGGCGTAGCATACGCCGCCTAATCAATCAATATAATTACTGTAATTATATTTTAAATAAGCAATCAAACTAAATAACAGGCTGACATATTCGGAGAAAATACATATTATACAAAGTTGAACTTTGACAAATCATTTGCAGACTTTATGGTCACTATCTGGTACCGTCCAGCAACTTGTTTTTTATTTTATTGTTTACAGATTTTTAGTTAATTCTTTGGATGCCTTGATTTTAGATGAGCTGCCAGACTTAGTTTTCTCTTTATTGGTTAAATATATTTTAAAGCCCTTTTTTAAGATCAGGATTTTTTTTTTCATTCAGATTCTAACAAACATATTTTCGGGGGTGGGTGTTATTAATTTGCATTGCTTTTTATTTTTGGCTCAATCCACCTCTTCCCCCAGAACACTATAGTGTTATTTTGATGTAACATTTTTTTTTTCATTCAGGCCATGCCTGTTTTGTGTATTTTTTTAAGACTTGCGCAACACAGCTTAAGATTCTTTTAATATAACCTTCATCCTACACTGTTCAGTACAGATAGATGTTAGTTAATATTTTTTTTTGTAATGCGTACATATTCTGAAACAGTTAACATTTGTTTGTAATGCGCCATACTTATTTATAATTTACTTAATCGGGATTTTCCCCTAAACAGCAGCATAAAGAAATCAAAACAAAAGATTTCACCATATCTAATATTTTATTGTCTACACTTCAGCGTTGACCCACTTTTCGCCTAATGTTAGCGCCGGGCCCAGCCACAGCATTTTCATATCTTATCTACAATTATACACCATTTTTTTAAATTCTGAAATTGGAAATTAGTTCAATATTACTTTATTCTTCACACATAATTGTATTATTAAATGTGTTTTTATTTTTTTTTTACAATAATCAGTTGTTAGATTCTATTTTATGTACAGCATCCCCTCATTTTCCGCGGTTAAACGGCTGCAGAATTTACCGCGACTGGAGATAAATGAGAAATTAAAAAAATCCAGATTTATAAAAGAAATTAGAAAAAAACGCGAGTTGTCGAAGATTGTTGAACGCGTCTTTCTTTCTGTGACGTATTCGGGAATTCTCGAGGCCGTCGTCTCGCAAGGTTGAGCGAAGAAGAGAAATATATATATATATATATATATATATATATATATATATATATAATATATACTAGTTGCAAGTACCCGGCTTTGCCCGGGTTTAAAATAAGGTTTTCTGTTTACCTTTTGTTTTCTCCCTACCCCCTCTCTCTCCCTTCCTCTCACTCTCCCTCCCTCCCCCTCTCTCTCCCTTTCCCTCCCTCCCTCTCTCTCCTATCTCCTTCTCTCCCCCTCTCCACCCCCTCTCCAACCACTTCTCTCCCCCCCCTTCCATCCCCCCTCCTTCCCTCTCTCCCCCTTCCTCCCTTCCTCCTTCCCTCTCTCTCCCTCCCTGCCCCTCTCTCACTCTTTATCTCTCATCCCTCCCATTTCTCGCATCCTCTCTCTCTCTCCCTCTCTCCGTCCTCCCTCCTTTCTCCATCCCTCCTTCTCCCATCTCCCTCTCTCTCCCTCTCTCCCCCTCTCCCTCCCTCTCTCCCCCTCCTCCCCCTTCCTCCCTCTCTAATTTCCTCTCTCCCTACCCTGCCCCCTCTCTCTTTATCTCTATCCCTCCCTCTCTCCCCCAATCTCTCTCTCTCCCTTCCTTTCTTTTTCCTTCCCCCTCCCTTTCTCTCTCCCTCTCTCCCTCCCTCTCTCATCTCCCCCTCTCTCTCCCTCACCCCTTCTCTCCCCTCCCCCTCCCTCCCTCCCCCCTCCCTCCGCCCTCCAACCATCCTTTTCTCTCTCTCTCCTCCTTACCCCCTCTCTCTCTCGCTATTTATCTCTTTCTCCCTCCCTCCCTCCCTCCCTCTCTCTCTCTCTCTCTCTACATATATATATATATATATATATATATATATATATATATATATATTATGGCTTCACACTTCTTCTAAAATCCTTCTTCATTCATTTACCTTCCTCAAACTGTACAAATCGGGAAGCTTGAAAAAACATCAACAATTCTTCGCAGCACAAAGGCACGATACAGCACCAGCGCGCAAGTTCTACTCGATCATCGGGAAATGACGTCACAGAAGAGTTTTATCTATGGCGCCGTCGAGATTACTTTAATATAGTAAAATATACTAAAATAAAAAAAAATTATTACGATTAAACTACCCATCGAGATGAAACGAAACATATCCTATAACCTTACCCATGTAATTATGTGTACTTGTACCAAATTTCACGTTATTTGGTTGTCTGAATCTTGAGTTATAAGTAGGCTTGCCATACGTCGCGTTTTCGCCGGGACAGTCCCGGATATACTGGGTTGTCACGGTGTCCCGCCCGGTTGTTGAAATTGTCCCGGTTTAGATCCAGGGCACAGTCTCTTGGAAATAATTGAGCAAAATTATTAGATCAGAGAATGATTAATCTGCTCTTGTGTGATCAGTAACATTTTGTTAAGTAACACAGTAATACAAATTTACAGAAGTCGGCAGAGTTGATAAACAAGAATCTCGGAAAACCTAAGGTTAACACTGACGAGCTTTTTGATGAAGTTGGTTCTTGTCAAGAAATTTTGGGCTTCTACAGTAGGTGATTGGGAAAGAGAAGAAAAGGAAAACGGTCGTAAAAAATCAAGCGAAGAAAAATCGTTGGAGCTCCTCTCTTCCTTTAAGCAACAAAACATCGCAATGTCTAATCTTGGAATTGTTGTTGAGTATGTGTTCTCTCTTCCTGGAACGTCCGCCCCAGTTGAGCGGGTTTTTTTCGATGATGAACAGTGCCTGCAGTGATGGGTTTGATGCACTAGTCCACAGTCCGTGGTTTGATGGTGTGCAAAGTTAACTTTGGACTTAGCTGCAATGAATTTTATGAAAAAATTAAAGAGAAGAAGGTCTTATTGAGAAAGGTTCACTCGAGTGAAAAATACGAGTGGTACAACAAGTAGCAAACTGTTTTGTTTTGTAAATATATCATGTTTTTGTACCATTTTGAATAAAATAACAAAGATTATCTATTCTATATTTTAAGTGTTTTTTACATTACTGTTTTCATAACCCCCCCCCCCCCCCCCCCGAAACCGACATCCCTAAACCTAAAGTAAAAAAGATAACTGTTCCGGTTGGTCGTGAAGAAATATGGCAACCCTAGTTATAAGGGAACAGACAGACAGACAGCAAATGCGTGTTATAAGTATACTAGCTGCAAGTACCCGGCTTGCCCAGGTTTAAAATAAGGTTTTCAGTTTACCTTCTGTTTTCTCCCTACCCACCTCTCTCCCTTCCTCTCTCTCCCTCCCCCTCTCACTCCCACCCTACCCCCTCTCTCCCTTTCTCTTTCCCTCCCTCTCCCTTAATACCTTACTCTCCCATCTCCCTCTCTCTCCCTCTCTCTCCCCCTGTCCTTCCCCCTCCCTCCCTTTTTTCCCCTTCCTCCTTCCCTCTCTCTCCCTCCCTGCCCCGTCTCACTCTTTATCTCTCATCCCTCCTATTTCTACCATCCTCTCTCCCCCTCTCTCCTTGCCTCCCCTTTCTCTCCCTCCCTACCCCCTCTCTCCCCCCTCCTTTCTCCATTTCTCCCTCTCTCATCCCCCTCTCTCCCCTCTCCCTAACTCCTCCTCTCTCCCCTCTCCCTCTCCCCCTCCCTCCCTAATTTCCTCTCCCTCCGTCTCTCTCTCCATCCCCTTAATCTCCCTCCCTACTCCCTCTCTCCCTCCCTTCCTTCCCTCCCTTTCTCTCTCCTTCTCTCCCTCCCTCTCTCATCTCCCTCCCTCTCTCCCTCACTCCTTCTCTCTCTCCCTCTTTCCCCCTCCCTCCCTCCCCTCCCTCCAACCCTCCTTTCCTCTCTCCCCCTACCCCATCTCTCTCGCTTTATCTCTCTCTCCCTCCCTCTCTCTCTCTCTCTCTATATATATATATATATATATATATATATATATATATATACATACATATTATTATGGCTTCACACTTCTTCTAAAATCCTTCATTCATTTACCTTCCTCAAAATGTACAAATCAGGGAGCATGAAAAACATCAACAATTCTTTGCAGCACAAAGGCATGATACAGCACCAGCGCGCAAGTTCTATTCGATCATCGGTAAATGACGTCACAGAAGAGTTTTATTTATGGCGCCGTCGAGATTACTTTAATGTAGTAAAAGATACTGAAATAAAAATAATTTATTACATTTAAACTACCCATCGAGATGAAACGAAACCTGTCCCATAACTTTCCCCATGTAATTATGTGTATGTGTACCAAATTTCACGTTATTTGGTTGTCTGGATCTTGAGTTATAAGGGAACAGACAGACAGACAGCAAATGCGTCTTATAAGTATACTAGTTGCAAGTACCCGGCTTTGCCCGGGTTTAAAATAAGGTTTTCTGTTTACCTTTTGTTTTCTCCCTCCCCCCTCTCTCCCTCCCTCCCCCTCCCTCTCCCTCTTTACCCCTCTCTCTCTCCCTTTCCCTCCCTCCCTTTCTCCCTCCCTCCCTCTCTCTCCCATCTCTCTCCCTCCCTCCCTCTCCCATCTCCCTCTCTCCCCTCTCCCCTCCTTCTCTCCCCCTGTCCATCCCCCCTCCCTCCCTCTCTCCCCTTCCTCCTTCCCTCTCTCTCCCTCCCTGCCCCCTCTCTTTCTTTATCTCTTCCTCACATTACTCCCATCCTCTCTCTCCCTCTCTCCTTCCCTTCCTCTCTCCCTCCCTAACCCCTCTCTCCCTCCCTCCTTTCCCCTCCCTCCCCCTCTCCACCTCTCTCTCCCTCCCTCTCTCCCCCTTCCTCCCTCCCTCATTCCCCTCTCTCTCTCCCTGCCCCCTCACTCTTTATCTCTCCCTCCCTCTCTCCCACCCTCTCTCCCTCCCTCCCCCTCTATCTCCCTCCCTACCCCCTCTCTCCCTTCGTTCCTTTTCTCTTTCCTTCCCTCCCTTTCTCTCTCCCTCCCTCTCCCCTCTCTCTCCCTCCCTCTCCCATCTCCCTCTCTCCCCCCTTCTTCTCTCCCCCCGTCCATCCCCCCTCCCTCCCTCCCTCTCTCCCCCCCTCCCTCCCTCTTACCCTCCTTTCCTCTCTCTCTCCCCACCTGCCCCCTCTGTCTCTTTATCTCTCTCTCCCTCCCTCTCTCTCTCTGGGAACAGACAGACAGACAGACAATAAAGCGTCTTATAAGTATAGAGATTATTCTGAAAAAAAAAATTGAAAAAAAAAAAATGTCACTGTCGGGATTTGAACCCACACATAGTCGGCCACTCTCAGTTCTCCACCAGCTTGATCACATCAAGCTGCATTAGCTTCTTGATCCAGGTTCCAAATTATTGATTCCAAGGTAAGTATGCCATACAGTCAGCAATGGCCCAGTGGATTAATTATGTCTAGAGCTGATGTATCGCATTCACAGCTAGTCAGTGAACATGTTTCTGAAGAAACCCGATGTAAGCGATTGCGAATGGAGCTGATGAATGAGCTGAGAATTGAGCAGTCACCTGACAATTGTACTAATAATGTTTTTTATTTATTTTTGCTCTCAATAGACCACTCAATTTGCAGTAAAATATTTTTAAATACATATATTGTGTACTGTAATGAAATGTTTTATAAACTAGCAGTTAGTACTGTTGTATTTTGATTTTTTGAACATTTATTTCAGATGGCAGTGGAAATTACAAATTATTTGACGGCGCCTGTTGTTCAGTTTCATGATGTCCTCGCTTTCTGGCGTAGCAGTGTTGCATCATCCTCGTATCCACAACTTACTTAACTGGCTAGTCTTCACCTATCATCATCAGCATCATCTGTACCAGTGGAGTACATGTGTTTGGTTACTGGTTTGATAATGAATAGCAAACGATCAAGTCTAAAATCTGATAACTACATCGCGTTTGACAATTATAAACTGATATTTTAAGTGCTTATCAAGGTATTGAAACTGAATGAGTGGAATGTATTCATGCACTGTATTAACTATTAGTAGGACAGCATTTAAAACTGTTTTTCTGTGTTTTAAATAATAAAACTTTTCCCCAAGTATTGTAAAAAAAAAAGTGTTTTATTGCTGAAGCTTTATTAATTCATTATTGTCTAGGCTTCAGCGGAATTTTAGCCAAATATTTCGTAATCAGCCGAGAATCAGCCGCAAATGTCAATGTACTCAATTTACGGAGAAATCCGACTAATCCGGATATCAGGAGAAAAATTATGTCAGCCAGCCAAAACTTTAAAAAAAAATTCGGCTGGCAGCTCTAGTGTCAACAAATTTTGATGCGCTTTACTGAGCTCTCAACTAATGTAGAGCACAGTGATGGGCATGCGTCAGGCGTGCAAAAAATTTCTTTTTTCAAATAAGAGTTACTCGACTTGCCTTCACATGATCACATAAAGCATATTAGCCAATCGTTATGCGTATATTATTCGAAAGTTATCTATTTTTGGATCTCCTAGGCATTATGTATTTTTAAAATATCTACGTCATTGGAAAATTCGAAATCACCGGAAAATAATGCTTCATTTAATATGCGATATCACTACGCATGTGCATAGTAACTAAACACATTATATTATGGCTATGAAAAGCGAAGTTTTACAAAAAAAATTAATAATTACATGTTAATAATGTGTCTATTAAATGCATTTTTTCATAAAAAATACATTCTTTTGTAACTTTTAACACAATAAATGTAAAGTTAAATGCATAGACATCCTATATATAGACTGGGCAACGACGACCTTTACATAGGCATAGTTTTGTAGTTTCGGGCCACCATCTTATGCAGGACCAATAAATGACTGCACTACCTATATTCTCAGTATTTCACATTAAACTTAATCGTAGTTAGAATAGCTTATACTCTACAAACAAATATATAAAAATAAATAAAATGTTTTCAACAATATAATTTACTGTCTCAGATCTATCCGGAAAGCAATATTTACATTTGGGAAAACTTGTCACCAACCTATTCTGTTTTGTGCTGTAAGCATTTCACCCACAGATTTCTTGTCAGCAAACATCCGTGAGAACAAAAGAAATTTATTAGTAAACGCCTCTTCCAGATCTGATGGGTACATTTCAATTAGTGACTTGGCTTTCGAAACTGTTTGATCAGTTGACAGAGATCTGTCCAGAAGAAAGTTGAGCCTTTCATGTAGTGTTATGTAGGCTGCTCTCCGTTTTCCCATCTCAGTAATACTTATCTATAATAGCATAAAAACACTGAGTACGAAATTTTTCAAAAGGACTCATACCTAAAACTGGATCATTAGCATACACAACTTCATCATGAAATCGGTGTCGCTGTCGTTTTGCTTTGCGTACATTCTTTATTGTCTGTTTGTGAGAGCTCTTTTGCTATACCTTCTTATATTTCAAATTTATCGCGTGTATCATGAAAGTTAAGAACAAGACTATCATACAAGTTGATGATGGTCATTAACTCAGTTCCAGGCTCTTGTATAGCTTTGCTGACAATATCAATTTTTTGGAGCAGATCTTTCCAAATCACACACATTACGCTGTCTCGAAATGGTCCAACTTCTTTATGAGTGATTTGGCTACATGCACAGATGCTGGTGGTTGACGTTCACTTGTAGCAACATCAGACAAGTTTGTCAAATTTCCTTATAATTGGTATAAAAGGCTATAGTAGCGTCACTTCGTGCTGACCACCTTGTTGCTGATAGTCCTTGCAATATAATTTTGTTTTGCTTTCAGGCGCTCTGTCAATTTTAACCATCGCAGCGATGAGGGCCAAAAAAACGTGTCGACTGACTGAACAATAGCAAAATAGTTGACTGCGGCTGATCAGCTCTCCACAGCAGATGAGCCTACCAAATTTAATCTGTGGTCAGCGCATGGCACCCACTCCGTTAATTTATTAATCTCTCTAAATCTAGCTTGTACTCCCGAATAAATCCAACTCATGTTACTCGCATTGTCATAGGACTGCGATCTGCAATTGCCGATATCTAACCATGAAGTCTGATAGTACTCACCAACAGATCGGAAAGGTATTTACCAACGTGTTATTCAATTGGAATGAACTGAAGAAAACTCTCTACAACAGTTCCACTTTTGAGAACATAGCGAACAACAACTGTCAGCTGATCCACATGACTGATGTCAGGATTGGAATCTATACTGATTCCAAAATATTTAGCATACTTAGGTTCAGAAAGTATCTGCGTCAATACTATAGATCCCATTAACTCAATAAATTCATCACATATACTGGCAGAAAGATATGATACATTCCCCTTTCCGGGGTTGCATTGACCATTAGAAAGGGATCAAATTCAGCAAAAAGATCAATGCTACCAAGTTAATTTCCATTGTTATAACAGTTATGTAAATGGCTGTTACCGCGAAAAGCTAACCCTCTTTCAGCAAGAAATCTTATAAGAGAAACTATTCTCTAGTGAATATCAGTCTAGTATTTGCACAATTTTTGCTTCTCCATTTACAGTTTTTCGTCAATTCTAGATGTCTGTTGACATTCTAACATCCTTGTCAGAGCAGCAATGTAATCCTTCGACATCTCATGTGATGTAATCCTTGCGATGGCGTTTTTCAAGTAATCAAAACCATCAATAAAATGATTTGCAAAACCGGTGTTGTAGTCAAACAGCTTGCACACATAGCAAAACACTTTACCCGTTGAATGAGAATAGAGAAGCCATTCTCGCGTGGCAATTTCACCATTTGTTAACGTTCTAGCAAAACATTTTTTGCGTGCATATCTGATCTTGTCACCAAATTTTCTACCCCTTTAATGTAAAATCTGATTCCAAAAATTGTGAAGGAAGATGTTCAGCATAACGTCTTAGATGTGGAGTTATTTCCCAATCCGCTGGATCACTTGAATAACTGTATTCTTTGTGATGCAGCTCATGCTTCAAACCAGCATCTCCTACTGACTCTAATATACAGTCTGAGTCTGTAAGCAAATGAAACACAGCAGCTTCAGCATGACCCATAACAGAATTTGCATATTCCTTTTCCTTTGTAACACTTGTTTCGGTTATTGCACTTTTTTCAGCACAGTCCGGCAACATTAATTCTGGTTTTGAGGGATTGTTGGTGTACATTGTGGCCGAAGAAGTAAATGAAATGTCATTATCACTAATATTACTAGTTTTACCTGTAATGCAATCAGTGTCTCTGCTAATAAATTGCAGCAACTAACCCCAATTTTTTCAATGCTTTTCCTTTCTCCTCCTTTTTCTTCCACTTCTCAAATCCACTCTTGTGTTTCCTCTTGTATCCATCAGACATGGTTATTTAAAAGTACTTTCGTTACTTTTTAAAATTTTGTAAGAAAAAAGAAGCAACGATTAACGATAAACAACGAATGCGAAGGGCATGATGTAACACCGCAATTACTACGCCATCACTGCAAAGAGTCTGCATAGAATAATTAACAATGCGGAAAGTTTATTTAGATTTCAAATCGCAAAGAAGTGCGGGTGCATTCTTGAGGGCCTACGATTGTGAAAAGGCCTAGGACCTAGTATGACCTTAAAACGGCCCTGTCCTCACTATCACTGTATTCGGAGATTAACATCTGGATGTCAAAGGTTCTGAAGTGTGTTTGTCCCTTTTTGAAGGACAGTTGTATATCCAACCCTGCCTCCTGATTAAATTTGTCTTTTATACAGTTCTTTATCTTCACCACAAAGCCAATTTCCATTTGTTTTTATTACATCAAACAAATTAACAAGATTTTTTTTTATAAATTCTGAATTTGGTCGCTTTCTGTGTTTTTTCAAAAGAAGTGATAAGTTTTTAAACCTTTGCCGGCACTTGCTAATTGGAAAGAGCAGGAAAATTCAGTTTCTCCCAAAGTTTCAACAATTCGTCATTTATAATTCTGAGTCGGTCTCGTATTCCTTCTATATTCATACATAATCGCGAAAATCTTCCGACAATATTTTTGTTGGAAGGCATTTTACATTTAGCTCATATCTTGTTTAAGTTCGGGTATTCAAAGGCTGCGTTTAGTGCTTGTTTTCAAGTTTTGGGCCCATATTCCCCCAGCCGCTTCATTGCAGATTTTGATATTTTACTTAACAGCAAATCTCCAGAAAAATAACTGCGAAGAAAAAATAGTTTAAATGATACGATATAGTAAAAATTTACAGTTTAAAATCTCACATCTGTTTGGTCAAATTTCTGCTTGTCGCAAGGTCTAAAACAAGATGACTGTAATGGACAGCACAATCTACAAATAGTTAAAAATATAAATAGCTTCGCTTCAATCACATTGTCCAATAGAAAATTAATATATCTATAGAATTTTGTACTCACAAAAGTCACATTCTCCTGTTAGTTAATTTGACAACCCATACACTCATGATTAAGGAATTCGAGATGAGGGTAGGCGCGGGAAGTTTTTTCATGAACCGATAAAGTGAACATAAAAAATGTTATCTATGGGTAAAAGTTCATCTAATGCAACATCAGAAAAATTCAAGTTTTGAAAAAAAAGTTGTTATAACCCTAATGTAGACATGTCAAAATTCCAAGTTAATGCATTAATGTGTTGTGCTTATTATGTAAAGTTCTAGTTGAAAAGCCTGCTGACGCTGGCTGCTTGCTACCTGCGATATAACAAGAAATCCTTGTTGTGTTTAGATTTCCAGTTTTGGATTTCCCCAGACTATTTTTAGCCGAGCTTGCGAGTTAAGTCCCCTAAAATTTTGAAATTCCCCGGATTATTTTCAGCTGCAGAAGTTATACACACGGTCGAAAGGTCTACCGCCTAATCAATTTTACTAGATTTTTAAATACGATTAATTAGGTTAATTATGTGTTGATCTATGCTACCTTCCTAATGTACAGAAATGACCTACATACGTCACAAATTACGTTTTACCCGTCAACGCTAACCAACGAAACCAAACCAAACAACCAACCAACCAAACCAACTGAACCAACCAATCAAACCAACAAAACCAAACAACCAACCAAACCAAATAACCAAACCAGCTAACCAATCAACCAAACAAACCAACTGAGCCAACAAATCCAACCAACCAAGCCAAATCCGTCACAAATTACGTTTTACCCTTCAAAGCTAACCAACAAAACCAAACCACTAATCAAACCAACCAACCGAACAAACCGATCAACCAACCAAACCAACCAAACAAACCAAACCCACCAAATCAACCAAATCAACCAAAGCAAACCAACCAACCGAACTAAACGCCATTAGGTATAGGTGCTATTTTATGTCATCCGTTACGTTTTACCCTTAATTCTCTCAATGTTAATATCAAAAAGCTTTGATAAAAATGCACTGATAAGTAAAAAAAATAACTACTTTATTATGCCATTTCGCAGCACAAAGGCAAGTTGGTGTGGCACAATACAACACCCGCGCGCATGATCAATTCGGCTTTCTTAGTCGGGAAATGACGTCGTAGAGGATTTTATTTATAGCGACGGCGTTCCCATTCTGCAAAAAAAAAGTATCATCAGAAAATAACGTCATAGATTATTTATAGCTACGGCTTTACCACACACGGTCGAACATACGTCTAGGTTAGACGATTATATATTAGACTATAAAACAACTAGATATTAAGCTCGGCGTTGCCCGGGAAATCTAGGTGTAATGTGAAATTTTTAAGTACGATTAATTAGGTTAATTAGGTGCTGATTTATGCCACCTTCCTAATGTGCAGAAAAGACCTACATTTTATCTGTCACAAATTATGTTTTACCCGTCAACGCTAATCAACCAAACCAAACCAAATAACCAACCAAACAAACCAACCGAACCAACCAATCAACCAAACCATACAACCAAGCCTAACCCGTCACAAATTACGTTTTACCATTCAACGCTAACCAACCAAACCAACCGATCAACCAACCAAACCAACCAATCAACCAAACCAACCAACCAAGCCAACCAAACCAACTAACCAAACCAACCAAGCCAAACCCGTCACAAATTACTTTTTTCCCGTTAACGCTAACCAACCAAACCAACCAAACCACAAATTAGGTAAAGATATGGGTGCTAATGTATCTCACCCGTTACGTTTTTCTCTTAATTCTATCAATGTTAAAATCAAAACAAAGCATTAAAAAATGTTTTTATAAAAAAATGCACTGAAAAGTAAAAAATAACTACTTTATTATGCCATTTTGCAGCATAAAGGCTCAATACATCACCCGCGCGCAAGCTCAATTAGTAGGAAAATAGAAAAAAATTGTACCATCGGGAAATGACGTCATAGAGGATTTTTATTTATAGCAACGGCGTTCCCATTCTGCAAAAAAAAAAATCATACCATCGGGAAATGACGTCATAGATTATTTATAGCGACGACTTCCCCACACGCACGCACGGACTACAAGATAGCTACTTTATTAGTGGGACTTTTAAAAAATAAAACAAAAAATGTGTCATTTTTTAAATTTAGAATTTGATGACAGATAAACATTTTTAGGGTAATAAAGATAGAGGTGTCAAATTATAGACATAGATATTTTAATGAATGGTGATTAATGTTTCTTATTATAATAAAAAAATAAGTTAATTTTTTTTTTAATTTGATGGCTAAAATGAAAATTTTTTTAAGGCTAAAAATAATAATTTTTGAACTATTAAAGATAGATGCTTCACATTTTCAATTGAGATACTTTAATGAATACTGATTTATATGCTTTTTTGTACAGTTAGCTTTGATTGCATTATTATTAATTAGTAATTTTTTTAATAAACTTAATTTATTTGTAAATTTTGGATTTCTCACTTGAGTGACTATTGTTCTCATATTGATGATAGTGAAGAGTACAGACTGACAATTACTTATAGAATAATATATCATTAAGTTAATGGTTAATTTTTTTTTTCAACAAACCGATAAAGTAATAATTACAATTAATTTCAGAATTCCGGAACAACTTTTTGCAATAAAATATTTTTATTTATACAAATGTATATACATATATATATATTAAGGTGGTCCAAAAATTTTTTTTTTCGATTTTTCTAAATTTAAGGCCTGCATTGTGTTCTGCCAGAAAAAAAAAGGGTTTTCTGAAAAAATGAATACAATCGTGAAATATTTAGGGGTTGCGCAAAGGCAATGAAAACATTGATTTTCTACTAAATAGTAATTTAATGGTTTATGTTAATTGTTTAGTGTTAAACATGAAATAACAACCTCAAAACAAATAATATAATAGAATGCAACAAAGTAAAGTGTTTACTGTTTATGGACGTCATATTCACTGATTGCTTTTTGCTAGTCCACTAACCACTGTGGTCTTCTTTGCATCCGAATATAATCGTCAGTGTTCTTGCACCACCTAAGTAAGAATTGCTTCTGGTCTTCTTTTCTGCATAAAACTTCGTTTAAATCCTGAATCAGTTTCTCTCCTCTTTCGGCTGTTTCATTTACAACTTTCAAATCGGTTACAACCTTTTCTGCATGTTTTTATTCATTGTTGCTGCTCCATGTTTCAGGGGACATCTCCAGGAATGAATGTGGCAAACCAAGAATGGAGAAAAATGCCTTTGTATTGGTTGTAACAAAGAAGCTGATGGGCTGGTCTGCATAGAATCCATTGGAATCAAGATGCTGAGCTCGATTTGTAGATCCGGGTTTTTCTTGCATATTTTTAAACATCTGAACCTTTTGCTTGGGATCAATATTTTCATTAAAAAAGCGAGGCCCACTGTAATTTCACTTAGATACCATCAATGTTCCCTCTATTTTTTGGCGGCGCTGCGCGGTAAAAAAAATTCTTGTGCAACTTTATAGAACTTCGAAAAAATTTGGGCGCCAATTTGGAATAAATTATAAAAAATTGGGTGTTGTTTGTAGTCCGAATCTGCGAGAATTACTCCAACAATGTTAATAAATAAGCAACTATTTCTATATGACTTAGTCTAAAACTAATAAAACTGCTAGTCACCTAAAATAACCAGACAAAATTGAAAATAGGGTTTTCTGAAGTAATTGCTAATCGCTATTGAAATTATTAGCTATTGGTAGTTTCAGGAACAAAGGAAGTGAATCTATCAATCAGTCACTTAAATGTATATAGCGCTTATTATGTAGCGAGTAAAAGCTCTCGGAACATGAACTTTGAAAAAGTGCGTTTTCAGACCCTGCCGGAATGCCATGAGTGATTTAGACGTAGTTAAAGAAGCGGTTAGAGAATTCCATAATAAAAAAAATACCGGAATAAGATAAACATCATTTAGCATAAGAATGTTCAACTGAAAAACTCAAATCGTGCTTAAAGGAAGAGGATCACAAACCAGATTTTGGATATGACTAACTAAATGAAGGTAGAAAATAGAGATTAATTAAGTTTCTGATAGCTATATATGACTGAAGCTAAAACATTAAACCAATAATCCAATACCAAACATCTTTTTTGAAATAGACTTTTTTAACCCATTACTCTACCAGACGTGCCAAAATACAAACTATTTATAGGTAAATATATGCTTAGTAGCATATAGAGGTTTAATTATAGACATGTTTCAAATTTAAACTTTTTTTAAAACGAAATAAAAATGGTTTTCAATTATCACATTTGAAGTTAATCTCAATTTATAATTTTATTTAAAATATTTTATAAATGTTTAAAATGTATTTATAATAGCAGCCAATGTGTGCCTTTATTTCTAAATTAAATGAAATTAGTGTCCAAAGAATAAATTCAACGTTTTTCTCTTCTATCCTTCATTCCTGCCCATTCTGAAAAAATTGCGTTTAAATCCATTTGCCCACCAAATCTTCCTCCAAGCGATTCCTCTGCTTTGTTTTAATGTAATTCAATAAACTGAAGCCACGCTCACAGTCAACGCTTGATGCTAAAAATGTTCCACAAATGTATATGAGCTGAGCCAAATTTTCAAATCGTTGATCAGCAAGAGCAAATTCTACAAGAGTTTGAAAATTTGTTATGACTTTTGAATTTATTTTTTCAGGAACAATAAACTTAAAATTATTGTATTGTGCAACAATGCTTTCACACTTATCTCCAATAAGTTCTTTATATTTTGTAGCTAGCTTTGAAATATGTTCTGTACCAAATTTAAAATTACAACTTTTTAATGCCATAATATCTAAAGCGACCCAATCTTGTATTTCTTCGTCTGGAAATCTTCGAGTTAAGTGATCAGTGAGATTCTTTATAAAAGCGAGAATTGAAAGTGTATCAACTTCAATATTTTTTTCTTTTTCTTTCCATCAGTAAAATTTGAACATTTTTTCCCACTGTAATTTCACTTAGATACCATAATTGTCGACTGAAAGCTTTTTTTTTTTTTTGGCTGCTTTTCCAATAACTGAATTAACGAAGTTATATTTTTCTAAATCCTTCAGAAATTGTAGGTCATTTGATGACCCTTGCTGACGGTGAGCTTGAAACCACAGTTTCATATAAGTACTGGAACTGAAACAGTCCTTGTTCTTCGGAAGGCTTCAGCTTAAACTGCTTCTTCAACATTCACATCTTGTAGCAATAAATTATTCTTGCCATCCAACGTGGTATGTGTACAGCTCCTGGAGCATGGAAATGAAACCCACGTGGTGTTGTTCCTCCAAGAAATATGACAGCCAGTTCCATAAATTCTCTGTAATCATCTCGTGGGTGACGAATTTGATAATTGTCATTTGCAAACTGCAATGTGCTCTCTTTGAAAAGGTCTACTTCAGTCATCCCATCTGCAGTATCATAGGATCCCTTCTCCATAAAATGTCACTGCTCTTTAAATCGTTTGAAAAGTGAAATATCAGGTCCAGATGATAGCCCACTTATCTTCAATGCGGTGAACACTTTTTCCAGAACAATTTCCATCATATGGTGGCGGCAAGCAAGATGAATAAGACTTTTTTCAAGCAGCTTTTCAATTAAAACACATGCCCCTTTGGAATCCCCAGTGTTACTTGCTGTTGTGTCAAAACTTAATGTTACTACTTTTTCATAAATTTCCCAGTCCTTCAGACATCCAACTACAGCTTGAGCTTGACTGTCACCTGTCCCTGAAGCCAGTTTTGGTACACCTAGCAAGCACTCTATTTGCAGTCCTGTTACAATCACTGGCAATCTCTCAACATTCTCCCTGGCTGTGAGATCTGGAAACAATTTTCAATCCCAATGTACAGTTAATGGTACTTGTGGATCAAACAATTCTTTAATTTCATGTGCTGTTTTTTTCCTAATCTCAGCTCTCACACGCTGTACAGTACTTCGACTTAATGTCATGTCACTAACATCGTGACCAAGAGAATGAGTTGTAGCAGCTAATAAATGGACTGCTGTACGATCACTTACTTGTGATCTATCTATCTAATGCTGCAGCTACTTCTTTGAACAGAACAGACGTTGTTAGAGCAGTTTCTGCACATTTTCTTCGTTATGTGATGCACTAATAAAAAATTCTTCATCGTTTTCATTTTCTTCAGTGACCCTTTAATCTGAACTGCTGTCAGAAGAAAATTGCAATAACGTGCTGGACATTTAAGGACTTTTAGAGTTTCCTGGTCATTTTTCACTTTTTACAATAACCTCTCTGATCTCTCTTTTTTCTGAGCTTTCCGTTCATTATTAATATTAATGTCAATAAGAGCAAATAGACATTGAGTGCAATAAGGGCAACATTTGCAACCAACATAAATACTAAACAGTTACACATTATAAACATCAAAGAAAAAAACAGACTTTATTCAGGTTTATCAATATTCGGGATAAAATGTGGTAAATGGAGAACATACCTAAATTTTCAGAGAGCTGGTGCAACCTCTAAATTTCATCTGAAAATTATGAAATTTTATATTTCTGAGTACTTGTTTGTGGTAATCAAATGTGGGGTGTAAATCAAAGAAAATAAAAAAAAAAAGTACCCGGCTTTGCCCGGGTTTAAAATAAGGTTTTTTGTTTACCTTCTGTTTCTCCCTACCCCTTCTCTCTCTCCCTCCCTC
The DNA here is from genome assembly GCA_021962125.1 of Bulinus truncatus. NCBI lineage: Eukaryota > Metazoa > Mollusca > Gastropoda > Planorbidae > Bulinus > Bulinus truncatus. Next base: position 1,191,637 of record JAGDYQ010000191.1, read on the forward strand.
TGTCTCCCTCTCTCTCACCCCCTCTCTCCCTCCCTCCCCCTTTCTATCCCTCCCTACCCCTCTCTCTCCCTCCCACCCGTTCTCTTTCCCTCACTCCCTCTCCCATCTCCCACTCTCTCCCTCCCTCCTTCACTCTCTCCCTCTCCCTCTCTCCCCCTCTTTCTCTACCTCCCTCTCTCTCCCTCCCTCCTTCCCTCTCTCTCCCTCCCTAGCCCCTCTCTCTCTTTATCTCTCTCTTCCTCCCTCAGTTTACTGGTTGTGATTATCATGACTGAATTTAAATTGCAAGCCAGTCAACATCGATCTGTTCTTAGACTTGTTTATTTTCATACAAGAAAACCAGGCTTCTCCATGGGATTCCCGCGGGAACCCCATGGGACATTTCCCATGGGATGGGACGGGATGGTAAATAGAGAGCTGCACTGGATTGGGATTCGCTGGAGTCCCACGGAATCCGCGGGACTCCCGCGGGATTGAAAATAAATTTATCGGGAGTTCCATGGGAATGGTTTTGTTTTTGCGGGAGTCCCGTGGGTTTGGGTTTTGTTTTTGCGAGAGTCCCGTGGGTTTGGGTTTTGTTTGAGTGGGACTCTCGCAGACTTCTGATGAATCAATCAAATCGCACGGATGATCTTGGGATGATGCACACCTAGTTCAGGGCCTTTCCTTTACATTTTTGGTATTTAGGTCAAAACGTCATTGGCAATAATATAACCTACACATTTTGACGATTCAGGCGATACCATTTGCGACTAGGTTAGACAGGTTAATTCTCATACTACCGAAAGTGGAAAATCGTCATTTTTGTAAAGTTGACACGAAAAAAGCACATGCCCTCACCCCCAATATTAATTATTTTCAATATAATAATGATACTTATTGTGACGAGCTAGAGTAGATTTAGAGACAGAGACTATCCCCTTCGACGTTTTTATATAATAGATATCTAAGAGTTAGGAGTAATACGAATAAGGGTGACAAGGGGACAGACGACTTAGGACAAGGTGGGGAAACAATAGAATAGTAGACAGCAAAGGTGTGAAGACCGAGAGGCGACGTCGGACAGGCTAGTAGGGTTAACAATGACGACCAGGTGACGCTCCTAGAAAGATAGGAAAATACTGAAGGGATTGTGACGTACTTAAGGTAATTAGGGCACGGACGTTGGGGTAGAACTGTTTATTTTACCTATTATCTTAAATGTTTTTCATGTGTTTTTCGAGAGGATTTCTATAAACAAATTTTTAAACCATTATTTATGAGTTATAGAATATTTTTTTTGATGGGAGCTGGTGGGGTTGGGAAAAATTTTCGCGGGAGCGGGTGGGGTTGGGAAAAGTTTTCGCGGGAGCAGGTGGGACTGGGGAGAATTTCTTTTGGGAGCGGGTGGGACTGGGGTAGACCCCTCAGCCGGCACCGCGCGCCGGCTACGCCGCCAAATTTTCGTCCGCCGTAAATCAGCCGAAAAATATGCGGCGCGCCTCATTAGCCGCCGTATTTCGTTCGCCGTTATATTAACTGTCGCATTACTTAATCTTATTGCACATGACCTTGCTGACCTTATCAGCTCTGTCTTGAAAAACGTTTCTGTTGATCACAAAATACTAGCTGCCATGATGGTGCTGCAATTATGATAAAGACTTCAAAGCTTTTGAAGGTTGACTCTTATCAGCACTTTACAGCACACGTATTGCACCTTAATACTACCGACAGCATCAATAAAAATGAAGAATTTTAAGACCGCAATTATAGAAGACGATGCAGCATTCACAGAGGATAAAGAAATAATAAAGACCCTGAAAGAAGGCATGTCTTCAGTGTGTGAATTGCTTCTTGTAGATGATCAGCTCAGTGCATCAATAATGGATGCCTCTGAGAGCAGCACTATCGCCATCAATGACAGTCATAGACACAATGATAAGTCAGTGAAGGCATCCTGTCCAACGCGTTGGAATTCAACATTAATGATGATTCAGACTATACTTGACTTGAAAATATGATGATGATGACAAAATACGAATGATCAAGCTGTCAACTCTCAACCAACTTGACCATCGATTTCCTGTAAATGATCACATTAAGCTGCATCAGCTGGTTGATCCAAATTTCAAATAATTGATTCCACGGTCAGAAGCAACCACAACTCTGGAGAACGAAATACAGTCAGCAATGGCCCGTGGATTCATCATGTCTAAAGCTGTATCGCATTCGCAGCTAGTCAGTGAACATGTTTCTGAAGAAAGCTGATGAACTACATCGCGTTTGTTTTATTCATGACAATTAGAAACTGATATTTTTAGTGTTTATTAAGGTATTCAGAGACAGAAACTGAATGTGTGGAATGTATTCATGTACTGTATTAGTAGGACAGCATATAGGCCTACAACTGTTTATTTCTGTTGTTTTAAATAATAAAACTTTTCCCCAAGTATTGTAAAATTGTTTTATTGCTGAGGTTTTATCAATTCAATATTTTCCAGGCGTCAGCCGAATTTTAGCCAAATATTTCGTAATCTGCCAAAAATCAGCCGAAAATCAGCCGCAAACGTCAATTTACTCAATTCATGGTCAAATTCGGCTAAGCCGGCTATCAGCCGAAAAATTAGGCCTATGTCAGCCAGCCGAAACTTAAAAAAAATTCGGCTGGCAGGTCTAGACTGGGGGGGATTTCTTTTGGGAGCGAGTGGGACTAGTTTTGAAAACGCGGGATTGGGTGGGACTGGGTGTGATTTTGACTCCCGTGCAGCTCTCTAATGGTAAAGCACACATTTGTATTTTCCATGTCCCATGAGACACGGCATGGGACAGAGTAGCCGCGTCATAGCAACTTGATGTGCACCTGAGCTACCCCAAATTTGTTAATTTTTAAAGCTTTTAATCCTTCTTTTTCATTTAAATATGTATTGCTTAATCTGTTCTTTATCTTGTGGTGGGACACCGGATAGCAGATAATAAATAAATACATACACATAACCTTTTATCATATACTAGCTGTACCCGGCCACGCATTGCCGTGGCTAAGCCCTATGTAATGTAATAGAACGATTGAGAAAGCCCTTATTTCTAATTCAATTTATAAAAAAAGACAAATTTTAGAAAAAATAATTATCAATCATTTAAAACTATAAACAAAGGAAAATGAGTTATATTTAGTTAATCTTTGTTTCTAAATTTGTTGTTTATTGCTGAAATTAATTTAGATATAGAATATTTTTATTTCGTACCATTATTTGTGTATATATACACAAATTGTCATTTATAGCTATAAATTCTATATTAATAAAAAATATACGGACGTAATAAATATTAGTTTGCAGTCTCAATACAATAAAGTTGAAAAACTACTTCCCGTGGCTTTTACAAAAGAAAAATCTCTAAAGTTAACAGAACAATTTTACGATACCGTTTGATTAATAAATAATATACTGTCGAAATAATAGTTTACAAACTAAAGTAAAAAGAAATATTTTACGACACCGTTTTGTTAACTGAAAAGAAATATGATGAAATATGAGTTTTTACACTGCGGATTGGTTTATCGACCATATGTTAGAAATAATTTTACCAAACCGATCGTTTAAATATTATGTTTAAATTAATGGATATTATGTCTATATCAAACATATATAGCAACACGCCGAGCAATTTACTGCAATTTTGTGTGTAAATTTTAAGGCAATGGGTGAAGAACTTTCGGCATTAACCCAAGCGGCGTGAAACCTCTTTCCATTTTTATTTATATAGATGATGGTTCGTTTGCATTTTGGTGCGTCACGCCCAAAGATGTGGTTTAGTGCAGCAGGATTGCTGTTGAGTAAGTTACGAAAACGGATGTTACCAGCTCTCGTTATAAACTCTGTGTATATCAGATTTACACGTAAGATGAACTATAATGTTTAAAGCTTTGATATTTCTTTCTTTTTTAAGACGGCTGATGTTTTCTGCGTCTGCGACCTCTGATGGATTGATGGAATATTATTTTTTTAATTGAAGGTCAGATAAAAGATACACAACGATTCTTTCTCCTGGGACCCAGCTTGAGGGGGAAAAAAAATTATCTCATGCCATGGTGTCGAATGTCAAAATGCAAAGGTGCCCCCCCCCAAAGAGACCAAGCCCCCCGGGCCCCCATATCCATAGGTTCGGCACTGCCGGGTTGACAATATTGTCTTAGTTAATTGTACTATGCAACAATGAGTATAACGGTAAATAAACCACCTGCTAAACATGTAGCGTCTCTCTCTTTTTTTTAAATATGTAATGTTGAACATCATAAAACATAAAATGAAGAACTGTTTGGAAAGGAGTCCATTAAAAAATTATGAAGGAATTAAGATTTTAAGAGTTTAATCATCGGGGGTTATTTTAAGATTGTGTACCCATTGTGAGGATTATTTTCTTTGGGATGAACTATTTAACATATGAACTTTATTTGATGTTCTATTAGGTGTACCTATTCTCAAATGTATTTTGGCTACAATAATCTGTTCATGTCCTTTTGGGCCACTGCGAGCATATAGACTAATTGTAAACGCGCTCAAATATATTTTTCACTATTTTCAACTCCAACTGCCTGCCTACTCGCCGGTCCGGGTACCTTGACCTTAGTTTACTAGTCAATAAAACAAAAAGTCCTTTCCAGCTCTGTCGGAATTCCCGTGTCTGTCATCGAGATCGCGTCTGTACTCAAGATCGTGTCTGTCATACAAGATGGCGGCAACATTTACTGTATATTGTGTGTATTCTGTACTGAATGAGTTTAATTTAAATGTCGTGCAAACATTTCTTTAATTTCTTACTAATACTACTTTGTGCGCTGGCACGGAAGCACCAAGGGAGACCCGAGAGTTTCACGAAGTTCTAAACATAGAACCCGGGAATTTCAGTAGCTGAGCACTGCTACCATACAGGGGCCGTCCATTGATTACGTCACGCTCTAGGGGGAAGGGGTGTAAGAAAGTGTGACCGTTTGTGACAGGGGGAGGGGGGTCAGACCAAGTGTGACGTCATATTTTTTTAATATGTTTAATTTTATTTCTAATTTAATATTTAATTTTTTTAGTAAGACGTAATAGTTTTTAAAAATAATTTTCAAAAATTTTGTGAAACACTTGAATTAGATTTATCATTTTTATATCAAAATAGCATGCATGCATATCTTTTCAATGTGTTGTTCACAATTCCTCATGCTAGTTAGGAGCGCTAGTATACTGTTGCGAAGCCTTGTTTCATGTGCACTGCACATTGTGCAGCCTTACCGGAAGTGTTATTATTTCTGTATTGTCTGCTGCATAATTATGTCACTGATCAAGAAATTTGGAATTTATATTATAAAACAAAATATTTAGGATTCAGATGTAATATTTGTATATATAATCATTATTATCATGAACTTGAAAACAATTGTATTAAGTTTCTTTAAAATATATGATAAATACCAGTTAATGACATGATCATTTATTGGGTTCCTACTAAATGACGGAATTTTACAGACGGAGTTTTTTATCGTTACGTCAACTAATTTTACTCTCCGGCGGAGTTTTTTGTAATTAGTTTTTGTTCATTTATTTCTCCGTCAACTATTTTCACTGCGGCGGAGTTTTTTGTTCGTCGGAGAGGAAAAATAGTTGACGAAGAAATAATTGACAAAAAACTCCGCCGGAGAATAAAATTAGTTGACGTAACGATAAAAAAAAACTCCGCCGGAAAAGCAACGCTTTGACAATAAGAGAAAAAAACTGCAATAGAAAGTGATCAACCATTGTTTCTCAAAGCAATTGTCGACATCGCTTTACATGGGTAAGCTGTATGTGAAAAACGACAAAGTGACTTATACAGAAGTATTAGAACATTAGACCAATTAAATTAGCAACTTAACACTATATATTCCATGTCAGCCGGAGCTCCGTTTACACTAGATTGTTGCCAAGACGAAGTTCAACAATAGAAGGGAAAAGACACGTTTCCACAGTACCAAACAAGCTAATCCGATCTCAGAACGATTCCCACTCCAAACACATGGATGGAAAGTTCTGCAGAGCCACACTGAGACATTTAGAGGAATTATCGTCAGTGCTCGGACCTAACGAAGTGTGCTTCATTAGCCAGGATGATAAAGCACGAGTTCCAATAGGACTGACCGCAGCAAATAAACAGGCACCATTGCTAATGCATGTGGAATATCGTGTCAGTTTACCAGACAACGATAGGGCTGTTGCAGCTAAACACAAACTTATTCCATCTGTTTATGCTGGAATTCGCATTAAAAAAGACTAGGAAAACCGGAAGTTGTAAGCTATTCAGGTCCAACATACATAGCAATACGATCAGGGAAGCATTCTTCACCCACAACTTTCGCTCATGGCTTAGACTTCGAAAGACTGTTGGATTTGGATGAATTCGATGAAATAACAAAAGATAAAAGAGACAATGTGATAAAACCTATTGTTGTTTTTACAGTGGATGGAGGGCCAGATGAAAATCCTCGCTATCGAAAAGTAATTGAAGTTGCAATCCATCACTTCGTTAAAAATAATCTTGATGCCTTATTCCTTGCAACCAATCCACCAGGAAGAAGTTGTTTTAATCGCGTGGAACGTCGAATGGCTCCATTGACAAGAGAACTGTCTGGTGTCATATTGCCAAATGAACATTATGGCAGTCACCTTGATTCGCAGGGCAGAACAATCAATGAAGATCTGGAAAGTACAAACTTCAAGTTTGCAGGTGAAACTTTACCTGAAATCTGGTCGCATGTGATTGTTGACCAATTTCCAACAGCTGCAGAATATATCAACCCTGAGAAATCTGAATTGGATGCAGCAGGATTGGTATCGTAGGATCAGGAATGGTTTGATAATCATGTTCGCACCAGCCAATAGTTAACTCAAATTGTGAAATGTCAGGACAAAAACTGTTGCGACAAAGTACGGAGCTCACATATTTCAACGTTTTACCTTCGAGATTCTTTCCTCCTCCAATCCCAATCAACCAAATAACAGAAAGCGCAGATGCAGATGCTTATAAATTTCCTTCATTGTTTGTGGCACAAACTCTCAAGTTTGATGACATAATGCAAAGATCAACATGAGTTTTTAAATTACAACCGTATGATCTTTATTGTCCATCTTTGCAGACCAGCTTACATGATCGAATTTGCAAAGTGTGTCATTTATACTTTGCCTCACAAACAATGTTGAAGAGACATACAGGACAACACAGAGCTCGGCGCAGGAGAATGTGCCAACCCCAAATTTTCCAGAATCAACTCTCCTCCTTCCTCCCTCTCTCCATCATTCCCTCTCTCTCCCTCCCTGCCCCCTCTCTCTTTATCTCTCTCTCCCTCACTCTCTCCAACCCTCTCTCTCCCTCCCTCCCTTCCTCTTTTCTTCCCTCCCTTTCTCTCTCCCTTCCTCCCTCTCCCATCTCCCCCCTCCCTTCGCCTTCTCTCTCCCCCTCTCCTTCTCTCTCCCTCTCTCCCCCTCCCTCCCTTTTCCTCCCTCCCTCCTTCCCTCTCTCTCCTTTACTGCCCCCACTCTCTTTATCTCTCCACCTCTCTCTCTCTCTCTCTCTATATATATATATATATATATATATATATATATATATATATATATATATATATATAATGTGGAGAAATAATATACTCTAAGCTTGATGACGCAATTCGCTAGGCTCCGCCCACCGCAGTAGCTATGGCGTCATTCCGCCATCTTGAGTGTAAATATTGGGAGCTTTAGTGTATACGTCTTTTGGTACAAATTACGTATATTAAAACCGACAGTTGGGAGCACATGCTTTGTTTTATAGTTAGTCTAGCTTTGGGCATCTATGTAGATGGATGCATATTTACAGTTTGCTATTGTACTCCTCCTTATTCTACCTTTATGTCAGTTTATGTTCAAGTATGAAATGATTGTTTGATGTTACTTCACTGGAGTTAACTTCGTGATTTGTGTTGTCTGAATTAATACACCTTCTACAAGTATCTTCATTATAAGGACCCGTAACATATATTTGGTAGAGGGGAGAAATGTGGAGAAATAATATAGTCTAAGTTTGATGACGCAATTCGCTAGGCTCCGCCCACCGCAGTAGCTATGGCGTCGTTCCGCCATCTTGAGTGTAAATATTGGGAGCTTTAGTGTAAACGTCATTTGGTACAAATGACGTATATTAAAACCGACAGTTGGGAGCACATGCTTTGTTTTATAGTTAGTCTAGCTTTGGGCATCTATGTAGATGGATGCATATTTACAGTTTGGGGCGTCCATAAAGTACGTCACGCTCCAAGGGGGGGGGGAGGGGGGTATAAGAAAGTGTGACA